>CP139501.1:195660091-196020834 GCA_021014915.2 Artemisia tridentata subsp. tridentata | reverse complement strand
AAGATATGCCAAGGAGCATTCTTGAAACACTCTCGATGTAGTAGATTCTACACTGTATCATATTAAGGCATCTCTTAACTCTAGAAAATCAAATCATGTTAAAATAACATGTAGCGACTCAACAAACAAAAATGTCATCCATGAGATCTTAAAATGCACCATCTAAACCAAATAATCTCTAAATCTCAAACACAAAATTGAAACGTGTTTGCCTTTGTTAGGATATTGTATAAGGCATGTCTTCCTCTTCACCGACTTTTAAAATATGGTTAGTTGAGTCATACTAGGCCATGTATTAGCGAAATAAGCTAATATCATCTTTGCTACACTTCGATAGGAAAATATAGGAATTTGAATTTTTCTTACATGAGAATGACTACTGGAGAACCTATTGCACTAGAAATTCAATCTGACCTAACGGTTGAATTGCTTCCAAGAGAGAAGTTGGGTTCGTGGTATAAGCCGTAAAAATGGTCGTGTTTAGCCTGAATTAAGCACCACTAGTGATAGTCTCATACTCATTCTCTAACTTAAAAATTTTCATTCCTACATTTGACTAAAGATAGTTTACATCGGTGAACTTTATCTCCCATTCGGATTTCATTTTGAACAAGTAGTAATTAGGATCCTCCTTAGCGAACCTAGATTACTTGCATCCCACATATGTGTTTCAAAATGATAACATGTTCTCGTAAGATATGATTGAATGTCTTCATGCTCTTAAATGGTAAATGATTATCATGTTTTACATGATGTTTGCATTTATTCCTTATGTGCATTTTACATGATTTGCTTGTAAATTTTGCACCCACACTATGTCATTTTGACACATAATGAATTAGGTATGCCTATCACTATGAACTCTTAGACGTCATATAGTCATACACTAGTGTCAAAATCTATAAGTTAAAATAGTCGCGAAATTATCCTAATTCCTTGGTCATCATTTCACTTTCTTCCAAGTAATACACCCTTTTGTCATGGGGAGGTTTGATACAAACCTAGTAGAACTCGGAGTAGGTTTGACAACTTCAATATTTCATCCAAAATATTCAAGTAAGTTTAACTTGCGATCACAATTGTTAAATGTCATATCCGAAACATCATATTCAAGTCTTTTTACAACATATGTTAAAAGGCTCATCCAGATGCTAAAGGCTAACATCAACCTTTGGGTGACAAAGCACTCACGAGTTACTACTTAAGTGATTAGTAGTTCTTTTCATCCTCGTGTGAATATACACTTCTTAAGACCAAGTATATTCATTTTCGGTAGTTCCTCTTATCCCCATAGGTTTGTTACCGTGTTTTGTCGTCAAGCTCACCTCACATATAATGATGATTGAACTTTAACCATTGGTTTTAGGGTAGAAAACCAACATATCATCCTATCTCTCCAAGAGTCCGTTGATACTCTCTTTCTTCCGAATAACGGGCAATATGCCTATACGAAGATTGATATTTTTTAGTCTCTTCTTTTTCGTTGTCAATCTTGATCACCTACCAACGTGCAGTGATCTCACAACAACAATGGATGTTCATCCCAAAAATCTCATCAATCACCCTAAAAACACCAAACCTCAATCAACTTTAAGCCATCCTTATGTTCCAAATCGAGTCTCACCCACACATCTACCACCGTTGTGTCAGTTAAATACTTCATTCTTTTAGATCCTAAACTCTGCTGCGAATCAGCACCATAGGCCTTGCTTTACACCTTTCAAAACCCCGTGAAACACTCGCGTGCGAAGCACATCGAAATCCGTAAATTAGCCAAACCTCTCAAACGAGAACCATTCAACTATCTACGTCTAGGTCTAGGAATGATGGAACACATTCTGTGAATTTCATAATTTACGTGAGTTCAAGAACATCTTCTGAATTTCGTCTTATGACTATCTAAATATTTCATTAGAAATATTAAAGTCATCCTTCATATCCCTCTAATGACTACTTACGTATTTCATTGGAAATATTAAAGTCATCTATTCTTATATAGTCTCGTTCATCTCGTAAAAAGAATTTATTAGGTATAAATTCTCTCCTCGTGTCAAAAAGTCTCACTAAATCAGGGAGATTTATTCATAAAATCCTCTTAAATTCAAATGGCAACTTAAATATTTCTTCCGAAATATTTAAAGTTTATTTAATTTGTGAAATGCAATTAAATGTCATCTCTCGTTCTCGATCAACGTTCATCGAATCCCGTTGGATTCATTCATAAAAGAATTTATTTGGTATAAATTCCTTTAATCTAAGGTCAGAAAAATCACAACATATGTGAAATTTCTTTGTCGAAAATCAAATTCTGGCCCAAAACTGACCTTGCTGAGACAGTTTATTTTGTTTTCAATTCTCACTGTTTCAAAAGCACTATCAAAACCCACTCGCTGTAGTCTTGAACCAGAACCGTCTCCTATCAGAATAGATTCTGCCTATCTTCTGATTCCTTAGCTTTTTCCCCTTTCACTTCCGCATGGTACTAAACACACCATATGTTTGGTTACTTCCGTATCCATTATCTTCTCAACTTATCTACAATTCTCAACCTTCGTTCTACACTACCAATGCTTCCGCATCCCACTCATCTTCCACACACTTCAAGCGAAGAACCGCTAGGATAAGTTGAGATAACCCTTCTTCATCAACATAGTTTCTTCTATCAAAGATAACCCCACTAGAACCTTATCACTAACTCTACAACCTTGAAGATTCTATCTTCTTAACCCTTAGCACATTTCCACGTAATCACATGCCTCATCATATGAATGTTCTATGAATATTCACAATGATTGAGAAGAGCTAAATGACTTCAAAGGTGAAGTTTATTGTATGCTATCCACCACTTGTCATGACATTACTAAGCTCATCGCTTCCGTCAACGTTTGTTTTCCTCTTTATTTTTTTTATTCTTTTTCCACCACACCTTGTCCGGATGGTCATCGATTAAGGAGGAGCGAAAATACACTCATATAATCTTTCACCAAACACTCTCAAGAACACACAAATGTGGTTCTTATTCTCTAGAATTAAACACTCACCTCCTAAGTACCCACTACTTAGCAAAACCACAATCAAAAAACCACAATCGGTTCTAGCTTCCTAACCTCTACTCTTTGTGACCACCTAGATATTTGTTCTATAGAAACACCTTTAACCCTCACATCAAACCTCACATTAATATCATTCATCATCACACTCAACCTTTACAATTAAACTTCACTCTTGATAGTGATATTTAGTTTAAGAACCTTCAACCCATCGATCATTACACTCAAACCTCACAACTATCCTTCACTCTTTATAGTGATAGTTTAATAACCTTCAATTCTGACAATCATTATACCCAATGTGTATAAACTACACAATCACACAAAATCCTTTATACACCAAATCATCTCAAACTCACAACTAGGATCATCCAAAACTAGAATTCTAGAACTTCGTTACCTCAACCCTATTTGAGATATTCGCCCACAATCCTGTTAGGATCACATGCACATTTTCTTTTTCTCCTTTGAAATATTTCATGCATCTCATTGTCAGTGCAAACGATATATTAATCTAAACAGTCTTTTCCCACCTTTTCTCAAAGGTCAAATCCAACGCTTCCCATCTTATGGAATCATTTCCATTCGCATCTAGGTGCATATCGTTCTTATTTTCTTTTTTTTGGTATATCTTCTATCGAGTCTACTTTATGGCATGACTTGTCATAATAGTAATCATTTAGAGTATGTCTTATCAACAAACTATCATTAATACCAATCATCTTAGGTAGATGATTATGTTGTTTAAAACGTTTGTTAGAATTTTCCTTCCCAATGACAACTTGGAAGAAGTCATTTTGTAATACCCAAAAATCTGAAACATGTAAAATGACCAAATTGCCCTTACAATTTTAAAAATTTATTAATAAGCACATAAAGCACCAAAGTAACCCCAAACCTTTGGAAACAAACAAGATATGAAGTAAATTAATTTTTACTATTACATTTTAATATTTTGTAAAGTACAAAAAAATTCATATCACACATTAAAATGTCACAAGGGCTGAAAATAAAACAACTACACATGTAAATCAATTGTTTTGTAATTTAAATCTTCTATTTAAAAAGATAAACACAAGGTTTAAAAGGAAAGTGATCAAATTCTAGAAGAATTGATTTTTGCCAGCATAATATGGGCCAAATAACCCTTCCCCCCTTTGACCACACGTTTTTCCTTATTTCCTTTTCATTCTTATCGCTAAAAAAACCCTAAACACACAAACAAAACTCTCTCTTGGTCATCCGAATTTCTGGAGGCTGTGGCATAATTTTCTGGTGTTAATCTTCATCCAAGGAGGCTAGGAAAAATAGTCTTGGGGTTGTGGAGCCGTTCGTTTGGTCGCTAGGCTTTTTCCTTGGTCGGTATCGTATCCGAGAAACACAAAAATCTCACGACTCATCTACACATTCAAATCATCATTTGGTATTTTTCTTATGATCCTTATATTATATATGACTCATATAAAATGTTGGATTTGAATCATGCAAGGTTAAATGGGTCGTATGAATTATAAACATTTAAAATTGGCATAATATCTAAAATATACCATACCAAGTTTCTAGGCTATGTTATTAATTTTTATAGGTTCTATGATCATCACATAAGCTGGGAAAAATAGTGTTTCGAATTATAGAATCCTATGTTAATCGTTGTTAATTTAAAGTGTTAAAACATGTGTAATTTCTAATATATGCTAATCGAATTTTCTGGGCTTGAGAAGTATTTTATCTAAGCTCTATGTAATTCATATGATCTGTGAAAAATGATGGTTCGAATTATGGAGGTCCAAATATGTTGTGGGTTAATTTTATTCATAATCGGATTTTGATTTTCGAAGGAAAAGAAATAAAACCCCAGGGTTTTGATCTTGTTCTAGGGTTTTGAATCTGGATTTATGTTAATAAATGATGAACTAATGAAGTGGTAATGAGTGGTAAATGATTGAAGAAGCTAGGGCTAAGGTTTAAGTCGATTTAGGGTTTAACGATTTGGTTTTTTAAAAGTAAAGGGGGTTGTTTTGTCAATTCTGAAACTTAAGGGTTATTTTTATAATGTAATTAGATCAGTACCAAAGGGTAAAAATTATAACATGAGGGTCTTATATGTAAAATTTTCAAGATATGGATTTAAAATGCAATTTAGGGTTTCGAATTGAATTAATTTAAATGGAGGGGTTAAAAGTGTAAATTGTGAAACTTAAAGGACTAAAGTGTGATTCTGAATATAATATGGGTTGTAAATTAGTAACTTGCAATATTTTCACTTAAAACCCTTAACTTTGGAATATTTACATTTTAAACCCTAATATAAGGAAATTTGTCACTCTTAACCCTAAACTATCAAACTTGTTAAGATCTAATCTATATTCATAATATGACTAAAGAATGAATTAACTTAAGTTACGATACTTAATCTTTCTAATTATGGAAACTTGCGGAATAAGGATACTTTCAAAAAATTTGCTAATTTTGGAAACCTGCTATAAATGAAAAGTTACTAAAAATGTAAAGCTGACTAAAATGAGAAATCTAATTTGAATAAGTTATTAATAATAAGCCGACCGTTAATTCGTGTAGATTCGCTAAAGGAGGAGTGATTTCTTATCCTTATGTTATGTTTCGTTGGCGGTTAAGGTACAGATATTCTGACCTTTCTTATAAGGTTTCTCATGATCTCTTTCATTTTTCTGATCTGTCAGCTTATGTATTAATGCCATTGCTATGATCCCCTTTACTTTGAACCTTTCATTTGATTCCCCTTTGTTATAATTCCTGATATGAACTTTGTTATGAAACTTGATTCTGAGCCATCTGTTATAAACCCTTTGAAATATAAACTTGTTACAACACTCTGATTCTGACATGATATCTGACTCTGAATTTCCCTTGATACTTGACTCATTACCTTGTGACCTGCATATTCAAATCCTTGTAAACCCTGAAGTTTCATTTGATAGTATAACTAAATTGAAAACTTTCCTTAATGATATGAAAATATTTTTGAAAAGTTTTGGATACGATGTTATACCAATTTTTGAATTAGAACTGCACTAAAGGACTAAAGGTTTTATGAAAATCTCTTTTAAAGACTATATTTATAAAAGGTTTTACTAAACATCATTTTATGAAAGTCACTGAAAGGTTATTTTAAATACAAGTTTAATATGAAACCTTTGAATTAAATCTTTTCTATGAATCTATAAACCTTTTGATTATGGACCTTTGATATGACCTATTGAACGTTGATTTGAACCTTATTCTAAACCTGGTTATAAACCCTTGTTTGAAACTTAATTTGAACTTTGATATAAGTATTAATCTGATATACTATTTCTGAACCTGGACTTGAACATTGTTATAACTCTGGTATAAACCTATCTGATTTCTGAACCTCTGATATACACTTCTGTAACATCTGACATGGACCTTATAATCTGAACCTTTTGACATGACCCTCTGTTTATGACATGATACTTGACCTTTGACCCACAGTTTGATACCCGAGCCACCTCACTAGGCATGAGGGTTTCATGTCCATGTCATTGATGCACCGATGGCATGACTCTAGGGAAGGAGAGTGATGACCTATCCCGTCCCTGACTTTATTTTATCTGGTGTGTATTGGTAGACTCTGGCCACCTGGGGCGTATGGATGCATCCTAGATCTGATCTGATTTCTGTTATCTGTTTATATTATCTGTTATATCTCTGGTGACTGATGGTGTGTGCGATACACGTTTTTCACATATTTGGGAGCTAGCTACTCCATTTGATACATGAGGACACCCCTCATATTATCTGGTTACTGAGAGGACACCCCTCTGATTGATGATGATGGCATGGTTATATATATTATATCTCTGTTTCTGGGCTCGTGGTGGATTACTGTTTACCTTTACCATATACATTACTTACCTTTGACCATTATTATAACTTGCACTATTTCCTTTTACCTTTACCTACTTATTATTCCCTATCCTTTATCCGTACTCCTTTATTTATCCTTTGATTCTGATTATATCTGCATGACATATATTTCTGACACTCTGTACTATTCTTTATTACTGCTTTGTTACCGTTATATCTGTTCACTGAGCTCTCGTAGCTCAGCCGCATTTCTTTTCCTGCGGCAGGTTTTAGTAGGAAGCTGGGTATGAGTGGAGAGTACCATTGGACTTAGAAGACTACATTGTGATAGTTATTTTGTTATAGAGATGACTAGAAGAATTTATATTTTCAGACTCAGTATTTATTCCTTTGTAAATTTTGTATTTCCTTGTAATTTCTTGTCACCTTTGTATTCCTTTGTATTATTGAAGATGTATGCTTGTGTTGTTTCTGATATGTCACCATTGTTGTGACATCTCTACCCTTGTCGGGTCAGGGTGTTACAATTTATGGTATCAGAGCGACAGGCTGCGACTCGTAATACATTTACCCTTGACCTGTGAGTTCTGGACCATTAGGCTTCCACTGTAAGAACATAGGAGAACACCCTGAGAAATTGCTTTAGGATTTCTTGATATGAACTTAAGTTTTGACCAGTGAGGAATGGGTAGACTATAAGGCGTTTGTTTAAGTATTTTGCTTCCGCATCACTCTGATTCGTGCCCTGCTTTTGATTTAAGTCTGTTAAGATCACTTTTAGAAATTGAAAGCTTATGCTTTGCACTACCCAAGATTTGAGAATTAAATAAATCTGGAAGGCATTGAGAACTGCATAATATGGCCTGACACTATTTGATCCTTGTCTGCAGAGTCCGACTCTGACCTCTGATCCTTCTGTTAATCATTTTGATGCCTCTTCGGGCATTCTAAAAATCTCCTTGGCGATGACGTACTTGACACCTTCTGTTATTTGTCTTCTGCTTTTGATAAGCATTTGATACCTTCTGTTAATTGTCTCTTGTCTCTTGATAAGCATCTATAAATTTTCTGACACCATTTGATTTCGTCTTAACCATCTCTGTCCCTATGAGAAGTCTTGTGGTGTTTAACCACGAGTATAAGAATGTTTCCCTCTCCTTTTGACCGATAAGATTTGCCTTGTTGATCTGTCTTTCTGTGGACTGTTAACTCTAATGTTATTCTGATGACAACTATCCTCCTATGTCTCACCTTTGACGTTTGAAACAATTTTGAACTCCCTACCATGATTACCGATTGTTAAACTCTTGACTATCATTATTACTCTGAAGACTCGTGTGTTATGTTCGCGATTATGAAGTTTTCCTTGAACCCATTTCGTACAACAATGAATGAACCTTATTTTGAAAATTACTTGGCACCCTGAATTTTCTGAACACGATTTCTGATTGAACCACCAAGTTTTCCACCGGAGTGAGAAGTAAGTTCGGTTAAGTGTATTTTCTTGGCGTATTTCAGTTTTGTTCGCGATAAAGAAGAATGATGACAGGAGACATGTATTGATTCTGGAAGCTGAACCGTATTGCTATTTGGAACCCTTAATTCTCCACCCTGAAACGACTTTGTATCTATTCAATTTCAGAGCGCGAAGTTTCCTTCAGATGGAAATATGAATTGAGGTTATTCTTGAGATCACTGTCCGCATTTGTAACGACTGATATAAAGATTTGTGACGCTAATAGTATTAGCTAAAGCTCTGACTATTCTGTAAATTTGATAAATGAATGTGTTCTCGTGAGTAATTGGGCAAATGGTCATTGTATGACTTAATAGTACATTCGGAGACGAAGAAGAACATGAAAATCATTTTTGCACCTTGTAAGAAATTTGACGATCACTTGTGCATTCTGAGAGATTGATATCTGTTGAGACAACGGTTTTTCTTGATTGAGAATATCCCTTTTAAATCCCGCAAATTTGAAACTATCACCGAATGGTCAAGACCGATAACAAAATGGTAAACTGAAATCTTTTGAACCTTGCATCAGAATTCTGAAGACGTTTACAACTTGCGTTACCCTTGATAAATTTCGTGACCAGAGAGAAACAACTTAGTCTGATTGAGAACGGAGTTTTGGAAAGCTGAAATAGAAATTTGTTTCCATACCTTCAGACGGAACAAATTTTGAGACATTTCAGAAAGAGACTCAGAAGGTTTTGCATATGCATCAAGACAACTAGAAACGCATCAGAAGTATTACTTCACTACCTGACCTAGAGTTGACAACAGCGGTGACTACCCTGAAGAGTGAAGACATTCCTTACAAGACAGAAGTGTTGGCGATGCAGAAAAAAGACGGTGAACCTGGAGCTGATGAAGACGTACAGTCTCACTTCCCTATTCATCTTGGTTGTACTAAGATGAATTGAGGGCAGAAGCAGACTGGATGATGAAGAAACTTAAAGATCGTGCCAGAAATTCACATTACTCCATCACATTCCAAGAAGAACTGCAGGAGGCGTGATGAACCAGACGATTTTGCTTCACTTCCAGATTGATGGAAAAACGAAGACATATTAACCGGACTTGAAGAGAGTAGATGTTTTGAATGAACGGATTTCTGAATCAGACCTTTTATGTTTGGAAGAATTGATTCTGTGAAGACCGAAGTTATTGACGATTAGTTTTCATTTCTGTTGACTCCCTTAAGCTTCGTTATATCATGATAATATCCGCTAATGACTTAAGTTTCCTAGAAGCATTTCAGCCCGTGCTTATTTTCGTATGTTCGATGATGGCTTTGTTCTGAGGAATTTTGGCGAACTGTGGAAAATCTGATGCTTGTGACGGCGTGCCTTACTCTGCTAGGCAATCTGGAAATTCTGATACTTTTGCGAATAGTCTTATTTCTCTCTTGACTATGACTTTGATCTGGTTGACTCTGAGACTGTAGAAGTACTAGGTGGATTAAGATAGGTTGTTATACTCACGACTCGAGATAAAGTATGATCATCATGAAGGCATATTTATGTGGTGCTAGTATTATGACGCCTGATCAACGTGATAATACTTACACCATATAACGTGCACTCATTGTGACCATAGGATATCTTGGGGGAGTACCTAAGAAGTTTAGAATCTGTTCTCCGTTGGAATATTCGTGATTAGCGAGACGTTAGGTTCATTCTACCTATGCGTACCCTCGGTTTTCGTTCATTAGATATCTGGATGAGTTTGGACTCTCGTTTTGCATTCTGTTGACCTCAGTTATAATTCTAGAAAACTCTATGAAGAGCTCTCTACTGTTGACACAGTCAATTTGATTGGAAATCTTGTTCGTATTCCATTAAGTTTCCTGAAGATTCACCTATCGTCCATTTTATGATCCATGAAACTTTTGATCAAGATCAACTTAATTTGTCTCCTTCTGAAAAATTTGAACCCACCTCATTCTAATTTGAGTCATGAGAAACTATTTGGTCTGATGATCTTTTGGAAGAACCCCCTCGGGCGTGAGAAATGTTTGTGATAATCTTTTGCGACTTGCTACGACTTCGTTTAACTTTGTGACTTCAAATTTTGAGGACAAAATTTTTTTTAGGAGGGAAGAAGTTGTAATACCCAAAAATCTGAAACATGTAAAATGACCAAATTGCCCCTACAATCTTAAAAATTTATTAATAAGCACATAAAGCACCAAAGTAACCCCAAACCTTTGGAAACAAACAAGATATGAAGTAAATTAATTTTTACTATTACATTTTAATATTTTGTAAAGTACAAAAAAATTCATATCACACATTAAAATGTCACAAGGGCCGAAAATAAAACAACTACACATGTAAATCAATTGTTTTGTAATTTAAATCTTTTATTTAAAAAGATAAGCACAAGGTTTAAAAGGAAAATGATCAAATTCTAGAAGAATTGATTTTTTCCAGCATAATATGGGCCGAATAACCCTTCCCCCCTTTGACCACACGTTTTTCCTTATTTCCTTTTCATTCTTATCGCTAAAAAAACCCTAAACACACAAACAAAACTCTCTCTTGGTCATCCAAATTTCTGGAGGCTGTGGAATAATTTTTTGGTGTTAATCTTCATCCAAGGAGGCTAGGAAAAAGAGTCTTGGGGTTGTGGAGCCGTTCGTTTGGTCGCTAGGATTTTTCCTTGGTTGGTGTCGCATCCGAGAAACACAAAAATCTCACGACTCATCTACACGTTCAAATCATCATTTGGTATTTTTCTTATGATCCGTATATTATATATGACTCATATAAAATGTTGGATTCGAATCATGCAAGGTTAAATGGGTCGTATGAATTATAAACGTTTAAAATGGGCATAATATCTAAAATATACCATACGAAGTTTCTGGGCTATGTTATTAATTTTTAAATGTTCTATGATCATCACATAAGCTGTGAAAAATAGTGTTTTCGAATTATAGAAGCCTATGTTAATCGTTGTGAATTTAAAGTGTTAAAACGTGTGTAATTTCTAATATATCCTAATCGAATTTTCTGGGCATGAGAAGTATTTTATCTAAGCTCTATATAATTCATATGATCTGGGAAAAATGATGGTTCGAATTATAGAGGTCCAAATATGTTGTGGGTTAATTTTATTCAAAATCGGATTTTGATTTTCGAAGGAAAAGAAATAAAACCCTAGAGTTTTGATCTTGTTCTAGGGTTTTGAATCTGGATTTATGTTAATAAATGATGAACTAATGAAGTGGTAATGAGTGGTAAATGATTGAAGAAGCTAGGGCTAAGGTTTAAGTCGATTTAGGGTTTAACGATTTGGTTTTTTAAAAGTAAAGGGGGTTGTTATGTCAATTCTGAAACTTAAGGGTTATTTTTATAATCTAATTAGATCAGTACCAAAGTGTAAAAATTATAACATGAGGGTCTTATATGTAAAATTTTCAAGATATGGATTTAAAATGGAATTTAGGGTTTCGAATTGAATTAATTTAAATGGAGTGGTTAAAAGTGTAAATTATGAAACTAAAAGGACTAAAGTATGATTCTGAATAAAATTTGGGTTGTAAATTAGTAACTTGCAATATTTTCACTTAAGACCCTTAACTTTGGAATATTTACATTTTAAACCCTAATATAAGGAAATTTGTCACTCTTAACCCTAAACTGTCAAACTTGTTAAGATCTAATCTATGTTCATAATATGACTAAAGAATGAATTAACTTAAGTTATGATACTTAATCTTTCTAATTATGGAAACTTTCCGAATAAAGAAACTTTCAAAAAATTTGCTAATTTTGGAAACCTGCTATAAATGGAAAGTTACTATAAATGGAAAACCGACTAAAATGAGAAATCTGATTTGAATAAGTTATTAATACTAAGCCGACCATTTATTCGTGTTGATTCGCTGAAGGATGAGTGATTTCTTATCCTTATGTTATGTTTCGTTGGTGGTTAAGGTACATATATTCTGACCTTTCTTATAAGGTTTCTCATGATCTCTTTCATTTTTCTGATCTGTCAGCTTCCGTATTAATGCCATTGCTATGATCCCCTTTACTTTGAACCTTTCATATGATTCCCCTTTGTTATAATTCCTGATATGAACTTTGTTGTGAAACTTGATTCTGAGCCATCTGTTATAAACCCTTTGAAATATGAACTTGTTATAACACTCTGATTCTGACATGATATCTGACTCTGAATTTCAATTTTATACTTGACTCATTACCTTGTGGCCTGCATATTCAAATCCTTGTATACCCTGAAGTTTCATTTGATAATGTAACTAAATTGAAAACTTTCCTTAATGATATGAAAATGTTTTTGAAAAGTTTTTGATACGATGTTATACCAATTTTTGAATTGGAACTGCACTAAAGGACTAAAGGTTTTATGAAAATCTCTTTTAAAGACTATATTTATAAAAGGTTTTACTAAACATCATTTTATGAAAGTCACTGAAAGGTTATTTTAAATACAAGTTTAATATGAAACCTTTGAATTAAATCTTTTCTATGAATGTATAAACCTTTTGATTATGGACCTTTGATATGACCTATTGAACGTTGATTTGAACCTTATTCTAAACCTGGTTATAAACTCTTGTTTGAAACTTAATTTGAACTTTGATATAAGTATTAATCTGATATACTATTTCTGAACCTGGACTTGAACATTGTTATAACTCTGGTATAAACCTATCTGATTTCTGAACCTCTGATATACACTTCTGTAACATCTGACATGGACCTTATAATCTGAACCTTTTGACATGACCCTCTGTTTATGACATGATACTTGACCTTTGACCCACAGTTTGATACCCGAGCCACCTCACTAGGCATGAGGGTTTCATATCCATGTCATTGATGCACCGATGGCATGACTCTAGGGCTGGAGAGTGATGACCTGTCCCGTCCCTGACTTTATTTTATCTGGTGTGTATTGGTAGACTCTGGCCACCTGGGGCGTATGGATGCATCCTAGATCTGATCTGATTTCTGTTAGCTGTTTATATTATCTGTTATATCTCTGGTGACTGATGGTGTGTGCGATACACGTCTTTCACATATCTGGGAGCTAGCTACTCCATTTGATACATGAGGACACCCCTCATATTATCTGGTTACTGAGAGGACACCCCTCTGATTGATGATGATGGCATGGTTATATATATTATATCTCTGTTTCTGGGCTCGTGGTGGATTACTGTTTACCTTTACCATATACATTACTTACCTTTGACCATTATTATACCTTGCACTATTTCCTTTTACCTTTACCTACTTATTATTCCCTATCCTTTATCCGTACTCCTTTATTTATCCTTTGATTCTGATTATATCTGCATGACATATATTTCTGACACTCTGTACTATTCTTTATTACTGCTTTGTTACCGTTATATCTGTTCACTGAGCTCTCGTAGCTCAGCCGCATTTCTTTTCCTGCGGCAGGTTTTAGTAGGAAGCTGGGTATGAGTGGAGAGTACCATTGGACTTAGAAGACTACATTGTGATAGTTATTTTGTTATAGAGATGACTAGAAGAATTTATATTTTCAGACTCAGTATTTATTCCTTTGTAAATTTTGTATTTCCTTGTAATTTCTTGTCACCTTTGTATTCATTTGTATTATTGAAGATGTATGTTTGTGTATGTTTCTGATATGTCACCATTGTTGTGATATCTCTACCCTTGTCGGGTCGGGGTGTTACACATTTTATGTGTCACTCAACGAAGGAATCTCGTTCTTGTTAGTGTGATTGATTGTACAATTACACCTTAGGTTGTCGGTCAAGTTGTGACTCTCTTATGTCATTGAATTGCGTTACGCATTCACATCTTTGTGTCGCTCAACTTTCTTGGGCTTTCTTCTAGGTTTTTATCCTTTTGGCACACTTTCATCACGTGTCTAACTTCTTGCATATTTTGATATGCTCATTAAACTCTTTTTTTTTTGTAGCTACGTTTTAACATAGTTTAACCCTTGCATGTCTTTCTATGTGTATTGTATCCCTATAATGTTGCTCCTATTCTTTTATATATTATATTTCACGAAGCTAACCCTTGATGTAGGAAAAGCCTTTTTAAGAATTTGATCCATGTATTCGCTAGAAACAAAGGTAAAAATAGAAGGGAATACAATTACCATAGGGGAGCACTGAGCTAGGGGGAGCTCGGGAGTATTTGAATACATAGCATGGAGTCTTTTTAACAGTGGTGATAGAAGACTTCACAGGGATGATGCAAGCTCGCATTTTTTGGGAAGAAAGTAAAGTAGTGTAATAAGCGGGAGTAGGGAGTGAATTCAAGGGAGAGCTCGTGGCAACTACCTTTTTACTTCAAAAAAAGGGGGAGAAAGAAGTGTAAACAAGTAACTTTTACATTTTCCTTATGTGTCACGGTTTACATATTTGTCATCATCAAAAAGGGGGAGATTGTTAGTGCAAATATTACGATATTTAAACTAAACGGTTTCTTCGGTTTTAACAATAACAAACATGAAACTTGTAATGCATAACGTAAAATGCACAAGTTACTTGTAAACACAAATCATCAATGCATACTTACATCAACATCTCTCGACATCTCAAGTATGCTTCAACAAATCTACAACTTGATTAATGATCAAAGGATTATATTTTTCTCTAAACTTCACATTTTTAATGTGACAAAACATTTTTTCAAAAATACATTTTACAAAATATTTTTGAATTAAAAAGAAATGTTTTAATTTGAAAAATAAGTTTAAAATCACCAACAGCTATTTTCCCCCCCAAATCAGCTCCAAACTTCCCCAAATAAATCTTCCCCACTAAAAACAACTTTTAGAGCGTTTCTGTCTGGGACGGTACCACGGTACCAATAAATTTAGTGGTACCATCGGGCATTTAGTAGTATCGTGCCCCCTGTAACGGTCAAATCTTCATTGCCTATAAATACCAGTCCATTCCACAGTTTTTAAGCATCCTTTTTCACACACAATTTCCTGAGTTCAAACCTCCTATCACATATACTCTCCTTTGATCATGTAGTTAGTTTATCTTTATTTAAAAGTGATCCAATCATCCATTCAAGTGATCACCTTCATTCCTCTACTAGTGCAAGAGAAGAACACTTCGTATCAAGTAGATACAAAGTGTTGTAGTGTTAGTGTAGTGCACTCGTAACATTCGTTACGTACTTGTTGTATCTTGATATACATCAAGCAGTCTATTACCTTGTTTATTTAGTTCGTGTGGATCATTGTGATCTTGTGGAGATCGGGGAGATCTTGTGTAGCTTGTGTTGATAGTGAGTAGATCGGGTAGATCGTGTAAAGATAAGGTAGATCGGGTAGATCGTGAGTAGATCGGGTAGATCGAGGGTAGATCATGTGGATCTTGTAGCTTGTGTGATTTGTGAGGATTGGGTAGATCATAAGTGAGATTGGTACTAGCTAGATTAGTAGTCGACATTTAGCTTAATGTCAGAAAATAATGTAAGCGACGCGGTTTATGTGTTTAGGCCTCAAAACACAAGGTTTGTTATGTTTGGCCATAAAACATAACAGGTTTGGTTGTACCCGAAGAAGAACTCGACATCTAGCTTAGTGTCGAAAAATATTGTAAGCGACGTTGTATGGTTTTCTCTGCCAAGAAGGGAGCTTGTTGGTTAGTGAAGTAACTCTCGAGTTGGGACTCGGGGAGTGGAGTAGGGCGAAGAGGAACTTCGTAACCGAACCACTATAAATCATTGTGCCCGGTTTGCGCTTTCCTTACTTATCTCTTTACTTTTTATCTTTGCATTTACCGTTTTATATTTGCATTGCTTTTATGTTTGTGTGGCTTATTGCTTATATTGTGTGGTAGTTATGTTGTGTCTATGTTTGTGTTATGGTAATATGATTCACTTATAGAATTCCACTATCACTAGTTGTCACAAGACTTTTTGTTGACACTTCTCATATTACGTCAAGCTTGATTGGTCATTTGATACAAAAGATTTAAGTTTTTAAATGTAAACGTATTCACCCCCCCCCTACGGTTTCCACACTAAGTTCTCTAACCTCAGATCTAAAGAATATTCTTGTAGCTCACTTGTTGGGAATTAAAACACTTAACAGTTTGTATTGCCAAGCTAAAAGATGGAATTGCTGAAGATTAACACTAATAGTACTAACTAAGTTAGTACTGCCAGTATAAATGTTAGTACTACCAGAAGTCTGCTGACGAAGATGATACTGCTAAAGGATAAAGTCGTATAATGTGATATGTATTGAAGATATTTTGTATATATATCTTATATAGTTAGAATGATACAAATATTCTGCATGTTTAGAATATTTATAGTTATCTTGTAAAGGACTCCTTGTACCTATAAAAGGAGGTCCTAGGTTAGTTGTATCATACAAGAGTTTGTGTTAAGATTCAAGGTTGTAAACCCTAGTGATATTCAGATCACTCGTATTATTAATCTAATAATATTGAATCGTTTTCGTTAAACTGTGTTCATAACTTGTTTACTGTTTCATTGCTTATTGTTAAGTACATTCTTCTAACTATCAAAGGGTAGATTCCGCATAGTTTTTGGTATACTCAAAGTTTTTAAACAAAGCTCAAGGAGATCGTGTATTGGGATCCACAAGTGGTATTAGAGCTACAGGTTCTGAAACTTTGCTCTAGAACAAACCTACAAAGAAGAACAGTTTACTTACAGGAAGATGGATCTTGAAACAACTCAAACCACAACCATTGCTAAACTGCCCTTGCTCAAGTAGAATGAATACGAGATGTGAAGGCTCAGAATTGAGCAATACTTTCAAGTGCAGGATTATGCTGTATGGGACATCATAGAGAATGGTAACTCTTTTACACCTAAAGTCACAGAAACAAAAGAAGATGGTGTAAAGATTAAAATTGTATCAGGTCCTGTTACTGCAGATGAGAGGCTTCGGAAAAAGAATGATCACAAGGCTAGAAGTATGTTGCTGATGGCTATAACTAATGAACAACTATTAACTTTTTGCAAGTACAAGGATGCAATGACTCTGTTTGAAGCCATAACAACAAGGTTTGATGGTAATGAAGCCACCAAGAAGACATAGAAGACTTTGCTGAATTATAATTATGTGAACTTTAGTGCTACAAGCACTGAGTCTCTTGATCGTATGTTCAATAGGCTTCATAAGATAGTAAGCCAACTGGCTGTCTTGGGTGTAGAGATTCTACAGGAGGATCTTATTATGAATTTCTTAAGAAGTCTGTCTGCTGAATGGAATACTCGTGTAGTTTTCTGGAGAAATAAGCCAGATATTGATACAATGAGTCTTGATGATCTGTATAACAATCTTAAGATTGTTGAACAGGAGGTGAGAAAGACTGGAGGCTCAAGACCTAGCTCTGGGAACATGGCATTTGTGACATCTCCCAGCAATAGCAGTCCAGAAGATGTTTCAGGAGTTAGTACTGCTAACCCTAAAGTTAGCACTGCTAGTTCACAAACTAGTACTGCTAGCTTAGGTGATGAAACTGTCTATGCATTCCTAGCCAGTCAAGCAAGTGGGTCTCAGCTTTATCATGAAGACCTAGTTCAAATTCATGAAGATGATCTGGAGGAGATGGATTTGATGTGGCAAATTGCTTTGCTAAGCATGAGGGCCAAGAGGTATTATTAGAAGACAGGAAAAAAGATCACTATCAGTCAAGGTGATGTTGCTGGGTATGACAAGACAAAAGTGGAGTGTTACATCTGTCATAAGTTGGGACACTTTGCTAGGGAATGCAGAGGGCCAAGGAACTAGGAGAGCAGGGCTAGGAATCAAGATAGCAGAGGTTCCAGAAATCAAAAAAGCACCAGGAAGAATGAGGAAGAGACTTCTTCCAAGGCAATGGTGGCTATTGATGGACTTGGATTTGATTGGAGCTTTATGGCTAAGGATGAAGCACCTACAGAGATGGCACTGATGGCTTTCCCTGACTCTGAGGTACATACAGTTAAAGCTTGTTCAAAATCATGTTTAGCTTTAAAAGATTATGAAGCTCTTAAAAAGCAGTATGATGACCTAAGAATAGAGCTTAACCAATCTAATTACAATTTAGCAAATCATAAGAGAGGTTTAGCTGTGTTAGAAGAACAAATTGTTTTCTATAAAAAGAATGAAACTGTGTTCACTGAGGATATAGCTGTCTTGAAAAGAGATGTTACGTTTAAAGACTTAGAAATTAATGAGCTTAAAAGAGAACTAGAAAAGATTAAGCTAGATAAAGTCAGCATTGAAGTGAATATAGAGAGATTTGCTGGAGCAACTAAAAGCATAGAAAAGATAGTAGAGTTTCAGCTTACTAATAACATTAAGAAAGGTCTAGGTTATAAGTCTGTTGCACCACCTTATAAAGGGGCACATCCACCCCCAGGTATTGATTTGGCTCATACTGGTTTAGAGGAATTTCAAGAGCCTAAATTTGAATATGGAAAAAAGACCAGTGAGAGTGCTAGTGTTGAGAAGTATGAAGATATTAAGGAATCTTTTAAGAGTGCTAGTGACACCTCATTGATTGAGGAAAATGTGTCTGAAGTTAAGATTGAGAAGAAAACTATTTTTCCTAATGTGGCTAAAATAGAAATTGAAAAACCAGTTAGGAAGCAAGTTAGATATGCAGAGATGTATAGATCACAAAGTCCTAGGGGTAACCAGAGAAATTGGAATAACTTGAAGTCCAAACAACTAGGAAGTGATTTTGTCATGTACAATAAAGCATGTTTTACTTGTGGCAGTTTTTATCATGTTCAGGCTAATTGTACCTACCAGCAAAGGGAAAGGGTGGTAAATGGGAATTCTACGGTGAACACAAATGGCTTTGCAAAATATAATCACCCTAATGCTCAAAGAAATTTGGCTCCCAAAGCAGTGTTGATGAGAACTAGCCTTAAACAAATTAATACGGTTAGGCTTGTTAGTACTGCTCACCCCAAATAAACAGTTTATAGTGCTAGACCAATGTCATGTTATACTAAACCAACACAACAAACTATTAAAAGGCCCTTTCAATACAAAACAACATTAACTATCAGAAAATTTGCCCAAAAAGTTAATACTGCTAGGCTAGCAGTTAGTACTGCTAGGCTAGTAATTAGTACTGCTAGGCATATGAATGTTGTTAGGGGACAAAGGGGCAATGTTGTTAAGGCCTCAACATGTTGGGAGTGGAGACCTACCAAACCCAATAGTGCATCAATTATCATGAAGAAATATAACTACATTGATGCATGAGGCAGATCCAAGTCAGTAATGGCTTAGGTCCCCAAAGGAAACTAATTTCCTTTCGTTTATATGCAGGAACATCTACAAGATTGTTGGGAATTATCACAAGACAAGAGAAGACTTAATGAGAAGAACATAATTAAGTCTGGTGGACTACGTAATTAAGTCTGTTAGTTATATTAGTTAAGTCTTGTAATAGTTAAGTCTGGTTCTTCATTATTAAGTCTGGTAGAGTAAAGTTAAGTCTTGTTGACTTTAGCTGTTAAGTCTGGTCATGAAAGTTAGGAAAGTTTGTTAGATATAAGTTAGGAAAGGATACGTAGTTATCTTTAGAGAAGATACGTATATCCTTCGACAAGTTTTGTTTCTAGGGTTTCCTTAGTGTATAAAAGGAACCTTAGTCATTAGTTTTTGATAACGACGAAGATTGTAATCACTTAGATTAAAAGAATTAATATACAAAGTTAGTTATAGTTATTGTGCTCTTCATTGTTTGTTGTTAAGATTTCGCATTAACAACAAGCAAAGTGTTAGAGTTTCTTACTTAGATCGATTTGGTTTATACAAGTCGTCTAACAAGTAACAAGGCTACTTGGATCTAAAATTCGTGTGGACCAACAAGTGGTATAAGAGCCTGTAAAGAGACTTTGAGTTTGAAGAAACATAACAACCAAACCCTAAATTAACTCACCTAAACCCTGCAAAAGTCTGACGTTGAAAATCCCAATAAGAATGACGGTTTCTCAGTTCACAACAGTGATGATGAAAAATCAATCCATGATGAAGAAAAACCTGAAGCAAGCACATCTAGACAACAACAACCCATCTCTGCAACAACAACCATATCCAACATAAAACTTCAAATCCTAAAAAGAGAAGAATATGACATCTGGGCTATGGAGATGGAACATTATCTGGAGTATATTGACAGCAAAGTCTGGAAGGTCATGCAGAATGGGAATTCGAAGAAAAGGATTTCACAAGGAACAGATGGAGTGATTAGGATATTACCACCAGTATCTGCTGAAGAGATATGGGCTGTTGAAAAGGAGAAGAAGGCCAAGACTATGCTGCTAATGGCAATTCCCAAAGAGCATTTGAGAAGGTTTCATGGCATGAATCATGCCAAAGAAATTTGGGAGGCTATCAAGAAAAGATTTGGAGGGAATGCTAACTCCAAGAAGATGCAAAAGGCTGTTCTAAAACAGCAATTTGAAGCTTTCATTGTATCCAGTTCAGAGGGATTGGAAAAAGGTTATGATAGGTTTCAACATCTTCTATCACAATTGGAGGTTCATGGTGCAGCTGTGTCAGAAGAAGATGCAAACCAAAATTTTCTTAGAGCACTACCAAAAGAATGGTCAAGTGTGACATTGACCATGAGGATGAAGGATGAAATTGACACCATGACTACTGATGACCTGTACAACAACCTCAAGGTGTTTGAACAGGAAATCCAAGGAAAATCATCTTCAAGTTCTACAAAAGTTGCTTTTGTTTCTCAAGGAAAGAGCAGCACTAACAAGGTTAAGTCTAGCAGCATTAATTCTGGTGGTTATGGAACTTCTTCTAGCAGCATGAGAAAAGAAAGAGATGCTCCAGCAGGCTTTGCTGATGAAGTAATTTACTTACTTATTGCTAAGGAACCAGAAGATCAAGACTTCATCAGTGAGGATCTGGAACAGATCAATGATGTTGAAGTTGAAGAAATGGATATCAAATGGCAAATTGCCATGATTGCTTTCAGGGTTAAGAAGTTTTACAAGCAGACTGGGAGGAACATTAAACTTGATGGGAAGTCACCAGTGGGATACAATAGATGGACTGTTTAGTGCTACAATTGTCACAAGCATGGTCACTTTGCCAGAGATTGCAAGGAAAAGGTGACTACTGATTGGAAAAAGAAGAAGGGTTCTGACTCTCAAGATGATGATAAGATGGGGAAGAATCAGATCAGCTTGATGACATTGAAAGCTGGAGCTGTGAATTGGGATGAACACACACCTGAGGATGAAGAGCCAAACCATGCACTTATGGCTATTGGTTCCAGTAATGAGGTATATTTTTTCTCAAAATTATGCATTGATTCATATAATCATGTTAAAGCTTTGTGTGATGAACAATTAGCACAAATAGGTGATCAGGAAGCAAAAATTCTTGCTTATACTAAGGCTGTTAAAACTTTAGAAGCACAAATAGTGAACTATCAAAATAAACAAGTTTCCTTAAATGAAAAACTCACCTTTCAAGCTAATGAGATATATGAAAAAGATGAAAAACTTAAGAGATATAGAAGAGCAGGCTTGAAAGCTGTTAAGGAAAGAGATGAATTGCAAAAGAAAGTAGACAAATGGACCCATTCTGCTAAGTGTCAGGATAAGATAATAGCATCTAGTATGAGCTCTACAAGTAAAATTGGCTTAGGTTATGGGATACGGTCAGATAGTGAAGTTCTAAGCTATGAGGAAGAGATGGACAAATATGTGTTCAAATGTAGAAAAGATGATTCTATTAGTAGGCCAGTGTACAATAGGTTCATTAAAACTGATAATTTTAAAGGGGTGCCACCTCCATTAAGTGGAGATTACACTCCTCTACAAAAGAAAGACCTAGATGACTCTTTGTTTGTATATGGTAAAAAGGGTCCTATCTATCCTGAGACAGGCAACTCAGATGACAAATCTAGTAAATACTCCACTTGTCAAACCAATGACAATGAAAGATCTACTAGAGATGTCTCTGAGCAGTCTGATTCAGAATCAGAGAGTGCACCTAAAGATGTTTCTGAGTCAAGATCAGTCAAAAATAGTGAACCAGTTGTGACTACACCCAAACCTCATACAGATAAACCTAGTTGTGATACTCACATAAAATCTCCTAGGAAGTCTGTCAAAAATCAAGAGTCACCAAAACCTGATAGAATGAGAGGAGAGTACAAGAGAAACCACAATTTTGGTCCTAAAAGATGCTTTGTGTGTGGTAGTCTAAGTCATTTGATTAGGGACTGTGATTTTCATGAGGTTAGGATGAAAAGAGAGGCTGAACTTAGAAAGGATAAGAGTGTTAATGCTGGCCATATGAATGATAAAACAATTTGGAATAATGCTAACAGGATTAATCATGCTAATAAGTTTGTGACTAGACCAGCACAATTTAATTCTGGTATGCCTAATGTTAATTCTGGTTGGTCATCTGTTAGTACTGGTAGACCAAATTTTTATTTTGGTAGGCCAAATTTTAATTCTAGTAGACCAAATTTTAATTCTGGTAGACCAAATGTTAGTTCTGTTGGTGAAAATGTTAATTATGTGAGGCCAAGTGTTAATTCTGAGTGGTTTAATCATTCTGGACCCAGGCAACCAATAAATAGACCACAGGTGAACTCATATAATCAAAGAAACAATTTTTACAAACCTCATTCACCTGTGAGGAGTCCTTTTGCTAATAGTACAGCACAAGCTTCAAGCTCAAGTGTTGTAAGGGAAAATGGGGATTCTAATGTTAAGACCCTAGCATGTTGGTCTTGGGATCCTTTTAAGAACACACTTACCTATGAATCCAAGAACAACAGTGGATCAAGCTCATACAAGACCTATAAATTTGTTGATCCACAGGGCAGACCCAAGTCTTCAGAGGCTTGGGTCCTAGAGAGAAACTAATTTCTCTACTTTTGTGCAGGAACATCCACTGAAGAACATGGAAGACAAAGGAATATTTGATAGTGGGTGCTCTGGGCACATGACTGGTAACAAGAATCATCTAAAGGATTTTCTAGAATTTCAAGGAGGTTCTGTTACCTTTGGAGGAAGTAAAGGTCAGATAACTGGTAAAGGTAGAATTGTTGTAGGTAATTTAGAATTTGACAATGTATCTTTTGTAAAAGAACTAGGGCAGTTTAACCTTTTCTCAATA
The DNA here is from genome assembly GCA_021014915.2 of Artemisia tridentata subsp. tridentata. Taxonomy (NCBI): domain Eukaryota; kingdom Viridiplantae; phylum Streptophyta; class Magnoliopsida; order Asterales; family Asteraceae; genus Artemisia; species Artemisia tridentata. Next base: position 195,997,266 of record CP139501.1, on the reverse strand, counting down.
TCACAAATTTGTGATAAGCGGCATAAGGTGCTTTTTAGTGAAACTGAATGTTTTTTATTGACTTCGGACTTTAAGATGCCTGATGAAAGTCAGATACTTCTTAAAGTTCCTAGACAACACAACATGTACAATTTTGATATGAAAACACTTGAAGTTGCAAAAGGTTCTGCTTGTTTGCTTGCAAAAGCTACTTTGGATTAATCTAAATTATGGCATAAAAGGTTAGGTCATGTTAATTTCAAGAATATGAACAAACTTGTGAAGGGTAATTTAGTTAGAGGCTTACCTTCCAAGGTTTTTAGGGATGACCATGCCTGTGTAGCTTGTAATAAGGGCAAACAACATAGAGCTTCTTGTAAGGCTAAGTTAGATAGGATTGCTACTGAGCCTTTGCATACCTTACACATGGATCTGTTTGGCCCTACATCTGTTAGAAGTATCAACCATGCTAGTTATTGCCTTGTCATTACTGATGACTGCACCAGGTATTGCTGGGTATTCTTCATGTCTACTAAAGATGAAACCTCTGATTTAATTCAAAGGTTCAGTAGACAAATAGAAAACCTACTAAATCACAAGGTTAAGATCATTAGGACTGACTATGGCACATAATTTAAGAATAGGAGCATGATTGAGTTTTGTGGTGAAAAAGGAAGCAAGCAACAATATAGCAATGCTAGAACTGCACAGCAAAATGGAGTTGCTGAGAGAATGAACAGGACCCTAATTGAGGCAGCTAGAACCATGCTAGCAGACTCATTCTTACCCACAACCTTTTGGGCTGAATCAGTTGCAACTGCTTGCTATATATTCAATAGGGTTAGAGTGACCAAGCCTCAGAATAAAACACCTTATGAGCTTATTTTTGGCCATAAACCAGTTGTTAGCTATATAAGGCCTTTTGGGTGCCATGTGACCATTCTTGATACCTTAAGTGTGCTTGGAAAATTTGAAGGAATATCTGATGAGGGGTTTCTAGTTGGGTATTCACTGAATAGTAAGGCCTTTAGGGTATACAATTTAGCGACCAAGAAAGTAGAGGAAAATATTCATGTTAATTTTCTTGAGGAAAAACCCAATGTGAAGGACTAGGTCATAGATGGATGTTTGATCTTGATTATTTAACTGATTATATGAACTATATTCCTGTCTCCAAGGAGAATCAAGCTAACCCTGATGCAGGTTACATAGAAGTGCCTAACAATGCAGGTACTCAAGATGCAAGCACTGCTAATCAAGGCAAAGAAATTGAGGAGCTTATTGTGATTCCTACCACAGAAGTCAACCATGTTGCTGCAAATGAAGGAACAAAGAAATCTTCTACAAATAGGAAGGAGACTGTGAACAAGCCTCAAGAAAAAGAGGGTTCTCCTACAAAAGTTTCAGAAGAAATCTTGTCCTTCAGAGAAGAAATGAATGTTTTGGCTGACAAACAACTTGGAAAGAAGGCTACCAGCACTAATCTGGTTAATCCAGGTAGTATTGTTATTAATTATGGTGGAGAGAAGCCTACCAGCATTAACTCAGTTAAGTCTGGTAGAGATGCTGTTAATTCTGCTCAACCTGAGTCTACTCCAAATGCTGATTTTGATGATTCTGAGATGCCTGAACTTGAGGTCTTTGATGAGACAAAAGAAGGCATTTTTGATGGGGCTTCTTATGATGAAGAAGGGGTAGTTAGTGACTTCAACAACCTACCCACTGAAGTAGATGTAAGTCCAGCTCCAACACTCAGAATTCACAAAGTTCATCCCAAAAGTCAGATAATTGGTGATCCTCAATCAGTTGTTCAAACCGGAAGTAAAGTGCAAAAGATTCCTACATCTCATGCACTTATCAGTCTTATTAAGAAGCAGCAAAGGGTCAACCACAAGGACCAACAACATTGCTTGTTTGCTTGTTTCCTTTCTCAAAAGGAACCCACCAAAGTCTCTGAAGCACTTGAAGATGAGAGTTGGGTAGAAGCAATGCAAGAGGATTTATTGCAATTCAAATTGCAGAAAGTTTGGGTTCTTGTAGATCTACCAAGTGGAGCTAAGGTGATTGGCACAAAGTGGGTCTTCAGGAATAAAAGGGATGAAAGAGGAGTAGTTGTAAGGAATAAGGCACGATTAGTAGCACAAGGGTATAGACAAGAGGAGGGGATAGATTATGATGAGGTTTTTGCTCCGGTAGCCAGGATTGAGGCTATTAGGTTATTTTTAGCCTATGCATCATATATGGGGTTCATAGTCTATCAGATGGATGTGAAGAGTGCCTTTCTGTATGGCACTATAGAAGAAGAGGTATATGTTCATCAACCTCATGGCTTTGTTGACCCAGCAGAACCCATGAAAGTGTACAAAGTTATCAAAGCTTTATATGGTCTCCATCAAGCTCCCAGAGCTTTGTATGCAACTCTCTCCAACTTCCTTGAAGAGCATGGGTACAAAAGAGGTGTGATTGACAAGACCTTGTTCATCAAGAGAAACAAGAAGGATATCATCCTAGTCCAGGTTTATGTGGATGATATCATATTTGGTTCTACTAAAAGGTCTTGGTGTGAGGAGTTTGAAGCATTAATGAAGGGAAGGTTTCAGATGAGTTCTATGGGTGAACTCACATTTTTCTTAGGACTGCAAGTGAAACAACAAGCAGATGGACTCTTTATCTCTCAAGACAAGTATGTAGCAGAGATCTTGAAGAAATTTGCCTTTTCAAATGTGAAGACTGCAGTCACTCCCATGGAGAACAAGGTGCCTTTAACAAAGAATGAAGATGCTGCTGATGTAGATGTGCATCTTTACAGATCAACGATAGGTTCTCTAATGTATCTTACTGCATCTAGACCTGACATTATGTATGCAGTCTGTATTTGTTCAGGTTTTCAGGTTAACCCCATGACTGCACATCTTCATGCTGTGAAGAGAATCTTTAGATACCTAAAGGGCAAACCCAATTTGGGCCTTTGGTATCCTAGAGAGTCATCTTTTGACCTGGAAGCCTATTCAGATAGTGATTATGCAGGTGCAAGCCTTGATAGGAAATCCACAACTGGAGGTTGTCAAATCCTTGGAAGAAGATTAATCTCTTGGAAATGCAAGAAGCAGGCCATTGTAGCTACATCAACAACTGAAGCTGAATATGTAGCAGCTGCTAATTGCTGTGGACAAGTCTTGTGGATTCAGAACCAAATGCTGGATTATGGTTTGAACTTTATGAACACTATAATTCACATAGATAATGAAAGCACTATCTGTATAGTTAAGAACCCTGTGTACCACTCTAAAACTAAACACATAGAAATCTGGCATCATTTCATTAGGGATTGCAATGAAAAGAAATTAATTAGAGTGGATAAAATACACACAGACTTCAATGTTGTAGACCTCTTAACTAAAGCTTTTGATGGCCCTAGGTTTAATTACTTAGTGGTTAGCATTGGAATGGTAAACCCATAGCTGGACTTAAGGGGAGGTTAGTCTTAAGTAGAGGATAAACTCAAGGGGAGGTCAAAATGTAAAGTTATTATAATAACCAGTACATAGGATTTTCTTTAATTCTGGTAGTATTAGAAGGTAATTCTTGTAGCTATTTTAATTCTGGTAGTATTAGGAGTTAATCCTTGTAGTATATTTAATTATAGTTAAAAAAAAATCTTGTAGTAGTTTTACTTCTAGTAGTTATTTTTTTTTTAAATCTTTTGTTTGTATGTTTTTCTTGTTTTTCTCTTGGTGTTGGGACTAACTTTTGCAGAACAACATGGATTTGTGATAGGAAGCCTTGTTATTGCTTGCTCAATATGTATGTCTGATTCTTTGGTTAAGTCTGGTGAGTCAGTGATTAAGTCTGGTTGACCGATTTTAAGTCTGGTAGTGTAAAATGTAATTAATTTCTAACCGTTAGGTCTGGTCAGTCAAATATAGATTTTTTATCTTATTCAAATATGACCGTTGATATTTTTGGGGGAAAGAGGTATATATGGATAAGATTTAATTCATTTTTCATCTTTATCCATTATTTACTTCTAACTTCTACAATCTATATTCACAGCCAAGATTTACTCTGTTTTTCTACTACCAGTAAAAACCCTAATTTAAATTCTCAACCAGCACTTAGTCATTCTCTCATCAATGGCTTCACTAAAGTTTGTGGACAAGCACAATCAAGTTGGTTTCTTGAAGAAACCAAACCAAAGTGACGGATTTGAGCAGATAGTAGATTTCTTGAAAGGCTCTAACCTTCGGTATGCTTTAACTGCAAATCCTACTATTTATGTATCTCTTGTTAAGCAATTTTGGGGGTCTGTGACCTATGAAACCCTAGCTGATGGGACATCACAGCTAAGGGCAACAATTGACACCCATGACTTCACCATTACTGAAGCCTCCATTAGGAGTAGTCTCCAATTGGGTGATGCTTCAGGGGAATACATATTGTCTAATGATGACCTTTTTGAAGGTATGAGAACTATAGGATATCCCACTGATGGTACCTTTACTTTTTGGAAAAGCTATTTTACACCACAGTGGAGGTTTCTACTTCATCATTTGCTCCATTGCCTAAGTCCCAAGAGTGGTGGATGGGATCAGTTTGGAAGCAACGTTGCTTCTGCATTGGTCTGTCTTTCACTTGGAAGGTCTTTTAATTTTTCAAAACTCATTTTTGATGGCATGGTAGCAAATGTCAACAACAAACATAAATTTTTTATGTACCCAAGATTTTTGCAAATGATTTTGAATTTTGAACCTGAAGATAGAATGCAGATTTATGTGATTGTGGCTTTTACTCCTAAAATCTTTGCAAACATGAAAAGGGGATTCAATGGGGCACATTGGCCACTTTCGCCTGCTATGCTTTCTGGTTCAACTAACATTGCAGGTACATCTCATGTTGAACAACCAACCAATGTGGAGCAAGCTCAGGAACAACCAAGGTCCCCAACACCACAACCAAGTCCATCACCATCCCAACAAAGAGTACCTACACCCACAACATCTTCACCACCACAACAAACCAATATTCCAAGTCCTATTCAGGAGGAGGAATCCAACCCTATGACTGTGGAGGATCTTCTCACCTTGGTGCCTGCTTTGGTTAAGAGAATAGACTTATTGGAGAAGGCTAATAATGCTAAGAGTCAGGCTATTCTAACTTTGGTCAAGAGGGTTAAAAAGTCGGAGAAAGTTATGAAGGAGAAAGGAGTTGCTTTTGCTGATCACGAAGGTAAGGATGCAAATTCTTCCAAACAGGGGAGGAATTTAGAGGAATAACAAGTTATTAAGACACCAGCAAAGGATAAACCAGCTGATGAAGTAGATATAAGTCCTGAAACAAAGGAAGCAGTAGAAACACTAGCTCAATCTCTGAGTAAAATTCAACAACAAAGGAAGAAAAGCAGATATCCAAAAAGAAAGTTGATAATTGATGAAGAATCTGATGAAGAATTGGATAAGTCTACTGAAGGTATTAACTCTGGTGAAGTTAATGCTGGTAAGGAAATTAAGTCTGGTGGTCAAGAAAAGTCTGGTGAGGTTGTTAGTTCTGCTCATGGAGATAAGTCTGGTAATGAGGAGCAGCCTAAAACTCAAAGGGAAGGAAAACAAATTATGATGGAAACTCCAAAGTCCAAGAAATCAAAAAGACAAGAAAGAGAAGAGCAAGCTTCTTTAGCTAAGATTGCAAGAATACAAGCAATAGAAAAGGCTGAGATTGAAAAGGAGGAAGAGCAGAAAAGACAAGATGAAATGCTTGCAAGAAAGATATCAGAAGAGTTTAATGATGATCCACTGAAGGAAATGATTGAAAAAGATGATGAGTTGAGGGCAAAGTTTGAAGAACTTAAAGCTATTCCAGGTTTGACTGCTGAAGAGAGAGCTAAACAACTAGCAGAGTTCATAAATGCTAAAAGGAATGAAGAAACTTTGGGGAATTTTATGTCAGTGATAAGACAAACTCAGAAGAAAACCAAAGTTCCCAAGAAGATGTCTAAAGCAGATCAAATGCACGGGATGAAGATGTATCTAAAGAACATGCAACACTCAACATGGGAAAAGATGAGAGGAAGATCATTTGAGGAAATTGAAGCTAAATATGTGAGTGCATATGAGAGAGATCATGGCTATAGGCCAGTGGATTATGAAGATTATTTGAGAAGAAGTTTCAAGAGACAGAAAGTAGCAGAGTCTGAGCCTGCTGTGGAGGCTGAGATAGTAAGTGAAAAAGCATCTGAAGTTGAGGAAGCATCAAGTGAAATTGAAAAGGAATCTAAAGCTGAGAAAGTGTTTGATGTTGGGGAAGAAAAGAAAGAAGTCAAAAAGCTAGTCATAAAATTTACAAGGAGGAAAAGTATAGCAAGAAAGAGTAAATTCAAGAAGAAAGTACAAGAAGAAGGTGAATCAGAAGAAGAAGAACCTTCATCTGAGGGTTGTACTATGGGAACAATTCTTGAGATTTCTAAGGAACCAGCTAAAATTGTCAAATATCCTATAATTACGATTGGACAAAGAGCTGCTTATTAAATCATAAGGGAAGACAACACTGATGTTGTATACCTTAATTTTCCAGCAATTCTGAATGATGTGAATAGGGAAGATCTTCAAGAACTTTATAAGTTGGTAAACATCAAACATGGAGACAATACACCTGAAGAGGAGTTTGAGAGGGTGTTTTGGGGAGACTTAAAAGTGATGTTTGAGCCACCTTCAACAACAGATGAGATTTGGAAATTGTCAGATCAGCAAGAAGTTGTGACTTGGAGATATTTTCATAGATGTAGAGTACATTGCTTATCTCTACAGATAGTTCATATTTACATGCTTGCAGAGGTGGAATATCCTTTATCACCAAGGGTCTGCAAGGCAATGTTGGAAAAGAAATTACATGCAGATGAGAAGGATGAAGTTTATGAGCAGTTGCTTGATTTGATTAAGGAAAAATCTTTAAAAGAATCATATTGGGGTGTTTAAGAGTGTTTGAAAGAATTTTCAAGTTGTTAAGTGAGATTAAAGGAACTTCTCACTTGGTGAAGGTGCATAGCACTAACACAACAAATGGTTATCAGTCCACCATGTCTAAAATACGTTAATGGTTGGCAATTTACCAAAAATTGTATGGTATTCAACTCACCATATCTGAGATAGTGAAGAGTTGGCTAGCCCACAAGGTATGGCTTGTGGTAAAGGCTGTGGAAAACCATACATGGTAATCAATTCACCAAGATGAGGTGCATTCCATCAAAAGAATTGGCTAGTCCAAAAGCAAACGGCTTTTGGTAAAGACAAAACAAATCCGTTGATAGTTGATGGTTTACTAAAAATCATATGGTTATTAATGTACCATGGTCTTACACACCAAAACATTGGCTACTCCAGTAGTGATGGCTATTGGTAAAGAGACATCAAATCCATTAATTTTCAATGATTCACCTCTCACAGGAGTTTACACACCTGGAAGTGATGAGAATAGTATGAAACTTAAAAGTATTGATGTACAAGTAGTCATGGTTGCTGTGAAGATCAGATGGATTGCATATTAGAAGGTGAAAAGATTATTCAAGTCAAGTTGCTGCATAAAGATCAGATTTGAAGTTTTGAAGTGTTAGAGATAATTCCAAGAGTTCAAGATTAAATCCTCAGAAGCTTATTCAGAAGAAACTTGAAGTTCATGAAGCATGAAGATCAAGTTAGGAGAGGATTGTTGGGAATTATCACAAGACAAGAGAAGACTTAATGAGAAGAACAGAATTATGTCTGGTGGACTACGTAATTAAGTCTGTTAGTTTTATTAGTTAAGTCTTGTAATAGTTAAGTCTGGTTGTTCATTATTAAGTCTAGTAGAGTAAAGTTAAGTCTTGTTGACTTTAGCTGTTAAGTCTGGTCATGAAAGTTAGGAAAGTTTGTTAGATATAAGTTAGGAAAGGATACATAGTTATCTTTAGAGAAGATACGTATATCCTTCTACAAGTTTTGTATCTAGGGTTTCCTTAGTGTATAAAAGGAACCATTGTCATTAGTTTTTGATAACGACAAAGATTGTAATCACTTAGATTAAAAGAATTAATATACAAAGTTAGTCAAAGTTATTGTGTTCTTCATTGTTTAATGTTAAGATTCCGCATTAACAATAAGCAAAGGGTTAGGATTTCTTACTTAGATCGATTTGGTTTATACAAGTCATCTAACAAGTAACAAGGCTACTTGGATCTATAATTCGTGTCGACCAACCAAAGATGATGAAGAAGATCAAGGATATGCTGATAGTGGATTCTCTAGGCACATAACAGGGAACATGTATTACCTCTCAGATTTCAATGCTTTTGATGGGGGATATGTTGCCTTTGGGGGAGGAGCAAGAGGTGGTAGAATTACTGGTAAAGGTACTATTAAAACTGGTAAACCAGATTTCAAAGATGTGTACTTTGTGCAGGAACTTAAGTTTAATCTTTTTAGTGTCTCACAGATGTGTGACAAAAAGAACAATGTTCTTTTTACTGAGACTGAATGTCTTGTCCTGTCTCATGATTTTAAGTTACCTGATGAAAGTCATGTATTACTTAAAATTCCTAGAAAGGGAAACATGTACAGTGTTGGATGAATCAATGCTTTGGCATAGGAGACTTGGTCATGTCAATTTTAAAACCATTAATAAGATTGTAAAAGATGGTTTGGTAAGAGGTTTACCTCAAAACCATTTTGAAAATGACCAAACTTGTGTTGCCTGTCTTAAAGGCAAACAACACAAAGCTTCTTGTAAGCCCAAGTCTCAAAACTCTATTACTCAACCATTATTCATGCTTCATATGTACTTGTTTGGTCCTACATCTGTGAGTAGTTTAATGCATAAGAAATACTGTCTTGTGGTCACTGATGATTATAGCAGGTTTACATGGGTTTTCTTTTTAGGAACTAAGGATGAAACCATTAACATTCTTAAGAGCTTTATAACAGAAATAGAAAACCTAGTTGATAAGAAAGTAAAAATTATCGGGTGTGACAATGGGACAGAGTTTAAAAATAGAGTTATGGATGAATTTTGTAAAGAAAAAGGTATTAAGAGAGAGTTTAGTGTAGCTAGAACTCCTCAGCAGAATGGTGTTGCTGAAAGGAGGAATAAGACACGGATTGAGGCTGCTAGGACCATGTTAGCTTTCTCTAAGCTACCTATTTTATTTTGGGCTGAAGCAGTTAATACTGCTTGTTATGTCCAGAACAGGGTTTTAGTGGTTAAACCTCACAACAAGATACCTTATGAACTTTTTAGGGGTAAAACACCTGCTCTTAGCTTCATGAGACCATTTGGATGTCATGTTACTATCCTTAATACCTTAGATCATTTGGGAAGTTTGATGGAAAGTCAGATGAGGGTTTCTTTGTTAGTTACTCTACACATGGTAAAGCTTTTAGGGTATACAACATACGAACCAGGAAGGTAGAAGAAAACCTGCATGTTGAGTTTTTGGAGAATAAGACTAATGTTGCAGGTGAAGGTCCAAAGTGGCTATTTGACCTTGATGCTCTAACAAGATCTATGAATTATGTACCAGTTGTTGCAGGTACAAATACTAATGATTTTGCAGGTCTTGAAGATAGTACTAATGCAGGATAGTCAAGCATAGAGCCAGAGTCTAGCAAAGACTACCTAGAGATGCCAATATGGAAAGATAGTTCATTGTTTGACTCGTCTTCAAAGAATGCCAACACTGATGAGCCACAACCTTCTGATGATGCTAAAAAGAATGGTGAAGATGTCAGTGCCAAAGGAGGAGCTGATGATCTAGAGAAACCTGAAGACAGTACTAATGATGATAGTACTGGTGGGCAAAATGTTAATACTGGTGGGCCAAGCATTAATACTGTTGTCCAACAGTTTTTGATTTCTTTGATGATGAAGAACATGTAGATTTGAACAACATGCCAATCACATATCAAGCTTCTACAACTCCCCACACAGGAATTCATAAAGATCATTCACTTGATTTTGTGATTGGTGATGTTCAGTCTGGTGTAAAGACAAGAAGACAAGTTCAATCTACAGATGAACAAGGCTTTCTTAGTGAAATCTATAAAGAGAACAATCATGAAGACACAAATACTTGTCTGTTTTGTGTGTTTCTTATCATAAGAAGAACCCAAGAATGCACTTAAAGCACTACAAGATTCAAGCTGGGTGGAGGCTATGCAAGAGGAGCTTCTACAGTTTAAACTACAAACGGTTTAGGTGCTTATGGTTTTACCTAAAGGCATGAAGGTGATTGGTACAAAGTGTGTCTTCAGGAATAAAAAGGATGAAAGAGGGATTGTAACCAGGAATAAAGCAAGGCTTGTAGCTCAGGGATACACTCAAGAGGAAGATATAGATTATGAAGAAGTTTTTGCTCCTGTGGCAAGAATTGAGGCAATAAGGCTGTTTTTAGCTAATGCTTCATTCATAAGATTCATAGTATATCAGATGGATGTGAAAATTGCCTTTTTTATGGTACTATTGAAGAAGAAGTTTATGTTATGCAACCACCAGGGTTTGAAGATCCTGGTCATTCTGACAAGGTCTAGAAGGTGGTGAAAGCTCTCTATGGTTTACATCAAACTCCTAGAGCCTGGTATGAAACCCTGGCAAGCTATTTATTGGAGAATGGGTTCACAGAGGCAAGGTAGATCAAACATTATTCATCAAAAAGCAAAAAGGAGATATTTTGCTTGTTCAGGTCTATGTGGATGATATTATTTTTGGATCTACTAGGAAGGAGATGTGTACTGAGTTTTCTTATGCATGATAAGTTTCAAATGAGCTCCATGGGTGAGCTTACTTTCTTTTGGGGCTACAAGTAAAGCAAAAAGCAGAAGGAATATTTATCAGTCAGGATATATATGTGGCTAAGATTTTGAGAAAATTCAATTATGCAGATGCTAGACCTGCTAGCACACCTATGGATGCAGACAAGCCTTTACTCAAATATTCAGATAGTGATGATGTTGATGTTCATCTCTACAGGTCAATGATTGGATCATTGATGTATCTTACATCATCAAGGCCAGATATTATGTTTGCAGTTTGTGCATGTGCAAGGTTCCAAGTTACCCCTAAAGCCTCACATTTACATGCTATGAAAAGAATCTTTAGGTATCTCAAGGGTCAACCTAAATTGGGTCTTTGCAATTATAAAGAGTCTTCTTTTGATCTGGTGGCATATTCAGATAGTGATTATGCTGGTGCAAGTCTGGATAGGAAGTCAACAACAGTTAGTTGTCAGTTCCTAGGATGCAGGTTGATATCATGTCAATGTAAGAAGCAGACAGTAGTGGCCAATTCTCTGACTGAAGCTGAATATGTGGCTGCTGCAAGTTGTTGTGGAAAAGTACTCTGAATTCAGAATCAATTGATGGATTATGGGTATAACTTTATGAATACCATGATTTTTATTGACAACAGCAGTACAATTTGTATTATTAAAAATCCTGTACAACATTCTAAAACAAAACACATAGAGATTAGACATCATTTCATAAGAGATTGCAATGAGAAAAAGCTAATTCAGGTTGTTAAGATTCATACAGATAACAATTTTGCAGATCTACTTACAAAAGCTTTTGATGTAGGAAGGTTTCAGTACTTGGTTGCAAGTATTGGAATGATAAGTCCTTAAAGTTTAATCTCTCAGTGTCTTTGTATTGAAATAGGATTAGTACTACTAGTTGTGTCAATTAGTACTGCTAAATATAATTTGTACTGCTAATGTAATTTAAGACTGTTGTGTTAGAACTGTTAGTCATTATTAATACAGTTATAAAGAAAATACTTTGGACAGTGTTTTCTTGGTTTTAGACTAACATTTGCAGGATAATGATTGGAGTTAAAGCTGTGTGAGAAGCTAATGTGGTGGTTTGTTTTGCTGAACTGATGTTGCTCAATGTGGTGCAGCTGATTCATGATAGAAGGAATTTGGGGATCACTTGACAACGGTTTTACACCTGGGTTGGGAGGTTCTTTAAAATCTTCTTCTTGAAATCAATCTATGGTATTTTGAACATGCATTGATGGTCATAGTTAGTCAGATAGTAACTGAGCTAACTCAGTCTATACCATTCTATCATTTGATAGTGTGTTAGTCCAAGGTCTTCTGGTATAGAGAACAGCGAGCAAAAGTGAATCTAATACATTTGTATTAGAGGTAACACCTGCCACAAGCTGGAAACCCTATCAAGAAGGCTCTTTGAATGAGTCTATCTAATCATAGGCAGTATTTATATTGAAAAAATTGGTTCTCACACAACTAGAGGTTAAATGCAACCAAAATTTTGATTAAGTGTCTTCCTTTACACTTAATCCTTTCAAAAAGTTTGGGTGCAGTATTGTTTTTAAGCAAATTTGGGTTAATACTGTTGGGCAAAATTTGTACTGGTAAAACTAAGTACTACTAGGTTTCAACTTAGTACTGCTAGGCTAAACTTTGTACTGCTGGGTAGCCGTTTGTACTGTTTGGTCATAACCGTTTTTCAAATATAGCCGTTGAGATATTTTTGACACTTACTTCGCCTATAGGTTTCTTAAAAGTGAATAATACTTATCTTTTCTTTCGTTTATAGCTCGAGGTTGTTTAGACCTCATATTATCTAAGAACAATAACACTGAATAAACATGATATGCAGCGGAATAAACAATAAGAACAACAATGTTATGAACAAGGTTTTTCATTCATATGATTCACATAATCATCACAATTCTAGATGATCAACTCTAGAACGGTTACTCAACAATAACAGGGATCAAAGATCCTTGAGGTGAAACCAACTCTAATCCTAGGCATCCATTGTAGGAACTTGACGCCTAGACACACACGACTCAATTTTGTCGACTACATATTTTGTGCACACCTAATAATACGTCCCATGTCCTCTTTATATACTAGAGGATTAGGGTTTACAAAGGAAAACATTCCTAATACAATAAGAAAACTAAATATTCTACTAAGAACCTTCTAAATCTTCCATCTTTTTGTAGTTTTCCTTTTTGTCACATTAAGTCCTTCATTTTTCCTTCTTCTTGTTTTGTATCATCACATCAATAAAACCCAACAATCTTCCCCTATTTGATGATGACAAAACAAACACTTTCTTGTACGAACTTCCTTAGATGAAGTAGAGAAATTGAGATAATTAAATCTCACCATGAATGAAACAATCTTCCAAGCTTCCCCTTAAGTCTTGATTTCCTTTGTACCATGCAACCACCACATCTCTTCCCTTTTTTATTATAATCAAATAGGGAACGTATGTAAATATGATCTTTACTACTACAAACCAATACCACACATCCAATTCATCCTTCCAATGTCTTGAATTACCCTCCATAAAGTTTTTTGCACTAAAAATTAACTTAAAACAGTAGAAATCTAAACTATCAGTAGTAATACTAATCAGCAGTAGTAAGAATCAAAAACTTCCCCTCGAGTGGTGCATGAACATCAAATGATTAAACACATCATAAGAATAAGCTTCCCCTGAAACCAATGTGTTAATCATCTTCATGATTCTTCAAATCTGTATACTTTATGTAATGATGAAGAAAACTAACCATTACTAATTAGATGTTGAAGTAGAATAAACCAAACTTGTGTCCTATATCTTGTACTAAAATTGACTTCGAACATATACTTAACATATAGGGAGATCGCAATCTCTTGACAATAATCACTGAGCACAATAACGTAACTCCTTCAAGTGTTTGTCAATTCGTAGTCACCTGAACAAACCAACAAGTTACCTCCTGCAAAAAGGTATGATAAAACACAACCTTGAAAAATTCCACTTCATCGTCAAATAAGCAACAATTAATCATCTTCGCCAATAAGAACAAATAAGAATGAGCCTTTAAACTTTTAAGAACCAAAACCAAAATCCAATAACTAAATCTCTCGTGTGTGTTCAACAACTCCATAAATCAAAAACCAAACAACCTTCTCTGTGTGTTATTTAAACTAAATCTATGTTCAATCCGAGAACCAAAAACATTGTAATATAGGATATCGAACAAAATGAGCAGCACTAATGTTCAAAGAGCAGCACTAAAAGAATAGTAGCAGTATTAAGTTCGAACCTAGGAGCAGTAGTAAAATCCTTCGAGCATCATCAACTCATACTGCTAGCAGCATTAACATATCGAGCAGTAGCAAAAAGTAACTAGCAGCACAAACGATCAACTAGCAATGTAATAGCAGCAGTAACAGATAAATAGCAGCATAAACTGACTAACTAGCAGCACTAGCCAACCATTTAAACTAGCAACACTAACGACCAAGGTTAGCAGCATTAAGTCTCAAACCAACAACATAAACTGTCAATAATCAATTCTTTCAATAACGTCTAACAGATCACATAAATCTTTTAATCGAATAGCTTTTAATACCATGACACCAAGATTCTCGATCCATATAAAATAACCTGTAATCATCTTGGATCAACACACCTCAGTAAATTCACAATCCAAGCACGAATAGCAGCAGCTTAAAAACCCTAATCAATGAACAACCAGTAACTTTCTTACAACCCTTAATTAGTTAGGGTTTCAAGTATATACAACTCTAATCCATTATGCAAGTCAATCATTCTAGGGTTTCTGAGTAACTATCACAGCAACAATTAACTGGAAGATTCTCGTGTACATTCAAACCAACAAGCAACATCAGATTATCCCTACAAACAAATCGATCTCACTCATATTCACTGTTACCATTTAAGTAAGAAACCCTAAACACCATACATGACTAACTTTGAAGGGATTCCCAACTTCATGTTTCAATCGGCATCTCTTACCTATCAGTGTGTAGCAACCTCCAAACTTGACATTCTTACAGAATTAATTCATCAAATCAGGAAGTTCTATATATGAGAAACCCTTGTAACATCAATTATCAGAAAACCCTAAACTAAATCGACAATACATCATTCAAAGCTGCTATCTTTGATAAATAATGACTTCCATGATGAATAAACCATTCGAATAGGAAAATCAGAAAACAATACCTTAAAAACCCAAAAAAATTCGACTTACTTGAACTGTTTCTGCAGCAGACTTTACGAATTTATATCTTTCAAACGAAAGCTCAAATTGAAGATCCCTCCAGTGAAAATCTTCCTTGATGTATAGAGAATCTTCAATACAAATTTCAGCCTGATCCAATAGTTAACGAAGGAGTTATCGTCCTTTGAAAATAGCTCTACAGAAAGTTACGAAAATAAACCAAAATCAATTTTTTTCTTCATCATTCTTCGACAAAACCTTGTATAATCCTAGATATCACGAGCTCCCAAGTTTTGATACCACCTGTAGGATCGTTTATAGCTCGAGGTTGTTTAGACCTCATATTATCTAGGAACAATAACATTGAATAAACATGATACGCAACAGAATAAACAATAAGAACAACAATGTTATGAACAAGGTTTTTCATTCATATGATTCACATAATCACCACAATTCTAAATGATCAACTCTTGAATGGTTACTCAACAATAACAGAGATCAAAGATCCTTGAGGTGAAACCAACTCTAATCCTAGGCGTCCATTGTAGGAACTTGACGCCTAGACACACACGACTCAATTTAGTCGACTACATATTTTGTGCACACCTAATAATACATCCCATGTCCTCTTTATATACTAGAGGATTAGGGTTTACAAAGGAGAACATTCCTAATACAATAAGGAAACTAAATATTCTTCTAAGAACCTTCTAAATCTTCTATCTTTTTGTAGTTTTCCTTCTTGTCACATTAAGTCCTTCATGTTTCATTCTTCTTGTTTTGTATCATCAAATCAATAAAACCCAACATTCTTTACTTAAAAGATTTCTTCACGATAAGGAAAAGATTTATTAAGTCGGTCAAATCAAAACCCTAAGCATTATCTTTTAAATCTGAATTGGCTTTACCAAACATTCTTTCACTCATAAATGATCATTACCTAGAACTCTAATCGTACTTTAATGAATCTCATATGCCAAATCTTGAATTTTGTGATAAGCACAACTAGGTTGCTTTCTTGGAGTACCCAGAGGGAAATCAAGGCTTTCATCAGATCTTAGACTTTCTTAATGGTAGTTCAATCAGGTATGCTCTCTCAGTGAATCCAATCATATATAGTTCTCTAATCAATCAGTTCTGGCAGACTGCTACAATCAGAACACTTGATAATGGAGTACAAGAGATAAATGCAACAGTTGATGGTAAACTTAAGACTGTTACTGAGGCATCTGTTAGGAGACATCTCCATTTAGCAAATGTTGATGGTATTAGTTCTTTACCAAACACTGAAATTTTTGAAAACCTCTCCTTGATGGGATATGTAAGAACTAATGATAAATTGACTTTTCAAAAAGGACAGTTTTCCCATCAATGGATATTTCTCATACATATCATCCTACCTTGTTTAAGCTCAAAGAAAACTGCTTGGGAACAATTCAGTAGTAATATTGCTACTGCTATTGTTTGCTTGGCAACAAACAAAACTTTTAATTTTTCAAAATTGATTTTTGATGGTATGGTGAATGTGGATAGTAATTCAAAATTTTTGATGTATCCAAGGTTTATTTAAGTATTTTTTAATATGAAAAAATGTTTGTTTCAACCCCACAACAATGTTTATCCAACTCCCTCTCTTACTTCAAAACTTTTTAACAATATGAGCTGCTTACACCAAATTGATTCAGAAAGTAAAGAAGTTGCAGCAAAAGCTCAAGGCTAGTAAAGCAAAAAGGAGGGCAAATATAGTGGAGTCAGATACTGAAGATGATGATTCTGATGATGATATTCAGGGGAGGCAAGATAAGGGTGATGCAGATATGGGTGAAGGAAATGTGGATATTGATCAAGGAGTTTGTACTGTTGATCCAGTTAGTACTTTCAGCATTTCACTTAGTACTGACAGTGCTCAAGATAAAGGAAAGGGGATTATGATTGAATCTGAGCCAACAAAGATAGTCTAGAAAAGTATCCAAGCTCAAATAAGTTATGCTGCAGAAGTTGCTTAGAGGGTTCATGATGAAGAGCAAGCAAAGCTGGGAGAATAAGAAAGAAATGCTAGGCTTTTGGTTGAACAAAAACTTGCAAGACAAGAAGATGAGAGGTTAGCACAAGAACAAGCAGATAAAGAACTAGCTCTGAAGGTGCAAGAAGAAGAAAGAGCAACTCTTAATGAAGAAGAAAAGGAAAATGCTCTTAATGAGCTGCTTGAAGTCATTAGAAAGTCTTAGAGTGCTAAAAAGGTTGCTGAAAGAAAACCTCCAACTCAAGCAATGAGGATGAAATACATGAAGGAGTATTTGAAAAACCAAGATAATTGGACTGCCAGTCAACTAAAAGGCAGATCATTTGATGAAATTGAAGATTTGTACTTCAAAGCATATAGGAAACTTCAACACTTTATTCCTATGGGCACAGAAGAAGCAAGCAGAAGTACAAAAAGAGCTGGTTTCACATTAGAATCAGAGTCATCCAAGAAGCAAAAAGTCAGTGAAGATGTTGAAGAAGAAAAAGGAGAAGAAGAGTTGACTAAAGAACAACTTCAACAAATGATGGTGATAGTCCAAGAAGAAGGCATGAATGTAGAAGTATTACAGGCCAAGTATCCCATCATTGTCTGGGAAATCTACACTGATGATATTGGAAAAGTTTGGAAGATTATCAGAGTTGGGGATCATTCTGAAGTTTACCAACACTTTGATGATATGCTTAAATGATTTGACAAAGAGGATCTTGTGAAACTGTGGAGCTTAGTCAAAGAAAGATTCAGAGAAACAGATCTTACAGATGATAAAGATAGAATGTTATGAGTTGAATTGAAAAGGATATTTGAACCAGATGAAGGAGATAAGTTATGGAAATTTCAAGCCAATGATCGTGCATTGAAATGGAAATTGTATGATACATGTGGTGTTCATCATATATCTACTAAAGCTGGAGTCAATGTTTACATATTAGTAGAGAAGGAATATCCATTATCAAAAGGTCATCTCACTGTGATGTTATCTGCCAGACTCATAATGGATGAGGATACAGAGATGGCAAGAGAATTACTTAGGAAAATTTTCATACAGGCTGAAAGAACAATGAGTAAAAGATGAAGTGTTTGGAGGAATCCTCTCAAGCTCAAAGATTTAATCCAAGAAACTTGATGATTTGGAGGTAAATCACAAGTTTAGGGGAGGATTGTTGGGAATTAAAACACTTAACATTTTGTACTGCCAAGCCAACAGATGGAACTGCTAAAGATTAACACTAACAGTACTAACTGAGTTAGTACTGCTAGTATAAATGTTAGTACTGCCAGAAGTCTGCTGATGAAGATGATACTGCCAAAGGATAAAGTCATATAATGTGATATGTACAGAAGATATTTTGCATATATCTTATATAGTTAGAATGATACGAATATTTTGCATGTTTAGAATATTGATAGTTAAACTTCTCTCATGGTCTTAGGAATGCTAATCACATTCAAAATCTTGAGCTCCCTGAGATATATGGGAAGTTTGTCTATGAGGACAACTTAATCTCAAAGAGATACCCAGACTCAAAGAAAGCTCTTGACTCCAAAAAGGCCTTGACTGTCTTTTATTCTAATGATGTTGTGCAGGATTTCCAAGAGAATTCTGATGATGAGGCTGATGAGAGAACCAATGAGGATTACCTTAATGTCTTGCATATTGAATTTCAAGAAAGGGCACTCCTTGCTAATTCTAAACGTTTTATTAAAATAAATCAGCCAAATTTTTCTAAAGCAAAAGCAAATGAAACAACTAAATGTTTCAAATGTGGTAAAAAGGTTCATTTTGCAAAAGACTATTTTTCTAAAACCACCTCAGAACCCTCATATAAATTCTCTGGTAATAGTTCTTCTTCGGGAACTAGCAAGTTTCAACAAAAAATGCTTCAGTCTACTCAACATTTTCAAAACAAAACTGTTCAAAATGATCAAAAAGACTTTGAAGCTAAGTATAGAAAAGCTAAAGCTAAACTTGCTCTCTTTGAGGCCACTCCCGCAGTATCTCAGGCTGCTCAAACCACTAAACCTATTCAAACAAAGAACAAGGTACTTATAGCTGAAGCCTGTGAATGGGATGAAGAAGAGGTCTCCTCAGATGATGAAGAAGTAAGAGTCAGTGCATTGATGGCACTTTCAGATAATGATCAGCTGGCTATTGGAAAAAGCCATGCAAGAAATGGAGAGTGGGTTAACATCACCATGAAAAAGGTAAATATTTTACTATCTATGGATGATGATTCTGACTGGCAATATTACTTGAATTACATTAATGTTGATCTTAAGTTTGTTGAAGAGCAAAGACTTAATTTGTTTTCAAAATACGATAAACTTGTTCAATAATTAAATAAGTGTAGAGATGAACTACTTGTCTTAAAACAAGCCAAGCTAGAAGTTGTTACACTTTAAATTCAAAACACTGAAATTTTGAATCAAAACCAAGCTCTTCAAACTGAACTCAACAAAGAAAAGGTTGTCATTGAAAGCTGGAATACAAAGAATCCTAAAGTCTATGAAACTGTTTGTCTTATTCCTAGTTCTAAACAGAAAATCATATGAGAAGACCTACTCACTGAATCCCTCAGTGAGAGTCTTAGTGAAAAGGCCTTTACTCTAGCTGGCATATCTTTTGAGCAAGAAATGGAACCCAAGTCTAGTGACTGGGTTGAAAGAAACAACCCAGACAGTAAGTCACCTAACTTTGAGACTGGGAAAATCTTGCAACCTGAAAGTCAGGCTATCAAAGATATGCTTGGACTCACTGATAAGCCCAGTAACACTGAGTCTGTCAATGAGTCTGAATCAGAATCACAAACACCTCTTCCTCCTCTGAAAGTCCTTCAGGGAGCTTCACCATGCTCAGACCTATCACCTACAGTTTACTCTCAACATTCTCCAAAATAGAAGTCAGGATTGGGTAGAACCATCCTGAAGAGACCCACACCTAAAGTCTCAGTTCCCACTGAAGACTCAACACCTTCAGTCTCAACTAGGGTGAACACTGAAAGCCCTGATTCAAAATATGATCAGTTGGCTGAACTTGTCAGGAAGTTGAGTGAAAAGATTGAATCATCTGAAAAACCTCAATCTAAGATTAAGGAACTCAAACCAGCATCCTCAAGCACCTTCAAACCAAAATCATCACCAAAACCTCAGCAAAGATGTGAACTGTGTAACTATACAAATCATTCCACTGATGATTGTTGTTGATGCAAATAATGTTCTAAAAACGTTATTTATATCTTTCGATAACTTCACATTTTGATGATAACAAAATGTGAAAACACTTTACGTTAAAATTAACATAAACAAGTTTTTAGTCGAAAGATCCCGTTTCTACGTATATCACTCTAGGTATGAACAAACAAATTTACAACTTGACAAATGATCAAAGAAGTGAATTTGTGTTTCAAACTTCAGATTTTTAATGTGACAAAACATTTTTTTCAAAAATATACTCTACAAGTTATTTTTGAATTATAAAGAAATGTTTATTGGGAAAATAAGTTATAATATCATAACAGCTATTTCCCCCCCCTAAAATCAGCTCCAAACTTCCCTAAATAAACTTTCACTACTAAAAACCAAAAATAGAGCGTTCTTGTCTGGCACAGTACCACTAAATTTAGTGGTACCGTGTGGCATTTAGTGGTGTCGTGTACCTATAACAGTCAGATTACTTCTGCCTATAAAGACCAGCCCTCTTCACATTTTTTGGGCATCCTTTTTCACACACAACTTTATGAGTTCAAAACTCTTAGCACTTCTTTTCTTCTTGATCATTTAGTTTAGTTTTCTTTTGTTTAAAGTGTGATCCATTCATCCAACCAAGAGATCACCTTTATTCCTCTACTAGTGCAAGAGAAGAACATAAGGTATCGAAGAAGATACAAAGTGTTGTAGTTGTAGTTAGTGCACTTGTAACACTTGTTACATACTTGTTGCATCCTTGCATACACCAAGTTCATTTTTCTTTTAGGAGTTTGTGAGAGTAGATCATTGTGATCTTGTTGAGATATTGAAGATCTCTTGTAGCTTGTGAGCTTGTGTGTTGATCAAGTAGATCAAGGGTAGATTGGGTAGATCAAGTTATGAGAGAGTAGATCATTGTGATCTTGTTAAGATCTTGGAGATCACTTGTAGCTTGTGGGCTTGTGTGTTGATCAAGAGGATCAAGGGTAGATGGGGTAGACCGAGTCAAGTGTGTTGATTGTATGAAGTAGTAAGGATCGTGTGGATCGTGGTAGATTGGTACTAGCTAAGATTAGTACTCGACATTTAGCTTAGTGTCGGAAATAAGGATAAGCGACGTTGTACGGTTTTCTCCTCCTGAAGGGAGCTTTGTTGACATAGTGCTTAGAACTCTCGAGTGTGGTACTCAGGGAGTGGAGTAGGGCGAAGAAGAGCTTCATGACCGAACCACTATAAATCTCTTTGTCCTTGTTTGATCTTTCCATCTCTTTTCTTTACATTTATTTTTTATATTAGATAGTATAGTTTAGTGTTCATATTGGAGTTGATTGATTTCATAAAAGAATCGAATCATAGTTTTTCACAAGTAAAGCTTTTAAAACAAATTAAAAATTGGTAAACTATTCAACCCCCCCCCCCCTTTCTAGTTTTCCACAATTGGTACAAGAGACAGGTTAGGCAAGATTTTAAAATATATTGTATTTTAAAACTTGAATCGATCAATGGGTTTTGACAAATATCAAGAAGGGCAGTCTACGCAAAGATTACTACTTTTTGAAACTGATTGTTTTATATATTGGAAAACAAGATTTGAAATGTATGTGAAATCCAAAGACATTGATCTTTGGCATATTATTACCGAGGGTGACTTTCAACCGATTCAAAAGAATCCAAAAACTAAATGGGATGAAATAGTTTCATATAGTAAACAAAGTGATGACCTTAAAAGAAAACTAGCCAAAAATGATGAGGCTAAAATGATGATTTATAATGCTTTGCCGAAAAAGGAATTTGAAAGAATTTTTATGTGTAACACAGCAAAATAAATTTGAAAAACTTTGGTGGTCACTCACCAAGGTAATAATCAAGTCAAAGAGAACAAGATAGATGTTCTTGTGCAACAATATGAACAATTTTCCATTCCGAAAGATGAATCTATTGATAATGCTTTTGCTAGATTTAATACTATTATTACTAGTCTTAAAGCTCTTGATGAAGGTTATTCTAGCAAAAATTATGTTAGGAAGTTTCTTAGGGCTCTACATCCCAAATGGTGAGCAAAGGTCACCGCCATTGAAGATTCAAAGAACTTGGCGACATTATCACTTGATAAACTGATAGGAAACTTGAAGCTTCATGAGATGATAATCAAGAAAGACTTCGACATAGTCAAAGGCAAAAGCGAGAGAGTTAGAACTCTAGCATTGAAAGCCAAAAAGGAGTCTAGTTATGAGGAAAGTTCGGATTCCGATAGTGAAGACGAAGAATGTGCACTAGCCGTTAGAGACTTTAAGAAGTTCTTTAGGAGAAGAGGTAGGTTCGTTAGACAACCTCGTGATGAGAAGAAGTCGTCACAAAAGAACCGAGATGAGAAGAAAGGAAAGAGTGATAGGAGATGTTTTAGATGCGGAGATTCCAATCATCTCATAGGAGAATGTGTAAAACCCTAAAATCTAAAATGTGCAAAAAGACCAAAATGCCCCTACAACTTTGAAAATTTAATAAAGGCTTATATAACTTGTAAATTAATTCCAAAAATTATGAAATGTACCAAGTATGATATGGAATAATTAGAGAGCATCATAAAATATTTGTACAAGTTATAAAAATTATATTTACACATTAACAAGTTCAAAAACAATTAAGTATACATTTATTTAATTTTAAAAGTTATTTAAGTACATTTAAATTACAAATAAATGGGAATTAATGTAAAATAAATAGTGATTGACTCATGCAATCAATTTGGCCGCTCCTCTTGATCCCCCCTCCTCCTATTATTCGGCCCTATCATTATCTAATCAACCAAAATCATTTTCCTTGCCAAAAACAAAAACCGATTGATCAAAAAACCCTAGAATTAACCACCAAAAATCCATCCAATTTTCTGGAGATAAAAGACCATTTTTCCTGTGATTAGCATCATCCTAAGGAGCCTAGAAAAATACTACTTCGAATTGTGGTGGCCGGATTCAAGGGCTTTCGAAAATTCTTGTTTAATTCAAACCGAAAGGTAAGAATTCCACTTTGATTCATTCGATCTTGGATAAATTCCTTTCTTATTTTTATTGTGTTCCTCACATCATATGTGACACGTGAAAATTGGTTTCAAGATTTTTAGATCATTTTTGAAGCCGTGGTGAATTCTTGTTCGATTTGCTCATACGCGTAAGGAAACAATTCGTACACCCTATCCACACGTTCGATCTTTGGTTTGGTAATTTTCTCAGATCCTATATGTCATTTGAACATCAAATAAAATGATTATAACATACCATGCATGATCTACATATTATTTGCGAATTAAACATGGAAAACGGGTATAAATCCAAAATAATTGTATACGAATTTTTGGGGCTTCTTAATTATTTTATTTGGACTCTATATGATCATTATAACCTGAGAAAAATGCTACTTCGAATTATTGGGGCCTAATCGAATTATTTGTGGATTTATTTAGTTTACCGATTTAAAAGAAATTAAGAAGAAAAAGAAATAAAATGTGAATCGATCTAGGGTTATATTTTTAGGGCTGTTCTTGAGTGATTAAATGATGATTAATGATGATGATATGATTGGTGAATGATTGGTATATTTAGGGTTAGGGTTTTGTTAATAAAAATGTTATGCGCTTGGTGTTTAAATAGTTAGGGAGTGTTTTGTAACTTTTAAAACTAATGGGTTATTTTTAGAACTTAATTTGGACTGAGTAAAATTCGAATAAAATATAAGTGGAGGGGGTCTAGTGTCATTTTTGTAATTTAAAGGGTTAAAATGTCTTTATTATTAATTTGTAATTCGAATTGTAAATATTTAAAATTGAGGGACTAAATATGTAATTTCTGGAAACTTAGGGTTGAATTGAGTAATAAATTATATTTGGGGAGTTATGTGTCATTTTGGTAATTTAATGGCTTAATATGTAATTATTGATAATTAAAGATTGAAAATGTAAATTAAGGGTTAAATATGTAATTTTGATAACTTGAGGGACTTGATGTGTAATTTATGAAAACTTAAGGGTAAATTCGTATAATATGATGAAATAAGTGTCCATTGTGTAATTTTGATAAACTAAGGGCCTAATGTGTAATTATGGATATTATAAGGTTTAAAATGTAAATTATATAACTTAAGGGTGTAAAGTGTAAAATTGGGAAACTTGAGGGGCTGAATTTGGTAACTTGATAAATATGGATTCAAAACAGATTCATTGGGATATTTTCATATTTGAACCTTATCTTTGATATAAGTACACTTAAAACCCTAATTTATGTAAAGTTGTCATAAGTAACCCTAAACTTTTGTGACTTGTCAAAATACACCCTAAAACCATAATATGATTTAATAACGACTTAACCTAAATGAGAATATGGAAATCTTACTAATTGTGGAAACTTTCTAAAAATAGAAACTTACCAAATATGGAAACCTGCTAAAAATGGAAAGTTACTTAAAATGGAAAGGTTGTAATTCTTTGCTACCCCTCTAGGTGTGAAGAAGGAGAGGACCTGACTTTGATTCATCTTGTTCATTTTGATTTGTGCTTTGCTTTGGAATAAGGTACAGATATTCTGCCCTTTTAATAAGGTGCCTTCGACCTCTTGATTTTTAATTTGAACCTATGATATGAACCTTTGGCATTTGAACCTTTGACATGAACCTTTGATATGAACCTTGATATTTGGACTATGACTATATGAACCTTTGCTTTGATATGAACCTTTGCTTTGATATGAACCTTTGACCTGTGACCCCAGTTTGATACCCGAGCCAAATATGTTTCCTAGCCATGAAGGTAACATGGCCATGTCATTGATGCACCAGTGGCATGACTCTAGTGTACTCGAGTGATGTTGTACACCGTCCCCATTATGATATGATATGAGCTCACTATGATTTGTTTATGGCCAATATGATTTGTTTGGGGGGCGTATGGATGCATCCTAGATATGTTATGATATGCTTTGATATGATATGATATGGTGACTGGGGCTGGGTGCAATCCACTCCTTTCACAAAATACGGGAGCTGATCACTCCAACTGGTACATGAGGACACCCCTCATATTATCGGATTATTTGAGAGGCATCCCCTCTATATGATTATGATATGCTATGATATGATATGTTATGATATGGGCTCGTGGTGGATGACTGTCCTAACCTTTACTCTTGTACCCTATCTATATCTCTTTCATGATGTTTCGTTTGTTTCGTTTCCGTTTATTATATATATCTGTTCACTGGGCTTTTTAAGCTCAGTCGCACGTTTTCTTTCCGTGTGCGGCAGGTATCTAAGCTAGGAGCTTTTGGATTATGCTTTGGATGGGATGAGAGTTAGATGAAGCTTTGACCTTAGATGACCACCTTTATTTTATGACTTTGTTTGGACATGATTTCCTTTGTATTCGTACCTTTGGATTATTTCCTTTCTTTGAACTTATGTATTATTCAAGTCGTGTTGACTTGACTTTCTCTTATGTATTTGTTTAAGACTTCCGCTGTGCTTTTATGTATGCTTTGATTTGTCACCATAATGTGATGCTTCTACCCTTGTCGGGTTGGGGTGTTACAATTATGGTATCAAAGCCAGGTTTGCGACCTGTAGTACATAATTCATGGCCTGTGTGTCTTATGGACCCTAGGATTTGACCCTTAAGGCTTAAGTTTTGACTGGTGAGGTTTTGGGTAGTCATAGGTTCTGTTTCGTCTTCCATTTCGTGCTTATCCTCTTATTTTGTTGCTAATCGTTTTCGAAATCATTCAGATGGTGAATACTCGACATCAGGAATATAATGGAGCGACCCCTGATTTTCAGGCCATGATAGCAGAAGCTTTGGCCAACGCTCTTCCTAACTTGGTGACTCAAGTCACCAACAATATTCAGAATGGGGCAGGTCCTTCCGGAGGTGGTGGTGCAGGTTCAGGTCCAGGTGGTGGTGGACCAGTTGGTATCCATGTCTGGATTGAGAGGTTTAACAAGCTCAAACCCCTCTCTTTCCGTAAAGCTGCCGTCCCCACTGAGGCAGAAGACTGGATTATCCACATGGAAAAGATATTTAAGGTTTTGGGTTGTCCAGATGAGTTTAAGACTAGATTGGCTGCATTTAAGTTTGAAGGCGATGCACAGAGCTGGTGGACCGCTTATGTCCAGGCTCAGGAGCAGGGTTTTGAGGAGACTTGTACTTGGGAGGATTTCATGGGTATCTTTTATAAGCAGTACATTCCAGTGGCGGAACAGCAGCGATATGAGCGGGAGTATGGTAACATCCGTCAGGGGGACCGAGAGACGACTGTGGAGTTTATGCAGCGATTTATGAGGCTGGCCAGTTTCGTTGGGCCAGAGATTACGGGAGATGCATACCGTCAGGCTAAGACATTTAAGTGGGCGTTAAAGAAATGGATATTGGACCGTATCGTGAATACGCCTTATGATGATGTGGCTGCGGTTGCAAACGACGCTCGCAACATCGAGATGTTGCATAGTGATAGCAGTGGTTTTAATAAGCGTGATAGGGATGGTAACCGGGTGCATTCCAGGGGACAGAGTCAGCAGGGACAGGGTCAGGATTTCAGAGGTCGACAGGATCAGGCATCCGAGCAGAGAGGTCGACAGGACCATAGGTATGATCAGCATGGTCGCCAGGACCGGGACTACAGTCAGAGGCGACAGGATTCTCGGGGTTACGATCGGCAGGTTTCTGGGAGGAGTGGGTACAACAACAACAACAACCCACGTCAGTATCGTGATCAGACTACTCGGGGTGCTCAGTCAGGTTATCAGTCAGGTTCTTCTGGGCAGAGGAGGACTAATGAAGTGTTACCTCCTCCACCGCTTTGTCCCACTTGTGGAAAGCCTCATCCGGGGCCATGTCACAAGGCTACCGGGGGTTGCTTTGCTTGTGGGTCTACTGCTCATCGGGTGAAGGACTGCCCACAGGGAAAGCAAGTTGTTCCATCAGGTTCGGGTAGGCCAGCTCCTACTACTGGTCGGGTTTATTCTCTCACACGTGATCAGGCGGCAGGCACGTCAGGTACCATTACCGGTTATCTTTATGTTGGAGATCATATTGTTTTTGTTTTATTTGACACCGGTGCTACGCATTCTATAATATCTAATACGCTTGCCAAGAAAATAAAAGTAACTCCAACACCATTGAATAATCTTATATCTATCTCTACTCCTATGAAAACCCAAGTCACCATCGATTGTGAATATGTAAACTGTCCGCTAAGATTTGATGATTGTATTCGTCCGGCTAATTTGCTTCCTCTCGATATGATTGATTTTGATATAATTTTGGGAATGGACTGGTTGTCTTCCCATAAGGCCTCTATCGATTGTCATGCCAGATGTGTAAGATTTGGTGATATCCATCATCCGGATTTTGTTTATCATGGTTCTCAGCCTTTGAAATCTGTTAAACTCATTTCTGCTATGAAAGCGCGGACTCTAATCTCTCATGGTTGCCAAGGGTTTTTGGCCTCTGTTAAAGATACGTCTTCTCAGGGACCTGATGTTAGTAGTGTTCCCATTGTTCGGGAGTTCGCTGATGTCTTTCCCGAAGAACTTCCTGGTATTCCTCCCACCAGAGAAGTTGAATTCAGTATTGATCTAGTTCCCGGTGCTGAGCCTATCTCTAAGGCCCCGTACCGAATGGCTCCAGTTGAACTCAAAGAATTGAAAGTACAGTTAGAGGAGTTATTGGGGAACGGTTTTATTCGTCCGAGTGTTTCTCCCTGGGGCGCCCCTGTGCTATTCGTGAAAAAGAAGGATGGTAGTATGCGCCTTTGTATTGATTACCGGGAGCTCAACCGCATTACTATCCGTAACCGCTATCCCCTTCCGCGCATCGACGATTTGTTTCACCAATTGCAAGGGGCAAAGCACTTCTATAAGATTGATTTGAGATCGGGATACCATCAGCTTCGTGTGAGGGAACAAGATGTTCCCAAGACTGCCTTCCGCACCCGCTATGGTCATTACGAATTCCTGGTTATGCCTTTCGGCTTGACCAATGCTCCGGCCGTTTTTATGGACCTTATGAACCGGGTTTTTCATGAGTTCCTCGATAAATTTGTCATTGTCTTCATCGATGATATTCTTGTCTATTCGAAATCTAAGGAAGAGCACGAACAGCAACTTCGGACTGTGTTGGAAATTCTTAGACAGAAGAAGTTGTACGCGAAGTTTTCTAAGTGTGAATTCTGGTTGAGTCAGGTCGCTTTTCTAGGTCACGTTGTTTCTGCGGAGGGTATCACTATGGACCCAGCGAAGGTCGAGGCTATCACCAAATGGCCTAGGCCTACAAATGTGACGGAGGTGAGAAGTTTTTCTGGGACTCGCTGGTTATTATCGTCGTTTTGTTGAGGGTTTCTCGCGGCTGGCTTTGCCGTTGACACAGTTGATGAGAAAAGGGGAGAAATTTGTATGGACTGAGGAGAGGGAGAACAGTTTTGAGGAGCTTAAGCAGAGATTAGTGTCGGCACCTATTCTGACTCTTCCGTCTGGTTCGGGTGGTTACCAGATCTATAGTGACGCATCTAAAAAGGGTTTGGGTTGCGTTTTAATGCAGCACGGGAAAGTCATCGCCTATGCTTTGAGGCAACTGAAACCGTACGAATAAAATTATCCGACGCACGATTTGGAATTGGCTGCAGTGGTTTTCGCTCTTAAAATATGGCGGCATTATCTCTACGGCGAGTCATGTGACATTTTCACCGACCACAAAAGCCTTAAATATATTTTCACGCAGAAGGAGCTAAATATGAGACAGAGGCGATGGTTGGAGCTCCTGAAAGATTACGACACCAACATCCAGTACCACCCCGGCAAGGCAAATGTTGTTGCCGACGCTCTGAGCCGGAAGTCGGGTATGATTGCTAGTCTGAATTTTGAGCCTCGGATTCTAAATGATTTGGAGATTCTAGATGTTGAGTTTTGTGTTCGGGGTTGTGACGGTTACTGGGCTAGCCTAAAGGTTGAGTCTAATCTCATACTGCGGATTAAAGAAGCCCAGAAAGATGACGGTGAACTCTGGGCCATTGTGCAGAATGTGGAAGATGGGAAGCAATCTGAGTTTCGAGTTGATGAGTTTGGTGTAGTATGGCTCGAGGATCGTCTTTGTGTTCCTGACGATCCTGATTTGCGAGAGGCTGTTTTGTCAGAGGCGCATAGTTCTCCCTTTACTATACACCCGGGTTCCACCAAAATGTACCGAGATTTGAAGCAGCACTTTTGGTGGAGCGGCATGAAACATGATGTGGCTTCTTATGTGGCTAAGTGCTTGACTTGCCAACAAGTCAAGATAGAGCATCAGAGAGCTAGTGGTTTGCTGCAGCCGCTAGAGATTCCGACTTGGAAGTGGGAGGAAATTTCTATGGATTTCGTATCGGGTTTGCCACTTACCAGAAAGAAACATGATGCGATCTGGGTAGTCGTCGATCGACTAACCAAGTCGGCTCATTTTCTACCGATTCGTATGGATTATCGGGTTCCTAGATTGGCTGAAATTTTTGAGCGGGAAATCGTTAGACTTCACGGTATGCCGACGGCGATTATTTCAGATAGGGATCCACGGTTTACTTCACGGTTTTGGAAAGGGCTACATAAGGCTTGGGGTGCACGACTCAAGTTCAGTACGGCCTTCCACCCTCAAACAGATGGTCAGTCAGAACGGACCATCCAGACATTGGAGGATATGCTGAGGGCGTGTGCGTTAGAATGGACGGGTAATTGGGACGAGTATCTTTGTTTAGTAGAGTTCGCTTATAACAACAGCTGGCATGCTAGTATTCGGATGGCTCCTTTCGAGATGTTGTATGGGCGGAAATGTAGGGCACCCATATGTTGGAACGAAGTAGGGGAACGTGCTATTGAGGGTCCGGAGTTGGTTCAGATCACGAATGAGAAGGTAGATGTTGCTAGGGAGAAGTTAAAAGAAGCTCGGGCACGCCAGAAAAGTTATGCGGATAAGCACCGTCGTGATTTGGAGTTTCAGGTTGGCGATCGGGTTTTCCTTAAGGTTTCACCGTTTCGAGGAGTTAAACGTTTCGGAATCAAGGGCAAGCTGAGTCCTAGGTTCATCGGGCCATTTGAGATCCTGGAACGTGTTGGAGAGGTTTCCTACCGTCTAGCTCTACCTCCCCAGCTTTCGCACGTGCATGATGTATTCCATGTATCTCTTCTACGAGGATACAACTATCACCCTCTTCATGTAGTATCTTATCCTCTCGATCAGATTCAGCCGGATATGTCTCTTCCGGAGGAGCCGGAAGCAGTTCTGGATCGCCAAGAGCGAGTTATGAGACGTAAAGTAATTCCATTCGTTAAGATTCTTTGGCGGAACCACCCAGAGCGGGAAGCTACCTGGGAGACCGAGGAGTCTATTCGAGCTAGTTATCCTCATTTTGTATTCTGATCTGGTATGTCTCTGTTCTGTTTCCGTTCCATTTCAGTTCTACTTCTTTGCAAATTTCGAGGACGAAATTTTTCGTTTAGAGGGGAAGAGTTGTAAAACCCTAAAATCTAAAATGTGCAAAAAGACCAAAATGCCCCTACAACTTTGAAAATTTAATAAAGGCTTATATAACTTGTAAATTAATTCCAAAAATTATGAAATGTACCAAGTATGATATGGAATAATTAGAGAGCATCATAAAATATTTGTACAAGTTATAAAAATTATATTTACACATTAACAAGTTCAAAAACAATTAAGTATACATTTATTTAATTTTAAAAGTTATTTAAGTACATTTAAATTACAAATAAATGGGAATTAATGTAAAATAAATGGTGATTGACTCATGCAATCAATTTGGCCGCTCCTCTTGATCCCCCCTCCTCCTATTATTCGGCCCTATCATTATCTAATCAACCAAAATCATTTTCCTTGCCAAAAACAAAAACCGATTGATCAAAAAACCCTAGAATTAACCACCAAAAATCCATCCGATTTTCTGGAGATAAAAGACCATTTTTCCTGTGATTAGCATCATCCTAAGGAGCCTAGAAAAATACTACTTCGAATTTTGGTGGCCGGATTCAAGGGCTTTCGAAAATTCTTGTTTAATTCAAACCGAAAGGTAAGAATTCCACTTTGATTCATTCGATCTTGGATAAATTCGTTTCTTATTTTTATTGTGTTCCTCACATCATATGTGACACGTGAAAATTTGTTTCAAGATTTTTAGATCATTTTTGAAGCCGTGGTGAATTCTTGTTCGATTTGCTCATACGCGTAAGGAAACAATTCGTACACCCTATCCACATGTTCGATCTTTGGTTCGGTAATTTTCTCAGATCCTATATGTCATTTGAACATCAAATAAAATGATTATAACATACCATGCATGATCTACATATTATTTGCGAATTAAACATGGAAAACGGGTATAAATCCAAAATAATTGTATACGAATTTTTGGGGCTTCTTAATTATTTTATTTGGACTCTATATGATCATTATAACCTGAGAAAAATGCTACTTTGAATTATTGAGGCCTAATCGAATTATTTGTGGATTTATTTAGTTTACCGATTTAAAAGAAATTAAGAAGAAAAAGAAATAAAATGTGAATCGATCTAGGGTTATATTTTTAGGGCTGTTCTTGAGTGATTAAATGATGATTAATGATGATGATATGATTGGTGAATGATTGGTATATTTAGGGTTAGGGTTTTGTTAATAAAAATGTTATGCGCTTGGTGTTTAAATAGTTAGGGAGTGTTTTGTAACTTTTAAAACTAATGGGTTATTTTTAGAACTTAATTTGGACTGAGTAAAATTCGAATAAAATAAAAGTGGAGGGGGTCTAGTGTCATTTTTATAATTTAAAGGGTTAAAATGTCTTTATTATTAATTTGTAATTCGAATTGTAAATATTTAAAATTGAGGGACTAAATATGTAATTTCTGGAAACTTAGGGTTGAATTGAGTAATAAATTATATTTGGGGAGTTATGTGTCATTTTGGTAATTTAATGGCTTAATATGTAATTATTGATAATTAAAGATTGAAAATGTAAATTAAGGGTTAAATATGTAATTTTGATAACTTGAGGGACTTGATGTGTAATTTATGAAAACTTAAGGGTAAATTCGTATAATATGATGAAATAAGTGTCCATTGTGTAATTTTGATAAACTAAGGGCCTAATGTGTAATTATGGATATTATAAGGTTTAAAATGTAAATTATATAACTTAAGGGTGTAAAGTGTAAAATTGGGAAACTTGAGGGGCTGAATTTGGTAACTTGATAAATATGGATTCAAAACAGATTCATTGGGATATTTTCATATTTGAACCTTATCTTTGATATAAGTACACTTAAAACCCTAATTTATGTAAAGTTGTCATAAGTAACCCTAAACTTTTGTGACTTGTCAAAATACACCCTAAAACCATAATATGATTTAATAACGACTTAACCTAAATGAGAATATGGAAATCTTACTAATTGTGGAAACTTTCTAAAAATAGAAACTTACCAAATATGAAAACCTGCTAAAAATGGAAAGTTACTTAAAATGGAAAGGTTGTAATTCTTTGCTACCCCTCTAGGTGTGAAGAAGGAGAGGACCTGACTTTGATCCATCTTGTTCATTTTGATTTGTGCTTTGCTTTGGAATAAGGTACAGATATTCTGCCCTTTTAATAAGGTGCCTTCGACCTCTTGATTTCTAATTTGAACCTATGATATGAACCTTTGGCATTTGAACCTTTGACATGAACCTTTGATATGAACCTTGATATTTGGACTATGACTATATGAACCTTTGCTTTGATATGAACCTTTGACCTGTGACCCCAGTTTGATACCCGAGCCAAATATGTTTCCTAGCCATGAAGGTAACATGGCCATGTCATTGATGCACCAGTGGCATGACTCTAGTGTACTCGAGTGATGTTGTACACCGTCCCCATTATGATATGATATGAGCTCACTATGATTTGTTTATGGCCAATATGATTTGTTTGGGGGGCGTATGGATGCATCCTAGATATGTTATGATATGCTTTGATATGATATGATATGGTGACTGGGGCTGGGTGCAATCCACTCCTTTCACAAAATACGGGAGCTGATCACTCCAACTGGTACATGAGGACACCCCTCATATTATCGGCTTATTTGAGAGGCATCCCCTCTATATGATTACGATATGCTATGATATGATATGTTATGATATGGGCTCGTGGTGGATGACTGTCCTAACCTTTACTCTTGTACCCTATCTATATCTCTTTCATTATGTTTCGTTTGTTTCGTTTCCGTTTATTATATATATCTGTTCACTGGGCTTTTTAAGCTCAGCCGCACGTTTTCTTTCCGTGTGCGGCAGGTATCTAAGCTAGGAGCTTTTGGATTATGCTTTGGATGGGATGAGAGTTAGATGAAGCTTTGACCTTAGATGACCACCTTTATTTTATGACTTTGTTTGGACATGATTTCCTTTGTATTCGTACCTTTGGATTATTTCCTTTCTTTGAACTTATGTATTATTCAAGTCGTGTTGACTTGACTTTCTCTTATGTATTTGTTTAAGACTTCCGCTGTGCTTTTATGTATGCTTTGATTTGTCACCATAATGTGATGCTTCTACCCTTGTCGGGTTGGGGTGTTACAGAATGTCTTAAACCACCGAGAACAAACAACCAAAGGGCTTTCATAGGAGGCTCTTGGAGTGATATCGGTGAAGAAAAAGAGAAGAAGCCCAATGACGAAACTTGTGTAATGGTTCAAGCTTCAAATGAGGTACATTCCGACTCTTTTTTATTATAGTGATGATAATTAGTCAATAGATGATAATAGACTATATGATGAATATAACAACCTATGTGAAGTAAG
Source organism: Artemisia tridentata subsp. tridentata (assembly GCA_021014915.2). NCBI lineage: Eukaryota > Viridiplantae > Streptophyta > Magnoliopsida > Asterales > Asteraceae > Artemisia > Artemisia tridentata. The sequence goes on along the minus strand of CP139501.1, from coordinate 195,963,203 downwards.
TTCTAAAATCATAACTAGAAACAAAACACTAAAAGGAACATTGCATGAACTCGAAGTGCAAATTTTAGAACTAAAAGATCAAGTAAAACGACTTGAGAAAAATAAAGAAATAGATGTAGGATGTAGGTCATGCATATGTCTTCGAGTAGAGAATGAAAAACTCAAAGAAAATGCGTTAAGAATAATTAAGTTTGAAAAAGGAACAAAGACACTTAATGATATGCTTGAAAACGTTAGGTATAGTGAACATGCCGGAGTAGGCTTAGGATTTGACCCAAATAAAGCTTCTACAAGTGAAACTAAACAAGTAAAATTTGTAAAAGCTGGAGAATCCAAAATAGAAGAGGATGCTACCGTTAAAGGTACATACGACACCACTAAAATTAGTGGTACCGTGGTACCGTCTGGTGCTAAAGTCTGAACAGGGTCAATTTTAAAAAATAACTTAAGTCCTAAACCGAGTCACATAGTTATTAATAATGTATAAGTACCTATTGCTAGTAAAAAGGAAGTCAAAAGTTTTTACAAACCTTTATCAACACCCGGGCTTGGTTTTGTAAAACCCGATACTAGATCAAAGACTCCTCCGTCTAGAAAAACAAATGTTCCTAAACCTCGGTTAAGAATTCCTCTACCGAGAGGTAACTTTAGAAGACAAAGTTATCCAAGTAACTATCCCGTAACTTGGAATAACCGTCAACTACGAAGTTACTTGCCATGGGAAATTTGTCCTCCGTTCCAACATCCTAACCAAATGTAACTAATGCATGGGATGTTTGATAGTAACAACTTTGGACACATGAGATATTGGGGACCAAATGTTTGAATCTCTGTCTTATTAAATAGATATGCTTGGGTATCGACTTGGAGCCCGATGAATGGGTCAAGGATAGTGGATGCAATAATCATATGACGGGTAACCGAAGTCTATTCTCATCATACAAGGCTTACAATGGAGGTAATGTCACTTTCTGTAGCAAAATTAAGGGAAACATCATAGGCAAAGGTACGATTACTCAAAACTCCCTCACTATTAGAAATGTTGAGCATGTAGATAACTTAAGATTTAACTTGCTTAGCATTAGTCAAATGGTAGACAATAAGTGTAGAGTTATATTCTCCGAGGAGGGTAGTGAGATCACTAAGAATGGTAAGACCATAGGCAAAGGAGTTAGGAAGAATGGCTTATTTGTTATGAAAATAGGAAATAAGCCTCAGGATAAGATTTGCCTAGCAACCATAGATGATAATTCTACTCTATGGCATAGGAGACTAGGTCACGCCAATAAGCGTTTAATACAATCATTGGCGTCTAAGGAGCAAGTTAGAAACCTACCTAAGATGAAGTTTGATAAACCCTTTTTTGACGATTGTAAAGTTGGAAAACAAGCTCATACTAGTCACAAAGCTAAGAATATGGTCTCGACCTCTAGATGCCTAGAACTAATTCACATGGACTTATTTGGTCCATCCCCCGTACGGAGCTACAGAGGAAATTACTATTTCTTAGTAATAGTTGATGACTACTCTAGGTATACTTGGACTAGATTTCTTAAGAATAAGACACAAGCTTTTTAGGAATTCGAAATCTTTAGTAAGAAGGTCCAAAATCAACTAGGGTATACAATATTCTCAATTAGGACGGATCATGGTGAGGAATTTGATAATGAAGTGAAATTTGGAGTATATTGTGATGCTAATGGTTTTACACACAATTTCTCGCCTCTATGCACTCCACAATCAAATAGGGTAGTCGAGCGAAAGAATTGTACTCTACAAGAAATGAGTAGAATGATGTTGAATGAAAAATCAATTCCGTAAAAGTTTTGGTGTAATGCGGTGGACACCTTAACTTACATACTTAATAGGATTCAAATTAGACATACCTTAGGAAAAACACTATACAAAATCTTGACAGGTAGAAAACCTACTCTAGATTACTTTAGAGTATTTGGAAGCAAGTGCTTCATACTAAACACTAAAGACTACCTCACCAAGTTTGACCCAAAGTCTTACGAAGGTGTTTTCCTAGGTTACTCCCAAAATAGTAAAGCCTATGTTGTCCTAAACAAGGAAACAATGAAATTCGAAGAATCACTCAACGTGACATTCGATGAAAGTCCTCCACCAGCTAAGACATCACCCTTGGTGGATGATTACTTAGATGAGGAAGAAGCCATTAAGGTCAATGGCAAAAAAACCTTAGAAAATGACATTGAGGATGAAATAGTTGAAGTTGACGAAGTTGTCAACATTAAGGAGTCCAAGAATCATGCAATTGAAATTGTCATAGGAAACCTAAACCAAAGAACCCCCAGGTCACAAGCACAAAACAAAAGTTATTTATTTTGTTTTAAATCTACCGTATAACCTATGAATGTCAATGAAGCAATTAAGGATGAAAGTTGGGTAGTAACCATGCAAGAAGAGTTAAATCAATTCACCGCAAATCAAGTTTGGGATCTAGTACCTCCACCTAAGAATCAAACCAGTATAGTAACTAAGTGGGTATTTAGAAACAAACTCGACGAAAATGGCATCGTAACTAAGAATAAGGCAAGATTGGTAGCACAAGTGTAACAACCGAAAAATTTCCAAGTCATTATTTTACTAATTTTATTTACTTATTATGATATTTTAAGTAAATTGTCTTTTGCCGGGAAAGTTGCCCGCGTACGTCGTGACACGTACACTGAAATTTGTAATTTGAGTCAGGCTATGCTTAGACTACCCATTAATATGATTTATGTACCCCCACATACTTGTTTTCATATGAAATAATGTAATTTATCATTTCCACGCGAAGTGTGCACATTTTACGTTTTACGCGTTTTTGGCTCGCGGTTTGAACTTTAAAGACATTATAGCACTCCGAAAGGCTCGGGAAATTTATGAAACATCAAATTAGGTCATTTTAAGTTAAATTTAACATTTTTATGAAAATAGTATCTTCACGACATATATTTCCATAATTTAGGCTTATAATGTTACCGGTTTAGCTCCGTTGACCCTTAAACCACTCCGGGACTTATACTACTTATACTAGATGTAGCAATACTCTAAATAAATAAATAAATAAGAGATAAAACCAGCCCACATGCCCCTAGGCCGGCCTCCCCTCCCCTTTAACTACTTACACACCCTTTAATACTTCATTTTTCAAGGATACTTCATCATTAGTTCATGCATTCAAAGATAAAACTCTCTCTCACTAAAGAAATCATCCAACCTCAAATCTCCTTCTTCTCCTGGCCATTTGCTGCTGCCGTGACCTCCCTCCCCCTCAAGACCATCTTATTTAAGCTTCCAAGCAATCAAGACCTTGTATTAGTTGTTCCTTTTTAGCCCTAGTAAGTTTCCCTACTTAGTTTCACCTCATTTTCTTTAGTTTCTTATGTTTATTAGTAATTTTTCTTAAGGCTAAGCAAACATCTCTTGCATGTGTAAATCTATATGATTTGACTTAAGATTTAATAGAAATAGGTTGTTGGTTAATTGGAAGGATGGATTTGTTAAAGATATGCAAGAGATTTATGGATCTATATGATTTTTGAACTTGTTAATGATTTTCCAAATGTTTTGTTTATAAAAACTGAAGTTAATCTTTAAAATGATCTTTCATCTTCTGGAAATATTGAGTTTTTGGATGAATAAAAGAGTAGGAATGATTGATCTTGAGCATGCATGTGTATTAGAGGTAATAAATGTACAAAAGTAGCCATTTTGATTGGTCAATAGTCTGTCCCAGATTTGATGCTTCAAGATCCATTAACCATTTTGTACCCAGAAGGTTTTATGAAAAAATAAAAATATTGGGAGATAGCTACAAGTCTTAGGATCATTTCCCAGAAAACCTTACCTCCTAATTCGTCTTGGAGATTTTTAGAGAAAATCCACACTAAAACTGGTCCAGGAATGCATGTCAGATTTGAAAGGCTAATTACTCTAAAATGTTGTAAAGAACATTAGGTTGGTGTAAACATGAAAGTTGTAGCCAAGATCTGTAGAAAACTTTTCCCACAATCCATGTGTCCATTAGACCTGTAGATAAGAAGATACACTCTTTTTCCTAAACCCATTTGGATGCTGAGTATAACTATCTAGAGACACAGGGGTAAATTTGTAATTTTACCCATGTTCTGAAGTTCTCAGTAATGTGAGGCCTTGATTTTCATATTTTACAGAGTCATACTTTCTAAGCATATAAAGTTCATAATTTTAGCCTTCACGGTTTAGAAATGGCGACCCAATTGGTGCGGTAATTTTATAAAATTTCCATCAGCATTGCATTTTTAAACCATATAAACTTTATTGAACGTCTTTTCGACCCATGACTTGCTACAAGACATTTAAATAAATGACCATATGATGTTAGGAGAACAAGTACTGAGTTAAGTCATAAAAATAAAGTATTATACCTAAATCTCCGAGCCTAAGTCATGTTGTATTTTTATTTAGGTCACTTGTGATCTTTGCGGTTTTTCTCGACGTGCACACTTCTCCGATTTCCGTTGCTACTTCATTATTGGTGAGTTCATAGCCCCACCTTTTACTCATTTAACTATTTATAAACCCCGTGGGGGAGATACATGCTACTTACTTTTATTATGATCACAACTGCTTGAAAACTGTATTCTAAACTGAATGTATTATTGACACTAAGTACTACTATTGCCATGAAGTCCCCGTATCATGAATTGTTAATCACTTGCGAGTGAGCGCGAATATTGTGAATAGATCTATTTGGGATTGAACTCCCATATTGGACCGCTGCCCTTGCATGGGCAACCATATGCACTATATTTGAGGTCTCTAGGTGCTTGGCAAGGCACCCACTGGGGCAAACTTACATACTTATTACTTAAGGCGTCGATGTCATGAGCTTAGTGCAATAATTACCTTACTAGACTCTGCATTTGTTGCTTAGTCACTTTTATAAATTATATTGTGATCAACTGCTTATTACTAAAACTCTATGGATTCACTCAACCTTTGTGTTGACCTTTTTAGCATGTTTTATCTCAGGTTTAAAGGCATGAAGGTCTTGGATGGAGTCGCACGGATATATTTTGAGGACTCGGCATATTTTCACATTTGAAGAGTCTATATTTTAAAGATTTATGTTATGTTTAAAACATTTGAAAATCTTTTGAAAACATTGTGTTTTATGAAAACTGTTGGGACCTTTGCAAACTCTGAGAATTTAATGTATCAAATGTGAAACACTTTTAAAACGTCTCTTTTTAAGGGTCATTTTCCATGACTTGTACTTTGTGCTAGGAAGTAATACCCCAGTGATCTATCTTCCGCTGCTATAATTTTGGGGGTGTTACAGATTGGCATCAGAGCTACAGTTATAGAGAACTGGGTCGTTTTCAAAACCCAAACTATAACTATTTTTCACTAAAGAGTCTCTCATTGCCGTATCCGATATTCGTGCGCGTGTACCACCAGACTGCCTATGTTGTTACTCATATGTCATCACTAATGGTAATATATAAAGTATGCTTATACACACTCTTATTTATATAAAGGATAATTATATAAATACTTGAATATTTATGCTCATTCCTGGAGCACCGCTATTCTATCGATTTACATGCTATTTATATACACACTTGGTGTACTTTTCGATCATTATGCTTATTTATAGCATCACTATTATTTATATAAAGGTTAATTATATAAATGTTTGACTGATTTTGACCTCTTACGCTTATTTCGGAGCTTGAGCTCAAACCTTGTTTTCTCCGATTACGCACCTATACTTACATTTTAATGGTCTCTTTTATTTCTCAAACATCGTGAGTAATACCATGATTCGCTAAAACTTTTTCATGACCTTTCATAACATCGTTTTACGCAAAACCCGTTATCATCTATCGATTTCCCTCGGTTGTATTACTATCCGCCTTTGAAGATGAGTTGAAACATTGGTCCCATAATTTTAGAACACCTACATCGCCTCGCAAACAATCGCCTAAAGACACGCCGGATGATTAGAGCATGACTTTAATGTGCCGCCTTGGAACACCCTATTTTCGGAACACGACTTTTAACGTCCCATTCTCTTTCACTCCTTGTGTTTTGAAGAATCACGCCGCTAGGAAGGTAACGCCGAAGCTTGACAACAATGTTTACCCTAACTTAATACTATCTTTCAATTCCGAGGACAAAATTTGAAAACTTTTCGGCCACCATTCTGACACCCACTTCACCAACTTGTATACTAACGTCAAATAGTGAGACAAAGCCATTCGAGGACAAGGCTATAGAGTGTGAACTCAAACCAGAAGATTACTAACTCGAAGAAGAACCCCTCGGAAGAAGAGAAGGAAAACCATTACTGCACCTACTCCTCTCGCTCGATGAAAGCATATCACAAGAGAGCCCATCCAACACAGCATCCCTTCATTGGTGACACACATGCCACATCATGACAGATATTACACGTCAGCAGAAACGAGCTGTAATGGCCAACCTACGGTCGTTGGAGTAGAGTAAAGCTCAAGGATCCAAGTGCGGATCTCACTTAATCAACATTCGTGATATTTATTGACTTTACCATTTATTATTTGTTCTCATTTAACCCCAAACAACTTTCGTGATACTCAATGCCTCTCTCATTTTATGTTGTTCCTATTTAAAATGCATGTTTTCAACGTAATGCTTCTCTCATTTATTGTTGATACCCATTCATTCTCAATTGCAATCACAATGCTTATTGTCTTTTTCACTTATTGCGTTTCTCATTAATTGTTACCCTCAGCTAGCATTCGTGCTGCTTTTTGTATTTCTTATTTATTGATCGTTCTCATTTCTTCTTCCCATTAGCATTCGAGATGCACAATTTCTTTCTAATTCATTGATTTTCCCGGTTAATCTCATATAACATTCGTGATATTTATGGATTTCATCATTTACTATTTGTTCTCTTCCATGACATTTATCGTCTTTCTCCTTTATTATTTGCTTTCACATTTATTGCCTATCTCATTTGTTCTCATTTAAAGTATTGTTACGCTTATTGCTTTCTTAATTCTGGTCTATTTCACTCATCTCTTTTAACAATCGTGTGTCTATTATCTTTCTCAGTTTTTGATTTTCCTTATTTATTCTCATTTGACACTCGCAAAGAATATTGTCTGTCTCGTTTATTATTGAACCTCATTTAGAATTATGTCTTTCAGTATTGCTCTCTTTTGACTATTGGTTTGATTTGTTGGTTGTCTCGATTTATTGGTTGTCTCGATTTATTGATTATTCGTGTTAATATTATATATCTCTTCGCTTTACTATTATTATGATTTATGGTCCTCCTGTTTGCATTAATTTGAGTCATTGATCTCTCTTTTACACACCCTTTCATTTGCTTTTTCGTTCGTATGAATATCAAATTTTCTTCTGAGAACTCTATACTCATACTAGTACGAATGATATGGACATCTTAATCCATTCATTATTGTTCTGATTCATTGATCCATTAATTTGCATCGATTGATAACAATTTGCTTCTTTGTTCATACAGATATCTAATCTATCCTTTTTAAGCAGTCATTGCTCCTAAAACATTACACTTGACAGAGTTCTATTACTATTTTTGTGATTCATCAAGATCTTTCAATGGTATTATAAATTATTCCTTGTAACTATCTTTTACCCCAAGGCATTGGCATCTACTTCTTTCGACTGATAGTACGCTCCCGTAGTAATCCCATTCGCATTAATCGCTAGTACGCATCATGGCGTAGGAACAACACTCCAGAACAACAGGCTGCAAGCAGTACAAGATTGTCAGGAGAGTTACGTGAAAGTTCGCCACGAAAGCACGTGCTATGTTTCGGAAAATGATGAAAACTGAACTCGATGTACGTTGAAACCTTCAAGAATTTGGCAAAAGCTGGACCGGTAGCTTATCGACTCGAACCACCCAAAAGAGCCCACTAGCGTGCACAACACATTTTACGATTCGAACTCGAAGAAGTGCCTATCGGATGAAACCCTCGTCACTCCACTAGAGGAGATTCAACTTGACGACAAGCTTTACTTTGATAAGGAACCAGGAGATCAAACCAGAAGTCAAGACAGCAGTGCATTCCCATTGTCAAGGTTCGTTGGGATACTCGACATGGACTCGAGTACACATGGGAGCGAAAAGAGCAGATTGCGGCGAGAATACCCTCATTTCTTTTCCGACACACCGTCAGCCGATAAGATAAACTGAATCATGAGGACATGATTCCTTTTTAACGGATGGGTAATGTAACAACCGAGAAATTTCCAAGTCATTATTTTACTAATTTTATTTGCTTATTATGCTATTTTAAGTAAATTGGCTTTTGCCGGGAAAGTTGCCCGCGTACGTCGTGACACGTACACTGAAATTTGTAATTTGAGTCAGGTTATGCTTAGACTACCCATTAATATGATTTATGTACCCCCACATACTTGTTTTCATATGGAATAATGTAAGTTTCCATTTCTACGCGAAGTGTGCACATTTTACGTTTTACGCGTTTTCGGCTCGCGGTTTGAACTTTAAAGACATTATAGCACTCCGAAAGGCTCGGGAAATTTATGAAACATCAAATTAGGTCATTTTAAGTTAAATTTAACATTTTTATGAAAATAGTATCTTCACGACATATATTTCCATAATTTAGGCTTATAATGTTACCGGTTTAGCTTCGTTGACCCTTAAACCACTCCGGGACTTATACTACTTATACTAGATGTAGCAATACTCTAAATAAATAAATAAATAAGAGATAAAACCAGCCCACATGCCCCTAGGCCGGCCTCCCCTCCCCTTTAACTACTTACACACCCTTTAATACTTCATTTTTCAAGGATACTTCATCATTAGTTCATGCATTCAAAGATAAAACTCTCTCTCACTAAAGAAATCATCCAACCTCAAATCTCCTTCTTCTCCTGGCCATTTGCTGCTGCCGTGACCTCCCTCCCCCTCAAGACCATCTTATTTAAGCTTCCAAGCAATCAAGACCTTGTATTAGTTGTTCCTTTTTAGCCCTAGTAAGTTTCCCTACTTAGTTTCACCTCATTTTCTTTAGTTTCTTATGTTTATTAGTAATTTTTCTTAAGGCTAAGCAAACATATCTTGCATGTGTAAATCTATATGATTTGACTTAAGATTTAATAGAAATAGGTTGTTGGTTAATTGGAAGGATGGATTTGTTAAAGATATGCAAGAGATTTATGGATCTATATGATTTTTGAACTTGTTAATGATTTTCCAAATGTTTTGTTTATAAAAACTGAAGTTAATCTTTAAAATGATCTTTCATCTTCTGGAAATATTGAGTTTTTGGATGAATAAAAGAGTAGGAATGATTGATCTTGAGCATGCATGTGTATTAGAGGTAATAAATGTACAAAAGTAGCCATTTCGATTGGTCAATAGTCTATCCCAGATTTGATGCTTCAAGATCCATTAACCATTTTGTACCCAGAAGGTTTTATGAAAAAATAAAAATATTGGGAGATAGCTACAAGTCTTAGAATCATTTCCCAGAAAACCTTACCTCCTAATTCGTCTTGGAGATTTTTAGAGAAAATCCACACTAAAACTGGTCCAGGAATGCATGTCAGATTTGAAAGGCTAATTACTCTAAAATGTTGTAAAGAACATTAGGTTGGTGTAAACATGAAAGTTGTAGCCAAGACCTGTAGAAAACTTTTACCACAATCCATGTGTCCATTAGACCTGTAGATAAGAAGATACACTCTTTTTCCTAAACCCATTTGGATGCTGAGTATAACTATCTAGAGACATAGGGGTAAATTTGTAATTTTACCCATGTTATGAAGTTCTCAGTAATGTGAGGCCTTGATTTTCATATTTTACAGAGTCATACCTTTCTAAGCATATAAAGTTCATAATTTTAGCCTTCACGGTTTAGAAATGGCGACCCAATTGGTGCGGTAATTTTATAAAATTTCCATCAGCATTGCATTTTTAAACCATATAAACTTTATTAAACGTCTTTTCGACCCATGACTTGCTACAAGACATTTAAATAAATGACCATATGATGTTAGGAGAACAAGTACTGAGTTAAGTCATAAAAATAAAGTATTATACCTAAATCTCCGAGCCTAAGTCATGTTGTATTTTTATTTAGGTCACTTGTGATCTTTGCGGTTTTTCTCGACGTGCACACTTCTCCGATTTCCGTTGCTACTTCATTATTGGTGAGTTCATAGCCCCACCTTTTACTCATTTAACTATTTATAAACCCCGTGGGGGAGATACATGCTACTTACTTTTATTATGATCACAACTGCTTGAAAACTGTATTCTAAACTGAATGTATTATTGACACTAAGTACTACTATTGCCATGAAGTCCCCGTATCATGAATCGTTAATCACTTGCGAGTGAGCGCGAATATTGTGAATAGATCTATTTGGGATTGAACTCCCCATATTGGACCGCTGCCCTTGCATGGGCAACCATATGCACTATATTTGAGGTCTCTAGGTGCTTGGCAAGGCACCCACTGGGGCAAACTTACATACTTATTACTTAAGGCGTCGATGTCATGAGCTTAGTGCAATAATTACCTTACTAGACTCTGCATTTGTTGCTTAGTCACTTTTATAAATGATATTGTGATCAACTGCTTATTACTAAAACTCTATGGATTCACTCAACCTTTGTGTTGACCTTTTTAGCATGTTTTATCTCAGGTTTAAAGGCATGAATGTCTTGGATGGAGTCGCACGGATATATTTTGAGGACTCGGCATATTTTCACATTTGAAGAGTCTATATTTTAAAGATTTATGTTATGTTTAAAACATTTGCAAATCTTTTGAAAACATTGTGTTTTATGAAAACTGTTGGGACCTTTGCAAACTCTGAGAATTTAATGTATCAAATGTGAAACACTTTTAAAACGTCTCTTTTCAAGGGTCGTTTTCCATGACTTGTACTTTGTGCTAGGAAGTAATACCCCAGTGATCTATCTTTCGCTGCTATAATTTTAGGGGTGTTACAACAAGGCTATAACCAACAGGAAGGAATAGATTACTATGAAACTTATGCACATGTCGCTAGATTAGAATCTATTAGGATACTCCTTGCCTATGCTTGTGCCTTAGACTTTAAATTATACCAAATGGACGTGAAAAGTGCATTCCTAAATGGTTATATCAACGAGGAGGTATATGTTGCACAACCTCCGGGATTCGTTGATTTCGAGAAACCAAATAATGTTTATAAACTCAAGAAAGCACTCAATGGTCTCAAACATGATTTGGTTTCTTGAAATCATGTTTATAGACCAAGGAAGAAATATATGTCGACGACATTATATTCGGCTCAACTTGTCCAGAACTGTGCGGTGATTTTTCAAAGATCATGCGTGACGAGTTTGAGATGAGCATGATGGGCGAATTAAATTTCTTCCTTGGTCTACAAATAAAACAAATGGAAAATGGTATCTTCTTTAATCAATCTAAGTATAGTAAGGAGATGCTTAAGAAATTTAGTTTAGAAGAGTCTAAGCCCATGAAAACTCCTATGTCCACGGAAATGAAACTCACGAAAGATGAAGGAGGTGAGTCCGTGGATAGCACTAAGTATAGAGGTATGATAGGAAGTTTATTATACGTCACGGCAAGTAGGCCCGATATCATGTTTAGTGTCTGCCTTTGTGCTCGCTTCCAAGAGGATCCCAAAACCTCTCACCTTGAAGCGGTTAAGCGTATCTTCCAATACATTAAAGGTACTATACACTTGGGATTATTCTATCCCAAAGGGACCGGTGTAGAAACTATTGTCTATGCTGACTCTGATCATGCGGGAGATTATGCGAATCGAAAAAGTACGAGTGGCGTTTGTACCTTCATGGGTTTTTGTCTAACTTCTTGGTTCTTCAAGAAACAAACGGCTCTTGCTATCTCCATGACCGAAGCCGAATACGTAAGCGCCAAAAAGGCATGTCAACAAGCACTATGGATGAAACAAGCTCTTCTTGACTACGACATCCATCTAGACGATGTCCCTATTATGAGCGATAACAAATGTGCTATTCACATGAGCAAAAACCCCATTCAATACTCTCGTAATAAACACATCGAAATTCGTCACCACTTCCTTCGCGATAACGTCCAAAAAGGAAACATTTCTATTGTGAAAGTTCCCTCTCAAGACAATATCACCGACATCTTGACCAAACCTCTCAAATGAGAATCCTTCAACTATCTTCGTGTAACACCCCAACCCGAAAAGGGTAGAAGTATTACGTTATGGTGACATATCAAAGCTAACACAAGCACATGACTTAAATAATACATATGAATCTCAAAGATTACAAAGGAAAATTCTGAAATACAAGGTTAATGAGGAGAACAACAATAAATACTAAGTCTAAAAATATAATCGCTTCTAGTCATCTCTAATCCAGAATAGCTATCAAGGTATAATCTTCTAAGTCCAAAGTGCTCTCCACTCCTAACCCAGCTTCCAACTAAAACCTGCCACAGTAAAAAGAATGCGGCCGAGCTTAAAAGGCCCAGTGAACAGATATATATAAACGAAACCAAAAGATAAGGAAGGAACATATGAAGTATATATAGGAAAGACGAATAAACAAAACGTATTTAAGTATAGGAAAAGAAACATAAGTTCCTACTAAGATGAATGTCATCTAACAAATGAGTAAGAGGTCAACTGAACAATACAATGAGTCAATTGAATAAAGAACAAGAAAATTTTAGGATAATAGGCTATAGTGTATTGGGAAAAACATAAGGTATAAACAACTGAGTATCAAGAGTAAGAAAAGGTCAGTAATTTACCACGAGCCCAAACAAATCAAATTAAATATCATAGTAACCATAGAGGTGCGACCTCTCAAATATGTGAAGGACGTGTATTGCACACAACATCAATCACCAAATCAAATCATATCATACAATATAACAGATACAGATACAGATCATATCTAGGATGCATCCATACGCCCCTGCAAACAAATTAGTAGCCAAATATGTATATATAATAATTGAGCTCATGATAAATAACAGAAAAGGGACGGTGTGGAACATCACTCAACCATACTAGAGTCATGCAATTGGTGCATCAATGACACGACCAAGGAACCCCCATGACTAGGAAACAAATTTTGGCTCGGGTGTCAACTGAAAGGTTCTAAAAGTCATATTATATCAAAGATCCATAAGTTTCATAATAAATTATTCATAATTAAAGGTTCATAATCACATGGTTCAAAGGTTCATAACAAAGGTTCAATGCAAAGGTTTATATCAAAAGTTCATTTAAAAGAAATCTTTTAATAATGGTATTCATAAAAATGATCTTTAATAACGATTTTCATAAAGGTAGTCTTTAAAAGTAGTTTTCATAAAAGTTAGTAAAATTTCATATAAATGTTGTATCGCATTGTGCTTATAAACATCATGCAAAAATAGTTTTTCTCAAAACATTTCCATGATACAATTAAGAAAGGTTTTCAAATCCAGTAACAATATCAATGGTTTACAAATCTAAGGGAGCATAGCAAAGGCATATATCAAATAAGAAAGCCATAATCAGAAGGCTCAGATAAAAGCATCATAATCAAACTAATATCGAAAGGACGTAAATGAATCATGAGAAACCTTAAGAGATAAGGTCAGAATATATGTACCTTAAACCACAAGTGAAAAACACAAATAGAAACATAAAGATCGGAAGCAAACTCCTTCTTCAGCGAATCTACACGAATACATGATCGTCTTATTATTAATATCTTATTTAAATTCAGATTACTCATTTTAGTCGGCTTTCCATTTTTAGTAACTTTCCTTTTATAACAGCTTTCCAAAATAGTAACGTTCCAAAAATAGTATGTTTCCTCTTTAATTAGTTTAACCATTTTAAGTAACTTTCTATTTTTAGAAGGTTTCCCGAATTAGAAAGTTTCCATGTTTAGTAGGTTTCCATAAATGGTATCTTAGTGTTACTTTATTCTAATTAGGGTTAATAACGTAGGTTTCATAAGTTTTAGGGTTTATAATGCAAATATAACAAGTTTAGGGATTATAGTGCAATTACAGTAAGTGTTGATGCATATAATGTTCTAAAAATGTTATTTATATCTTTTGATTACTTCACGTTTTGAGGATAACAAAATGTGAAATCACGTTACGTTAAAATTAACGTAAACAAGTTTTTAATCGGAAGATCCCGTTTCTACGCAAATCACTCTAGAATAAAATTACAACTTGACAAATGATCAAATAAGTGAATTTGTGTTTTGAGACTTCACATTTTAATGGGACAAAACATTTTTTCAAAAATACATATGACAAATTATTTTTGAATTATTAAGAAATGTTTTAATGTAAAAATTTGTTTGAAAATCACAACAGCTATTTTCCCCCCCCCAAAATCAGCTCCAACCTTCCCCAAATAATTTTTCACCAGAAAAGACAAAATTTGGAGCGTCCTAGTCTAGGACGGCTCCACGGTTCCACTAAATTTAGTGGAGCCGTTGGTACAAAATTTTATGTAACGTTCAAATTTTTCTTGCCTATAAAAACCAACCTCATTCACAGGTTTTAGGCATCCTTACACACACAAAACTTTCTGAGTTGAATACTCTCTTCACACTTTCTTTCTTAGATCGTTTATATTAGTTTTTCTTTTGTTCAAGAGTGATCCAATCATCCTCAAAGTGATCCTCTTCATTCCTCTTCACTAGCAAGAGAAGAACACAAGTATCCAAGTTGATACAAGGTGTTATCATTCCTTTTCATTATCAAGAGAAGAACACAAGTATCCAAGTTGATACAAGGTGTTATCATTCCTCTTCACTAGCAAGAGAAGAACTCAAGTATTCAATAGGATACAAGAGTTGTAGTTGTTAGGTTGTTGTAACACTTGTTACATCCTTGTTGTATCTTAGCATACATCAAGATTATCTTTCTTTTGTGAGAGTGTGAGTGAAGATCATTGTGATCTTAAGAGATAGTGAAGATCTCTTAAAGCCATTGGGCTTGTGAATGAGTGATCAAAGGATCTAGATAGTTAGATTAAGTAGAGTGAAGTGAGAGTTGATCTTTGTGATCGTGTTGAGATCGTGGTGATCTCTTGTAGCCATTGGGCTTGTGTGATTGGTCACGTGGACCTTGGTAGATTGGTGCTAGCTAAGATTAGCACTCGACATTTAGCTTAGTGTCGGTAATAGGATAAGCGATGTGTACGGTTTTCTCCGCCTGAAGGGAGGTTGTTGACATAGTGCTTGAAACTCTCGAGTGTGGTACTCGGGGAGTGGAGTAGGGCGAAGAAGAGCTTCGTAGCCGAACCACTATAAATCCTTTGTCTCGGTTTGATCTTTCCACCTCTACTCTTTACTTTCATTATTTAGCATTAGTTAGTTTAGTGTGTAGTTCATATTCGTGATGATTTATTACACATAGAGTTCGAATCAAAGTTTCCAATATCCAACTTTTAAAACAAGATTTTTAAAAGAACTTAAAACCGGTAAACTATTCAACCCCCCCCCCCCTTCTAGTTTCCCACAATTGGTATTTGGAGCCACGTTAGTCATGATTTTAAAGTATATTGTATTTTAAAACTTGAATCGATCAATGGATTCCAACAAATATCTAGAAGGGCAATCTATGCAAAGACCACCACTTTTCGAAACCGATTGTTTTATATATTGGAAAACAAGATTCGAAACATATGTAAAATCAAAAGACATTGATCTTTGGCATGTTATTACCGAGGGTGACTTTCAACCTATTCAAATGAATCCGGAAACTAAAAAGATGAAATAGTTTATTATGATAAACAAAGTGATGAACTTAAAAGGAAATTAGCCAAAAATAATGAGGCTAAAATGATGATTTATAATGCTTTGCCTAAAAAGGAATTTGAAAGAATTTTTATGTGTAATATGGCAAAAGATATTTGGAAAACGTTGCTAGTCACTCACCAAGGTAATAACCAAGTCAAAGAGAACAAGATAGATCTTCTTGTTCAACAATATGAACAATTTTCCATTTCAGAAGATGAGTCAATAGATAATGCTTTTGCTAGATTTAATACTATTATCACTAGTCTTAAAGCTCTTGATGAAGGTTACTCTAGCAAGAATTATGTTAGGAAGTTTCTTAGGGCTCTACATCCTAAATGGAGAGAAAAGGTCACCGCCATAGAAGAGTCAAAGGACTTGGCGACCTTGTCACTCGTTGAACTTATAGGAAACTTGAAAGTTCACGAGATGATAATCTAGAAGGACTCCGACATAGTCAAAGGCAAAAGCGAGAGAGTTAGATCTCCAGCATTGAAAGCCAAGAAGGAGTCTAGTGATGAGGAATGCTCGAGTTCCGATAGTGAAGATGAGGAATATGCATTAGCGGTTAGGGACTTTAAAAAGTTCTTCAGGAGAAGAGGTAGGTTCGTTAGGCAACCTCGTGATGAGAAGAAGACATCACAAAAGAACCATGTTGAAAAGAAAGGGACAAGTGATAGGAAATGCTTTAGATGCGGAGATCCTAATCACCTCATAGGAGAGTGTCCCAAACCACCGAAATTCAACAACCAACGAGCTCTCATAGGAGGCTCCTAAAGTGATAGCGGTGATGATGAAGAAAAGAAGCCCAAGGACGAAACATGCCTAATGGCTTACGCTTCTAATGAGATATTCTTGGGAATTGACTTGGAGCCTGACGAATGGGTCAAGGATAATGGATGCACTAACCACATGACGGGTAACTGAAGTCTATTCTCATCATACAAGGCATACAACGGAGGTAATGTCACTTTCGGTAGCAAACTTAAGGGCAACATTATAGGCAAAGGTACGATCACTCAAAACTCCCTCACTATTAGAAATGTTGAGCATGTAGATAACTTAGGATTTAATTTGCTTAGTATTAGTCAAATGGTAGATAATAAGTGTAGAGTTATATTCTCTGAAGATGGTAGTGAGATCATTAAGGATGGTAAAACCATAGGAAAAGGAGTTAGGAGAAATGGCTTATTTGTTATGAAAATAGGAAATAAGCCTCAGGATAGGATATGCTTAGCAACCATAGATGATAACTCTACTCTATGGCATAGAAGATTAGGTCATGCCAATATGCGATTGATACAATCATTGGCATCAAAGGAATTAGTTAGAAATCTACCTAAGATTAAGTTTGACAAACACTTTTGTGACGCTTGCAAAGTTGGAAAACAAGCACATTCTAGTCACAAAGCTAAGAATATGGTCTCGACCTCTAGATGCCTAGAACTCCTTCACATGGACTTATTCGGTCCATCCGCCGTACGGAGCTACGGAGGAAATCACTACACCTTAGTAATAGTTGATGACTATTCTAGGTATACTTGGACTAGATTTCTTAAGAATAAGACACAAGCTTTTGAGAAATTTGAAATCTTTAGTAAGAAAGTTCAAAACCAACTAGGATGTACAATAGTTTCTATTAGGACGGATCATGGTCGGGAATTTGATAATGAAGTGCAATTTGGAGTATATTATGATGCTAATGGTATTACTCACAATTTCTTGGCTCCACGCACTCCACAATCAAATGGGGTAGTCGAGCGGAAAAATCGTACTCTACAAGAAATGAGTAGAACGATGTTGAATGAACAATCAATTCCGCAAAAGTTTTGGTGTAATGCGGTGGACACCTCAACTTATATTCTTAATAGGATTCTAATTAGACCTATCTTAGGAATAACCCCATATGAAATCATGAAAGGTAGAAAACCTACTCTTGATTATTTTAGAGTGTTTAGAAGCAAGTGCTTCATACTAAACACTAAAGATTACCTCACCAAGTTTGACCTAAAGTCTTACGAAGGTATCCTCCTAGGTTACTCCCAAAATAGTAAAGCCTATGTTGTCCTAAATAGAGAAACCATGAAAGTCGAAGAATCACTCAACGTGACATTCGATGAAAGTCCTCCACAAACTAAGACATCACCCTTGGTAGATGATGACTTAGATGAGGACGAAGCCATTAAGGTTAATGGCAAGAAAACCCTAGAAGATGACATTGAGGATGAAATAGTTGAAGTTGACGAAATTGTCAACATTAAGGAATCCGAAAACCATCCTAGTGAAAATGTGATGCGTGGTTTTGCGACCTTACAACAGGTTTTACCTCTCGAGGGATCTCAAGAGGCTTACAACCCCACCAGGCAGTGTACCTGACCGATGTAGTATAGTTTAGTGGTAAGTACGGGGGATTGATCGTTCTCCACAGGGAATAGTGTCGTTAGGATTGAAAAACTACTCTAATAGGTCTAAGGGTGAGGGAATATTCTTTTTGTATTTTTATAATTTTTTATAAAAGCAAGTAAAATCTCGGTTTTGAAGGAGTGGGCGGAATTAGTTACTAGTCAACTAACCCAAATAACTACAATTGCAAATAAAATAAATAACTGAAAATAAAAAGCTTGTGAAACTTATATGGAGAGAAATGTGTTTACTTAGATTTCCTTACTCCCTAACTATCTTTTACCGGTTGATTAGTGTGTATTAATTGCGTGGATGACGGGTGTATTCCTTAATACCAATCGTGGGGTGGCGTACGTACTTCCCCAACTCTACAAGCTCCTACTTCACTCCTATGTCGAGCCGGCTAAGAAGCTCCTAACATGGGATCACTAGAATTCGCTCATGCATTAAATACAACCATAAAAACCTTAGTACGCATTGGTTCATGTTTCTTAAGACGTTCAAGCAAGTTACCGAATAGGAAGTTAGCCAGTTTTCTTAAGCCTAACATCGATAAACAATCATCCAATACAATAAATAACACACTAATAACCAATAATCAATAGCTAGGTTTCATTAGATCTAAGCAAACACAAGATAAATCTAGCCTAGCATGTTAATTAAAGACAAGAACAAGATATAATCAAACAACACATAGACATATTGATTGATTAAATGATTACTTATCTTCAATTAAACATGGGAGATCCAAGGGTATGAAAACCCTTAAAATGGCAGAAATTCGTCTTAGGGTTTCTCCTCACAAAGTTGCACACTATTGAAAAAAAATTGCAAAACTATATATAGAGTTTAGGGCCTGACGGCGTCACGTTATAGATCTTGACGCCGTCACCTCGCCGTGTCTAGGGTTCCCGGATGGCCTTCTTGACGCCGTCCCTCTTTAATGCTCCAAAATCCGCTCTGGCTTATCAAAGGTTGACGCCGTCAGAAATGGGCTTGACGCCGTCTCTCTTTAACTTAAACCGTAATGGCCTTGATCACCTTAAAGGGTGACGCCGTCAGACTTCCCATTGTAAAACTCCCTGGCTTATCATGTGTATTTTTCATATCCACCTCTTTTGCCAAGCCATGACGCCGTCTGGAACAATTTATGACGCCGTCAAAGGTACTTTTCCAGCCGATTTTGAGACTTTGTCGTTTTCTTCACTTTTATGCTCCAAAAACATCCAAAATGCTTTCTTTTCCAGATTTCCTCTCCAAAGTACCTAAAATGACAAAAGGAACGATTTAGGGCAATATTTGCTCAAATAAATACGATTTAGGGCTTAAATGACCCCCTAAAAGCGGTACACTTTTCGCTTCATCAAAATGTCATAGGTAATCTAAACCAAAGAACCCTTAGGTCACAAGCACAAAACAAAAGTAATTTCTTTTGTTTCATATCAACCGTAGAACCTAAGAATGTAGGTGTAGCAATTAAGGATGAAAGTTGGATACTTGCCATGCAAGAAGAACTTAATCAATTCACCGCAAATCAAGTTTGGGATTTAGTACCTCTTCCTAAAAATCAAACAATCATAGGAACTAAGTGGGTGTTTAGGAATAAACTCGACGAACGTTGCGTCATAGTTAGGAATAAGGCAAGGTTGGTAGCACAAGGCTATAACCAACAAGAGGGAATAGATTATGATGAAACCGATGAACCCGTAGCTAGATTAGAATCAATTTGAATACTCCTTGCCTATGCTTGTGCCTTAGACTTTAAACTATACCAAATGGACGTGAAGAGTGCGTTCCTTAATGGTTATATCAACGAGGAGGTGTATGTTGTACAACCTCCGGGATTCATTGATTTCGAATATCCGAATCATGTTTACAAGCTCAAGAAAGCACTCTATGGTCTTAAACAAGCTCCTAAAGCTTGGTATGATAGACTAAAAGCTTTCTTGATTGAACATGAATATACCATGGGAAAGGTTGATAACACACTCTTCACAAAGAAAAGAGATTCACATCTCATCATTGTTCAAATATATGTCGACGACATTATATTCGGATCAACTTGTCCAGAGATGTGCGATGATTTCTCTAAGATCATGCATGACGAGTTTGAGATGAGCATGATGGGTGAATTAAATTTCTTCCTTGGTCTACAAATTAAACAAATGGAAGATGGCATCTGAAATAAAACTCACGAAAGATGAAGAAGGTGAGTCCGTGGATAGCACTAAGTATAGAGGTATGATAGGAAGTTTACTATACCTCACGGCAAGTAGGCCCGACATCATGTTTAGTGTCTGCCTTTGTGCTCGCTTCCAAGAGGATCCCAAAACCTCTCACCTTGAAGCGGTTAAGCGTATCTTCCGATACATTAAAGGCACTATACACTTGGGATTATTCTATCCCAAGGGGACCGGTGTAGAAACTGTTGTCTATGCCGACTCTGATCATGCGGGAGATTATGTGGATCGAAAAAGTACGAGTGGCATTTGTACCTTCATGGGTTGTTGCATAACTTCTTGGTTCTCCAAGAAACAAACGGCTCTTGCTATCTCCACGACCGAAGCCGAGTACGTAAGCGCCGGAAAGGCATGTCAACAAGCACTATGGATGAAACAAGCTCTTATAGACTATGACATCCATTTAGATGACGTCCCCATTATGTGTGATAATAAAGGTGCTATTGACTTGAGCAAAAACCCCGTTCAACATTCCCGTACTAAACACATTGAAATTCGCCACCACTTTCTTCGCGATAATGTTCAGAAAGGAAATATTTCTATTGAGAAAGTTCCTTCTCAGGACAATATCGCAGACATCTTAACCAAACCTCTCAAACGATAATCCTTTAACTACCTCCATCTAGGTCTAGGATTGATAGAACATATTCCATAAATCTCATGACTCTTGAAGTCATCTCGCGAGTCTCGTTTATTATAGTTTAGGTTTCCTTAGTCAAAAGAATTTGTTAGGTACAAATTCTTTTCTCGTGTCAATAGGTCTCACTAAAACAGCGAGACTTATTCGTCAAAAATCAAAATGGGACAGAAAACAGTCCCAGCAGATCACGGCTCCACTAAATGTGGCACGACACCGTTAAATTTAACGGTACCGTGGAACCGTGCATCTGGTACATCACGTATTTCAGTCACCTTTTTCCACATCACTTATTTCAATCATCATCAACCTCTGCAACTGTTGTTGTAACCTAACCTCACAATCTAAAACTCCACTACACTTCTTCAAGATCATATTTAAGACATCAATTTTCAAGATTATCAATCACCTCAACCCTTTCAACAAAAGTGTAAGTTATCTTACTCAAATTTTCTTTAATTTTGAGTCTAGGGTTTGCTCATTGATGAAAAATGAATTGGGGTTTTTCAAATAAACTTTCAAATTGAAGTCATCAACACTAAGACTTTTGAAAATCTTTGATGTCAAAGAAATTGAAGTCACCAAACACCCCAATTCTAGTATTTTCAAAATTTCACAAAATTAGGACCATGAAATGTTTTTCGTGCATTGTTGATGCAAACTAAAAACACATTTTCATGCATACATGATCTCACGAATACTGATCGAATTACATAATCAATATGTATTTTTCGACATATTTGTTTGAGCTAAAGTAAAATTAGGAGTGTTTGGGTAATCTCATTATTTTCTTTCGAGTCGAGATCACCGCACCTCCACATAGTTTGCATATAGGCACACACTAGGCATGTGTTTAAAGCAACTATACTTTGCTCTAATTTTTCCTAAATTTTTTTTTTATATAGGAAACAAAAATGTCTCATGAATATGATTTTGATCATCTCCTAACCAATATTTACACACCCGAAATCTCTCGTGAACCCATAACACCCGGTAACCACATTCGTGCCTATGTCAATCTTGAAACCCGTTGGTTTCATGAAGGCCGTGTCGTTGATCCGTCCCTATTTTACCATCAGGACATCAACACTTCCTTTAGAGCTATAGGATTCGATTGTTTACTCCACATCAACGAGCACATTTGTCCTCGTTTTGTGCTGGAATTCTTTCGACAAGTTGAACTCGTATGTAACGAGGATCAATCCTTGTCACTTTGGTTTTGGGTCCAAAATTTCAAATTCGTCCTAACTCTTGAGCAATTTGCTCAAATCCTCTGAATACCCAATCATGGGCAATGTGCCTATACTGAAGATTGGTGTCTTGAGTCTCTCTTTCACTATCGTGAGGAGAATAGTCCGTACTGTTCATACATACCCTCTCCAACCGAACTAACCAAACACATCCGTACTTATAAGTACCCCTCTTACCCTAATCCAACGAAAATTCGTTTGGAAGAGATTCGTCATGAACTACTTTTTTGGGCAGTCATCCTGCGAGAAAATGTTCTAAGTCTCACAAGAAATCGTGAGCAACTCCCGACGTGTTGTGCTCATATGATTTACTGTCTCCTAACCCAACAACCATACAATCTCGCTTACTTCTTCGCTAAGTGAATTGTTCATCTCAAGGGTAACAAGAATAAATTGATACCCTATGGGATGTTCCTAACCCGTCTCTATCACCATCTCATGAACCTACACCCTTACCTTAACGGCCCTCAATACTCACTTGTCAAACCCATCATGAAACCCATAAACGAGTCACATGTCTCATCATTCCTCATTTCCAAATCCTCCACCCATTATGCACCCTTTGATGATCCAAATCATGACAATGAGACACACGCTCAAGACAAGAGTGTGCCAAGAATGGGGGAATGCTCAAGTCATAAGCAGTCTTGAAGAGATTTACAACTGTTAATAGGATTTATCTATGAATCAATGCTAATTGTTTTCTTGCATGCTTAACTATCTCTTTGCATAATTAATCTATGTGATATTTGGATGATAGCTTATTTTGTATCTTATAATTGCATGCTTATGATTATCTTAGGAAACTACATGATAATCTTTATATGCTAGTTGTAGCTTAATATGGGATATTTTAGGTAAAAAAAATATATTTTAGGCACTATCATTTCCAGGAACTAGTTCCCCTAGAAAACACCCCCCTAGCTGCCCAGAACTAGCCTGCACAGAAATTTTCGTGACAACAGTGTCACGGTACCACTAAATAGGGACGGTACCATTAAATTTAACGGTACCGTGGGTCATTTAGAGGAACCGTGTCCCTGTTTGACGGAATTTTACAGTTCCTCCTAAAAACCTTGCAACCCTAACCTCAAACCTGCAAATTTTGCAACTTCACACACACCCTAAGAATCCCTTGCTACACCATAGGACACTCCCATCAACCTTAATTCAAATCTCACCCATCTTGCCTATATAAAGCCTCACCTTGCAAGCTTATCTTGCACTTCATCTTCAACCTCCCATCACACACATCCATGGCTTCCACCCAAGGATCCACCTCTCACATTTCCAAGAAACCTAGAATCACCATAAAACCACCTTCAAAACCACTCTTTGTGGATCTCACAAAAGATGATGAAGCAATGACACCACCTTCCCAAGCCACTCCCTACTCACCATCACCACCTAATGCACCCTCTAAAACATCCTCTTCCTACACAACATCTTCATCATCCTTTAACACAACATCATCTATGGAGTACACACTATCCCCCATAACTTCATTGGACTATGCCATGCCAACTACATCCCCAACAAACTCACCACCACCACCTTCTCCTATCATGGCACAACCCATCCAACCCCATCCCTTTGATTTACATAGTGCTAATTGCCTATGTTGTCTCCATAACCGTAATCTCATCTTCTTCTTAAGAGACGAGATTCATTTCATTTTCTCTTTTATAGAACATCTCTTAACACCACCACCACCCCAAATGATGCCACAATCTCCACCACCTCCTAACCCAAACAACTAAACATGCCTTGGTTTAGTGTTTCAACAATAACTCTTTAGGACCCCTCTTGGAAATGAAGCTTGCCTCTAGTCATTAGGAATCTATGTTTGTTATTGTTTGTCTTTTTATGATCATCATGAAGTCATACCTATGTATGACATTTATCTTATCTTTATGAATGAATGAACTTTCATGATGTTTGCTTCTTTTTATTTTTATGATTAGCTACTTAGTCACTCATTTTATGGTGGGATATTTGTCTTAAGTGCTACATTTTAGATATTGTATATGTGTTATCTAACCTTGTTTTGTAGCGTACACCATTGCTCGATTCCTTGGTATTCTCCAAATGAAGGGGAGTATAAATCAAGGGGGAGCCTTAGTCACCTTTTTGATTAGACAAAAAGGGGGAGAAATGGGAGTAAACTCATTAAAAACTTGTTAAAACTAATTTTAACTTAAAATGAGTTTATATTTTTTCATCATCAAAAAGGGGGAGATTGTTGATGCAAATAATGTTCTAAAAACGTTATTTATATTTTTCGATTACTTCACGTTTTGAGGATGACAAAATGTGAAATCACGTTACGTTAAAATTAACGTAAACAAGTTTTTAACCGGAAGATCCCGTTTCTACGCAAATCACTCTAGAACAAATTTACAACTTGACAAATGATCAAAGAAGTGAATTTGTGTTTTGAGACTTCACATTTTAATGGGACAAAACATTTTTTCAAAAATACATATGACAAATTATTTTTGAATTATTAAGAAATGATTTAATGGAAAAATATGTTTGAAAATCACAACAGCTATTTTTCCCCCCCAAAATCAGCTCCAACCTTCCCCAAATAAGTTTTCACAAGAAAAGACAAAATTTGGAGCGTCCTAGTCTAGGACGGCTCCACGGTTCCACTAAATTTAGTGGAGCCGTGGCATGTTTAGTGAAGCCGTCCGTACAAAATTTTATGTAACGTTTAGATTTTTCTTGCCTATAAAAACCAACCCCATTCACAGTTTTTAGGCATCCTTACACACACAAAACTTTCTGAGTTGAATACTCTCTTCTAACTTTCTTTCTTAGATCATTTAGATTAGTTTTTCTTTTTTTCAAGAGTGATCCAATCATCCTCAAAGTGATCCTCTTCATTCCTCTTCACTAGCAAGTGAAGAACACATGTATCCAAGTTGATACAAGGTGTTATCATTCCTCTTCATTATCAAGAGAAGAACACAAGTATCCAAGTTGATACAAGGTGATATCATTCCTCTTCACTAGCAAGAGAAGAACTCAAGTATTCAAGAGGATACAAGACTTGTAGTTGTTAGGTTGTTGTAACCCTTGTTACATCTGTGTTGTATCTTAGCATACATCAAGATTATCTTTGTTTTGTGAGAGTGTAAGTGAAGATCATTATGATCTTAAGAGATAGTGAAGATCTCTTAAAGCCATTGGGCTTGTGTGTGAGTGATCAAAGGATCTAGAGTAGTTAGATTAAGTAGAGTGAAGTGAGAGTTGATCTTTGTGATCGTGTTGAGATCGTGGTGATCTCTTGTAGCCATTGGGCTTGTGTGATTGGTCACGTGGACCTTGGTGGATTGGGGCTAGCTAAGATTAGCACTCGACATTTAGCTTAGTGTCAGTAATAGGATAAGCGACGTGTACGATTTTCTCCGCCTGAAGGGAGGTTGTTGACATAGTGCTTGAAACTCTCGAGTGTGGTACTTGGGGAATGGAGTAGGGCGAAGAAGAGCTTCGTAGCCAAACCACTATAAATCCTTTGTCTCGGTTTGATCTTTCCAACTCTACTCTTTACTTTCATTATTTAGCATTAGTTAGTTTAGTGTGTAGTTCATATAGGTGTTGATTGATTACACATAGAGTTCGAATCAAAGTTTCCAATATCCAACTTTTAAAACAAGATTTTTAAAAGAACTTAAAATCGGTAAACTATTCAACTCCCCCTTCTAGTTTCCCACAGTAAGGTTAGGGTATGAAATGAAAATATCATAAAGTTACATGGTTTCATAAGTTAAACCCTTTTAGTTTAGAAAATAATAAGTTCAACCCTTAATAATACACAAAAATCCTTATTTAGCCCTTTTTAACTTTTTATCAGCTTTTAACAATGAACAGATCACACTTTGACGAATTTTTCTACCACATCAGAACTCAAAAATAAAATCCACAAAAATTTACACTGATACTTCAATGTCTTTAGAACCCACACGAATTTTCCCAGAATTTATTAGTTAGTTTAACCCACAAGAAAAATACTCCAACTCAGACTATCCAGAAAATGTATCTGCTGCAGTACCCAAAAATTCATGACATTACTAGGCATATGGAAGTTAAATACTGGAAAGTTTTATGACCCAACTCCTCATGGTTTGAAAATGAAAAATCGGCAAAGTGGACTGATTTTCAGAATCCCGAATTCAGTTTTGACACTTGAACTTGTAAAATCAAAAAGGATATCTTCCCGACCTCTAAAATTTACAAGGCTTATATATTCAGAAAGCTCTTTTCCTAAACTTAATTTTAGACCCAAGAATCACTAAAAAATACGTTACTATCATCAAGATAGACCCTTTTTAATTTGACCTAATTTTATGGATAGCAACTAGGGTTCATAATTTTATGTGATCAATTTAGATTTTCCATTCTAACGAATTTTCTATTGATACAAAGCAACAGTGTATGATACAGAACAACCATAGGTCGACTCATATATGTGTTAACATGTACATATCAATTGAAACATAACATCAAGCCGGTTATATTAGGGTTTTCAAGATCGGTATTTTATGCAGTTTACTTATGATCTCATGGGTGATGATTATAAACGATTTAAGGCATGCGATTCAAGCCGATCGAAAGACATAATATACGACTGAAAAGAAAACATATAAAGAGGAATCGAACAAGGTCGAAAGGGTTACCCTCGTAGCGTGCGAACAAGAAGAAAACGATGACACAAGGTTCGAATATCACGTCGACACTACCACACCGAAACCACAAACAATAAGCCTTCGAATAGAAAAGAATTACCCACGTTCAAAAACTCCTATCGAACCAGCAACAAGCCCACGATCACGAGCTCACAAAAGACCACGAATGAACCTCCTTTTTCCCTCCTTCGATCGGCAGGAAAAATGGAAGAAATAGTGCAGCCGCCATTTTTTGTTTTGTGTTAGGTTTTAGGGTTTGTGAAGTCTGTTTTGTGAAATATGTGTTAAACATGTGTGTGGGTTTCGGTATTAAACAAGAAGCGTGTGGGTGGACTTTCAAAAGAAGAAGGTGCAGAATTTAAGGAGCAATTGGGGGAAACTAAGTCAATCACGAATGTAGTCATAATACAATTCCTTATATGTTTGTGACAAAATGAAATATAATATTCGGCTATAGGGACTTAGAAAACGTGACATATGTTAAAGCGTGTACAATTTATTTTAACGAAAGTTTTATTATTCGAATAATGTTTCTTGTCTAAATATTTAAGGTTAAATACTTAGGTTATGATTATAATGCGATGTCTTAAATAATTAAACTTCTTTTATAAGTTCGAGATCACATGGTATTTTGGGTATTTTACGTTTTTAGAAAATCTGGGTTTTACAACTCTTCCCCTCTAAAAATAAAATTTTCGTCCTCGAAAATTGAAGTGAAACAAAACGGAAAGCACAACGGACTGCGAACAGAAAAATGGATGAATTGTTTCTCATGATTCAATCTTGTTGATCAAAATAGCTTCGGTTTCCTCAGAAAAGACATACCATACTGAATCCCAGAACGAACGAATAATATACCAAACGTAACAAATGATAATCGTATCCCCTCAGAAGGGATACAAGGAAAACGTAAGATTTGACTGATATATCGTCCGTGGCATTTGATTAGACAAATCAGATGAGAACATACAAAAAACAGATTGTTTGATACCATCAAACGATAGAAAGCTCTACAACAGAACCTAAGATTCTTATCGGAAGTATAGAGGTCAGCAAACACGTGGCGAGAATCCAAACGTATCAAATCGTATAACGGTGAAGGCAGATTAAGCGCATAGGTAGAATGAACCTAAAGTCTCACTAATCGCAGATAATCTCAATCAGATATCAGAAATTCTAAGGCTTCTAAGGTACTCCTCGAAATATCCTATGACCACAATAAGTGCACGTTATATGATGTAAGTATTATCACGTTGATCAGGCGTCATAGTACTAGCATCATATAAATATCCCCTCATGATGGTCATACTTTATCTCAAGTCGTGAACAAAACAGCCTATCTTAATCCACCTAGTACTTCTACAGTCTCAGAGGTCATCGAAATCAAGCAACATAACTAAGAGGAGAACAAAACTACTCGAAAAAGTAATGAAAATCCTAGAATGTCTATCAGAATTAAGGTACGTCGTTAATAGCGTCAATCCTTCATCACTCACCGAAATCAACTCAGCCAATATAAGTGGTTGCTTCAAAATCCTCCCATTCCTAAACATAAATCTCTAGGTTCCTTCCACATTTCGTCAAAATGCGTATAACAAAACCATCATCCAACATACGCCGAATGAACACAGAACGGAATTTCTAATGGAGAACCTAAATCAATTAAAGGATCTTATCATCAGGTAACGGAAACTTTAGTGGGTTAAGAGGAAGTGAATTTCGTCATCAATAGCTTCATCCTTCACAGAATCAACTCTTCCAAACCCAAACGTTTGCTTCAAAATTCATCCATTCAAATACATGATCTCAAATCTCTTCCATCCGCAAGTCTGCTTCTGCTATCAATTCATCTTAGTACAACCCAAAATGAAAAGAGAAACAAGACTGCGTGTCTTCGACAGGTCTTCTAGCATAGTTCTAAATTCGCCAACTCGATTACATTCTCCTTCTATGTCCGCCACCACCTTCGTCTTGCAAGAAGGTCTTCCAATCTTCAAGGTGAACACCGCTGCTGTCGACTCCAGGTTATGTGTTGAATAGTTCGTCCCCTATGGTCTGATTGTCTTGATGCCGAACTGAAATCTCCACATGCTGCATGAGGTATACTCGAGTCCCATCTCAGTTTTTTTTTTCTCTTCTTCTTATATGCTTCTTTCACGGTAACGCCTGTCACAAACATCTTCTACTACTCTTCTACAAGGTTTCTAACTCCGATGACGGTCTTAAATCTGGGTCCTTTCTGTGGGAAACTTTGTCATCACAGGATACCTGGTAGTGCTGTATGCTACAATCTCGGAACGCCAATCAAATCCTACTCTTCCAGAACAAAGGGTCATTCTACTTAATACGAAAATGATCTACATGTTCCTCTTTCGTCTCTGGACACAACACAATCTCATACTATGAAAATTTGTCCAAATACTCGCGAAAACATGATTCTATTAGCAAATACAATTGGCATCATTAAAACTCATAATGATCACAACGAGTACGAAAGCATCTTCAGGAATCGTCTTAGGGAAACTTCATATCTACTTCACCTCACCTATCTTCCTCTTCACGAATAAAACTGAAATGCTTCGTGGAAGTTACTCTCAGTTAGTCAACTCCCTTCTTAGGAGTTTTTGTGGTTGCTTCTTCAGTCCTTCAAACCTAAATGAGGACGTCTGATACGGAGTTTCAAGATAGACCAAATCAATCACTGATACGTGGGAATGAATAATGATTACGGATAGTGATACGGTTAAGTTCACGATAGTCGATACGCCGCTGCATACTCTCCTCTTTCTTCTTCATAACCAATAGGAACATCCAAAAAGAAACATTGAGGTGAACAACATCATATTCCATCAGCTCCTTCAATCTTTCAACCTATATGGCACCAGGGTTTCGTCAACTGAGATCAGTTCAATGCCAACTCTACTTCCCAAGCAGGAGGGAATCCCAAGATGTTCATCAGAAAATACCAGAAAAATTTTGTACAACAAATACTTCCGATGCCAGAGCTTTTAAGGGTGGATACTAATAGGTGTCAGGAGAAACTTGACAATCAAATGAGATCGGGGTATGAGTTTCCATAGCAGCATTAATCTTAAGAGATTTAAGTGGTAGAGAGCCATCGTAAACAAGTAGGATGAAAATAGATTGCTAAAGGTCACATATCAGATATGGTAGTCCATGGCAGCTTTATAAGGAGCCAGCCAATCCATAACCAAAAGACCTCAAAATCAATTATATCAAGAGCAAACAGATACGTAGAACGAATATGGTCGTTAAACCAGACGGATAGTTCATATATCAGAGTCAAGTACATGGTTCATCAAAGTGTTGAGATAGATAAGCGAACAGTTCAAGGTGTTGGAATTTTGTTTAGCTTTTTAGCATAAGGGGCAGGTAGGGTGTGTATCATTGGTAATACGAACATCGTATAACCGTCAAAAGTGAGGTGTATGGAATATTAGTTATCAACATCATCATGCTCAGTTAACAATTCCATACTGAGATAGTATTTACATCATATCCTTCCAAAAGAATTAGTTGGCAGTCAAGGTTCATCATTCAAGGGGAGGGAACAAAACTTCCTATATCCGTGGTCAATAATTACGAGAGTTCTCTTAGGAGTAGTAATGGATTATACAGAGTTAAGTAATATCAAATGATACACTTATATTGAGCATAAGTAAAGAATTTATAGAATGTGTCAAACACATTATGGTCGAATGACCTTCGGGATGGTCGGAAAAGTATCAAACTGTTTATTAAAGAGATCGGAATTGGAAATCAAAATCAAAAGGTGAAACTTAAATGGTGTAAGGTATTCATGTAGTTACCAAGGTATTCCAAACTTACTTAGATACTAAGCTTAGGTTGCAAAACACCCTAGCTCCTGAAACAAATGTTCTTATAAGGCATAGCTAAAGGTAGAGGCACGATTCAGAGTGATGCGGAAGCAATGCTACTTACATAGATGTCCTAGTCTACCCATTCCTCACCGGTTATAACTTATGTTCCTATGGGGAGATCCTAAAGCAAATTCTCAAAGGTTGTCTTAAGAGCGCCTACAGTGGAAACTTAATGGTCCAAACTTCACAGGTCAAGGTTTAATGTATTACAGTCGCAGCCTGGGCTCTGATACCATATTTGTAACACCCCAACCCGACAAGGGTAGAATTATTACGTTATGGTGACATATCAAAGCTAACACAAGCACATGACTTAAATAATACGTATGAATCACAAAGATTACAAAGGAAAATTCTGAAATACAAGGTTACAAAGGAGAACAACAATAATTACTAAGTATAAAAATATAATCGCTTCTAGTCATCTCTAATCCAGAATAGCTATCAAGGTATAGTCTACTAAGTCCAAAGTGCTCTCCACTCCTAACCCAGCTTCCAACTAAAACCGGCTGTAGTAAAAGGAATACGGCTGAGCTTAAAAAGCCCAGTGAACAGATATATATAAACGAACCCAAAAGATAAGGAAGGAACATATGAAGTATATATAGGAAAGACAAATAAACAAAACGTATTTAAGTATAGGAAAAGAAACATAAGTTCCTGCTAAGATGAATGTCATCTAACAAATGAGTGAGAGGTCAACTGAACAATACAATGATTCAATTGAATAAAGAACAAGAAAGTTTTAGGATAATAGGCTATAGTGCATTGGGAAAAACATAAGGTATAAACAACTGAGTATCAAGAGTAAGAAAAGGTCAGTAATTTACCACGAGCCCAAACAAATCAAATTAAATATCATAGTAACCATAGAGGTGCGACCTCTCAAATATGTGAAGGACGTGTACTGCACACATCATCAATCACCAAATCAAATCATATCATATAATATAACAGATACAGATACAGATCATATCTAGGATGCATCCATACGCCCCTGCAAACAAATTAGTGGCCAAATATGTATATATAATAATTGAGCTCATGATAAATAACAGAAAAGGGACGGTGTGGAACATCACTCAACCACACTAGAGTCATGCCATCGGTGCATCAATGACACGGCCATGGAACCCCCATGACTAGGAAACAAATTTTGGCTCGGGTGTCAACTGAAAGGTTCTAAAAGTCATATTATATCAAAGATCCATAAGTTTCATAATAAATGATTCATAATTAAAGGTTCATAATCACATGGTTCAAAGGTTCATAACAAAGGTTCAATTCAAAGGTTTATATCAAAAGTTCATTTAAAAGAAATCTTTTAATAATGGTTTTCATAAAAATGATCTTTAATAACGGTTTTCATAAAGGTAGTCTTTAAAAGTAGTTTTCATAAAAGTTAGTAAAATTTCATATAAAAGTGGTATCGCATCGTGCTTATAAACATCATGCTAAAATAGTTTTTCTCAAAACATTTCCATGATACAATTAAGAAAGGTTTTCACATCCAGTTACAATATCAATGGTTTACAAATCTAAAGGAGCATAGCAAAGACATAGATCAAACAAGAAAGCCATAATAAGAAGGCTCAGATCGAGGCATCATAATCAAACTAATATCGAAAGGACGTAAAAGAATCATGAGAAACCTTAAAAGATAAGGTCAGAATATCTGTACCTTAGACCGCAATTGAAAAACACAAATAGAAACATAAAGATCGGAAGCAAACTCCTTCTTCAGCGAATCTACACGAACACATGATCGTCTTATTATTAATATTTTATCTAAATTCGGATTACTCATTTTAGTCGGCTTTCCATTTTTAGTAACTTTCCTTTTATAACAGCTTTCCAAAATTGTAACTTTCCAAAAATAGTATGTTTCCTCTTTAAGTAGTTTAACCATTTTAAGTAACTTTCTATTTTTAGCAGGTTTCCCGAATTAGCAAGTTTCCATGTTTAGTAGGTTTCCATAAATGGTATCTTAGTGTTACTTTATTCTAATTAGGGTTAATAACGTAGGTTTCACAAGTTTTAGGGTTTATAATGCAAATATAACAAGCTTAGGGATTATAGTGCAATTACAGTAAGGTTAGGGTATGAAATGCAAATATCAAAAAGTTACATGGTTTCATAAGTTAAACCCTTTTAGTTTAGAAAATAATAAGTTCAACCCTTAATAATACACAAAAATACTTATTTAGCCCTTTTTAACTTTTATCAGCTTTTAACAAAGAACAGATCAGATTTGACGAATTTTTCTACCACATCCGAACTCAAAAATAAAATCCACAAAAATTTAAAATGATACTTCAATGTCTTTAGAACCCACACGAATTTTCCCAGAAGTTAATAGTTAGTTTAACCCACAAGAAAAATACTCCAACTCAGACTACCCAGAAAACGTATCTGCTGCAGTACCCAAAAAGTATCAACTTGGTTTACCCACCAAAACATCAAGGAAAAATCCCCAAAAATTCATGACATTACTAGGCATATGGAAGTTAAATATTGGAAAGTTTTATGACCCAACTCCTCATGGTTTGAAAATGAAAAATTGGCAAAGTGGACTGATTTTCAGAATCCTGAATTCAGTTTTGACACTTGAAATTGTAAAATCAAAAAGGATATCTTCCCGACCTCTAAAATTTACAAGGCTTATATATTCAGGTTTTTCATTCTAACAAATTTTCTATTGATACAAAGCAATAGTGTATGATACAAAACAACCATAGGTCGAGTCATATATGTGTTAACATGTACATATCAATTGAAACATAACATCAAGCTGGTTATATTAGGGTTTTCAAGATCGGTATTTTATGCAGTTTACTTATGATCTCATGGGTGATGATTATATACGATTTAAGGCATGCGATTCAAGCCGATCGAAAGACATAATATACGACTGAAAGGGAAACATATAAAGAGGAATTGAACAAGGTCGAAAGGGTTACCCTTGTAGCGTGCGAACAAGAAGAAAACGATGACACAAGGTTCGAATATCACGTCGACACTACCACACCGAAACCACAAACAATAAGCCTTCGAATAGAAAACAATTACCCACGTTCAAAAACTCCTATCGAACCAGCAACAAGCCCACGATCACGAGCTCACAAAAGACCACGAATGAACCTCCTTTTTCCCTCCTTCGATCGGCAGGAAAAATGGAAGAAATAGTGCAGCCGCCATTTTTTGTTTTGTGTTAGGTTTTAGGGTTTGTGAAGTCTGTTTTGTGAAATATGTGTTAAACATGTGTGTGGGTTTCGGTATTAAACAAGAAGCGTGTGGGTGGACTTTCAAAAGAAGAAGGTGCAGAATTTAAGGAGCAATTGGGGGAAACTAAGTCAATCACGAATGTAGTCATAATACAAGTCCTTATATGTTTGTGACAAAATGAAATATAATATTCGGCTATAGGGACTTAGAAAACGTGACATATGTTAAAGCGTGTTCAATTTATTTTAACGAAAGTTTTATTATTCGAATAATGTTTCTTGTCTAAATATTTAAGGTTAAATACTTAGGTTATGATTATAATGAGATGTCTTAAATAATTAAACGTCTTTTATAAGTTCGAGATCACAGGGTATTTTGGGTATTTTACGTTTTTAGAAAATCTGGGTTTTACACTTCGTCTAGGTCTAGGAATGATGGAACATATTCCATAAATCTTAAGACTATGTAAATATTTCACTGAAAATGTTAAAGTCATCCCTCGTACCGCTCTTATGACTACTTGAGTATTTCACTTGAAATATTGAAGTCATCTCGTGTGTCTCGTCTCATGACTCTTTAAACATTTCACTGGAAATATTGAGTCATTCTTCACATCCCTTATTGGGAATTATTGAAGAACAAACTTAAGTCTGCTGGTGACATGGTTAAGTCTGTTAGTGTTACTTAAAACTGCCAGTACAAAGTAAAGTCTGGCAGACATAGTTACATAGTTAAGTCTGGTCATTAGTAATAGTTAAGTCTGTTTATGTTATCAGAATAGTCAGTTAGCTATATATTAGGAAAGGATATAGTCATATTATTTATCTTATTAGAAGATATATTTATCCTTTCACATGTTTTGTAATATTAGAGTTTCCTTAGAGTATAAAAGGAACCCTACGGCCTTGTGAAGTTAGTAACAATTGTGACATTAGTAAAAGTTTAATAGAAAATACGAAGTTAGTTATTATTGTGTTCTTCATACTTGTTGGTTGTTAAGATTCCGCATTAACAATCAATTCATTGTTAAGAGTTTCTCATATAGATTAATTCGGATTTATTCAAGTTATATATTGTCTTACAAAGGCTACTTAGATCCATAAACCGAGGACCTACAAGTGGTATCAGAGCCTATAGAGGGACTCTGAGTAAGAAGAAACACAAACCACAAACACTTATTCACTCCAAAATCCTGCAAAATGTCTCAACAGGCCAATGATGAGTACTCTACTCATATTAGTGATGATGAAGTTTGAAATCATGATGATGATGCATCAGACACCAGTAGACCTAAACAACAACAACAAAACATTCCTGCAACAACCACTATCTCAAACATCAAACTCCCAATTCTGAAAAAGGAGGAGTATGATATCTGGGCTATGGAGATGGAGCATTACCTTGAGCACATTGATAATGATGTATGAAAGGTGATTCAGAATGGAAACTCAAAGAAGAGGATCTCGGTTGGTGAGGATGGTGTTGTTAGAGTGCTTCCACCAGTCTCTGCTGTAGAGATTCATGCTATGGAGAAGGAAAGGAAAGCAAGAACCATCTTACTGATGGCTCTTCCCAAGGAGTACTTAAGAAGATTTCATGGAATGGATGATGCTAAGGAGATTTGGGAAGCAATCAGAACAAGGTTTGGAGGGAATGCTAATTCAAATAAGATGCAGAAAGCTGTTCTCAAACAGCAGTTTGAAGCATTCATTATGACCAGTTCTGAAGAATTAGAGAAAGGGTATGATAGATTCCAACATCTCCTCTCATAGTTGGAAGCTCATGGTGCTGTTGTATCTACTAAAGATGCAAATCATAAGTTTCTCAGATCTTTGCCAAAAGAATGGTCGAATCTGGCAATTAACATGAGAATGAAAGAAGATGTTGACACCTTGTCAATTGATGATTTGTACAATAATCTTAAGGTATTCGAACAAGAAATTAAAAGTGTTTCAAAGGCATCTTCAAGTTTTGCTAATGTTGCTTTTGTCTCCTAAAGCAAGAGCAGCACTAGCAAAGTTAATTCTGGTAGCTATAATTATGGTACTTCTTCAAGCAATTTGAAAGAAAGAGAAGTTCCAGCTGGTTTTGTTGATGAAGTCATCTATTCACTATTTGCAAAGAGATCAAAAGACAAGGACCTCATTAATGAGGACCTTGATCAGATAAATGATGCTGACATTGAAGAGATGGACATAAAGTGGCAGATAGCAATGATTGCTCTAAGAGTGAAGAAGTTCTACAAGAAAACTGGTAGAAATATCAGATTTGATGGAAAGGCACCAGTTGGCTTTAATAAGAAGAATGTCGAATGCTATAGGTGTCACAACACTGGTCACTTTGCTAGGGAGTGCACATCAAAGGTGACTACTGATGGGAAAAAGAAGAAAGATTCAGACTCTCAAGAAGCAGACAAGCTGGAGAAGAGTCAAATGGGTATGCTGACTTTGGAAGCTGGTGCTGTTAACTGGGGAGAGCACACAGATGAGGAAACAGAACCAAATCATGCATTCATGGCTATTGGCTCAAGTACTGAGGTATCCTTGTGTTCTAAAACGTGCATGAAATCATATAATAGTCTTAAAACATTGTGTGATGAACAAATGCAACAGATAGGTGATCAGGAAGCTAAAATACTTGCTTACACTAATGCTGGTAAGACCTTAGAAGCTCAAATTGTCACTTATCAAAAACATCAATTAAACTTAAATGAAAAGCTTACATTTCAAGCAAATGAAATCTATGAAAAAGATGAAAAGCTTAAAAGATATAGGAGAATTGGAATGAAAGCTGTGAAAGATAAGAAATAATTGCAGAAAAGAATAGACCCATGGACTAAGTCTGCTAAAAATCTTGATAGATTAATAGATTCTGGTATGAGCTCAACTTGCAAAATTGGTCTAGGATATGAAATAAAATCAGATAGTGAGATTTTAAGTTATGAGGATGAAATGGAAAGAACTGTGTTCACTAGTACAAGTGATGACTTTGTTGGTAAACCTGTATACAATAGATTCTCAAAAACTGACAATTTCAAAGGAGTTCCACCTCCATTAAATGGAGATTACACTCCTAAACAAGAGAACGATCTTGATGAGTCTTTGTTTGTTTATGGTAAAAAGGGACCTCAAAAGCCTAAAACAAGTATCTCAGATGATAAATCTAGTGAGTATTCTACCTGTCAATCTAATGACAGTGAAGGGTCCATTGGAAATGTCTCTGAGCATTCTGAATCAGAACCAGAAAATGTACCAAAAGAGGTGTCTAAGTCCAAACTTGTTAAGACTAGTGAACCAGTTGTGTCTGAACCAAAACCTATAATAGTTGAACCTAGTTGTATCTCACACATAAAAACTCCTAGGCAACATGTTAAAAATCAAGAGTCACCCAGGGTTGATAGAATGAAAAGAGAGCTAGGGAAAGGTTACTCTTTTGCTCCAAAAAGATGTTTTGTTTGTGGTACTCTTAGTCATTTAATTAAAGATTGTGATTTTCATGAAAAGAGAATGGCTAGAGAGGCTGAGCTTAAGAAACAAAGAAGTGTTAATACTAGTAATGTGATGGCCAAACCAGTGTGGAATAATGTAAACAGAGTTAATCATACAAATCAATTTATTCCTAGACCAGTACAAGTTAATGCTGGTAGATCACATGTTATTTCTGTTAGGCCAAATGTTAATACTGGTAGGAAAAATATTAATTCTGTTGGGCAAAAAGTTAATCTGTTAGGCCCAAAATTAATTCTGGGTATGTTAATCCATTTAGACCCAAACAACCAGTTGTACATAGACCACAGGTGAACAAATCAAATCAAAGAAATGTTTTTGCTAAATCACACTCACCTGTGAGGAGACCCATTGTTAAGAATACAGCAAAAGTGTCAAATTCTAATGCTGTAAAAGGACATGGGGGTTTGCTATTAAGGCCTCAGCATGTTGGTCTTGGGATCCATTTCAGAATGAACTTACTTATAAATCCCAAAGCAACAGTGGATCATGTTCATATAAGACATACAAATATGTTGATCCAAAAGGCAGACCCTAGCCTGCTCAGGCCTGGGTCCTTAAGAGAAACTAATTTCTCTTCTTTATGTGCGGGATGATCCACTCAAGAAAATGAGAGATAGAGGCATATTTGATAGCGGATGCTCAGGGCACATGTCTGGTAACAAGGATCACCTAAAAGATTTTGAAGAATTCAAAGGAGGTTCTGTTACTTTTAGAGGTAGCAAAGGCAACATTACTGGTAAAGGTAGAATTGTAGTTGGCAATTTAGAATTTGATAATGTGTCTTTTGTGAAAGAACTTGGGCAATTTAATCTTTTTTCAATATCACAAATTTGTGATAAGCAGCATAAGGTGCTTTTTACTGAAACTGAATGTTTTGTGTTAACTTCTAACTTTAAGATGCCTGATGAAAGTCAGATACTCCTAAAAGTCCCAAGACAACACAATATGTACAGCTTTGATATGAAAACACCTGATCCTGCAAAAGGTTTTGCCTGTTTGATTGCAAAAGCCACTATTGATGAATCTAAATTATGGCACAGAAGGCTTGGTTACATCAATTTTAAGAATCTAAACAAACTTGTGAAGAATAACCTTGTTTGAGGGTTACCTTCAAAGGTTTTCAAGAATGACCATACATGTGTTGCTTGTCATAAGGGTAAACAGCATAGGGCTTCATGTAAGGCTAAATTAGAGAGGTTCATCACTAAGCCTTTACACACCTTGCATATGTATCTTTTTGGCCCTACTTCTGTGCTGAGCATAAATCATGCTAGTTATTGCCTTGTCATTACTGATGATTGCACTAGGTTTTGTTGGGTATTCTTTATGTCTAAAAATGATGAAACCACATGCTTACTTCAAACTTTCATTAGGCAGATAGAAAACCAGCTCAATCATAAGGTTAAGATCATTAGATCAGATAATGGCACAGAGTTTAAGAATAGAAGTATGCTTGAATTTTGTGGTAACAAGGGAATAAAACAAGAGTATAGTAGTGCTAGAACTCCACAACAAAATGGAGTTGCTGAAATAATGAACAGGAACCTAATTGAGGCAGCTAGGACTATGCTAGCAGACTCACTTTTACCAACCACTTTTTGGGCTAAAGCAGTTAATACTGCTTGCTACGTATTTAATAGGGTAAGAGTGACTAAACCTCAGAACAAAACTCCTTATGAGCTTTTATTTGGCCATAAACCAGTTATTAGCTACATAAGACCTTTTGGGTGCCATGTTACCATTCTAGATACTCTTAGTGTGCTTGGCAAGTTTGAAGGAAAATCTAACGAGGGGTTCTTAGTAGGATATTCATTAAGTAGTAACGCCTTTAGGGTATACAACTTAGTGACAAAAAGGGTAGAAGAGAATCTCCTTGTTGATTTTCTTGAGGAGAAACCTAATGTGAAAGGAATAGGTTATAGATGGATGTTTGATATTGATTATCTGACTGATTCTATGAATTATATTCCTGTTTCTGTGGAGAATCAAGCTAACCCTCATGCAGGTTCCAAAGAAGTAACTAACAATGCAGGTACTCAAGTTGCTTCTGATGCAAATGATTCTGAGCAAGAAGATGAAAATGAGGAACTCATTGTTGTTCCCACAACAATGGTCAAGTCTGATGCAACTTCTAGTGACACAAGGAAATCTTCTACAAAGAAGAAGGAGACTGTTTCTAAGCCTCAAGCACAAGGGAAAGAGGCTTCTCCTACAAAAGTTGCAGCAGATCTTCTATCTTTCAGAGATGAATTAGATGCATTAACTGAAAAGCATCTTGTAAAGAAGGCTACCAGTACTTCCTCAATTAAGTCTGGTAGTGTCTTGGTTAATTGTGCTGAGCCTGATCCTACTCCAACTGATGTTGTTGATTATTCTGAGATGCAAGAACTTGAGATTTTTTATAAGCCAAGTGAAGGGATCTTTGATGATGCTTCTTATGATAATGAAGGAGTGATTACTGATTTTAACAATTTACCCACAGAAGTGGATGTAACTCCAACTCCTACACTTAGGATTCACAACATTCATCCAAAGAGTCAAATACTTGGTGATCCTAAGTCAGCTGTTCAAACTAGAAGCAAAGTGCAGAAACAATCAGAAGCTCATGCACTTTTAAGTTTTATCAAGAAGCAGCAAAGGAATAATCACAAAGATCAACAACATTGTCTGTTTGCATGTTTCCTTTCTCAAAAGGAACCTACCAAGGTTTCTGAAGCTTTAGGAGATGATAGTTGGGTGGAAGCAATGCAAGAAGAGCTCTTGCAGTTTAAGTTGAAAAAGGTATGGGTTCTTGTAGATCTACCAAGTGGAGAAAAAGTAATTGGCACAAAGTGGGTCTTCAGGAATAAGAAGGATAAAAGAGGAGTAGTGGTCAGAAATAAGGCAAGGTTAGTGGCCCAAGGATACGGACAAGAGGAAGGGATAGACTATGATGAGGTTTTTTCACCTGTAGCTAGAATCGAAGCTATCAGGTTATTTTTGGCCTTTGCATCCTATATGGGATTCATAGTTTATCAAATGGATGTCAAGAGTGCTTTTCTATATGGCACTACAGAAGAAGAAGTGTATGTTCATCAGCCTCCTGGTTTTGTTGATCCTGCTCATCCCAAGAAGGTTTACAAAGTCATCAAAGCTTTGTATGGTTTACATCAATCTCCCAGAGCTTGGTATGCTACACTCTCCAAATTCCTTGAGGAGAATGGGTACAAGAGAGGCGTAATAGACAAGACCTTGTTCATTAAAAGGAACAAGAAGGACATCATTCTAGTGCAAGTGTATGTAGATGATATCATTTTTGGTTCCACAAAAAGGTCTTGGTGTGAAGAATTTGAGGCATTGATGAAAGGCAGATTTCAGATGAGTTCAATGGGAGAGCTCACATTCTTTCTTGGACTGCAAGTGAAACAAAAGGAAGATGGACTTTTCATCTCTCAAGACAAGTATGTTGCTGAGATGCTGAAGAAGCTTGATCTTGCAAGTGTGAAGACAGCAATCACACCAATGGAAAACAAGGTGCCATTAACAAAAGATGAAGATGTTGATGATGTGGATGTGCACCTATACAGATCCATGTTAGGTTCCCTTATGTATCTATCTGCCTCTAGGCCTAATATTATGTATGCAGTTTATGCTTGTTCTCGTTTTCAGGTTACTCCCAAGACTTCATATCTTCATGCTGTGAAGAGGATCTTTAGGTATCTAAAAGGCAAACCCAATTTGGGCCTTTGGTATCCTAGAGAGTCATCTTTTGACCTGGAAGCTAATTCAGATAGTGACTATGCTGGAGCAAGTCTTGACAGGAAATCCACAACTGGAGGTTGTCAATTTCTTAGTAGAAGATTGATTTCCTGGCAATACAAGAAGCAGACCATTGTGGCTACATCAACCAATGAAGCTGAATATGTAGCTGCTGCAAATTACTGTGGACAAGTCTTATGGATTCAAAATCAGATGCTGGATTATGGTTTGATTTTCATGAATACTATAATTCACATTGATAATGAAAGTACTATCTGTATAGTTAAGAACCCAGTGTATCAATCTAAAACTAAACACATAGAAATAGGGCATCACTTTATAAGGGATTGCTTTGAAAAGAAACTGATTAGGGTGGAAAAGATACACACAGACTTTAATGTAGGTGACTTATTGACCAAAGCTTTTGATGGACCTAGGTTCAATTTCTTAGTGGTTAATATTGGAATGGTAAACCCATAGCTACATTTAAGGGGAGGTTAAATGTATAGTTTGTATAATAGTACAAGTATTAAGTAGATTTAATTCTGGTCGAAGTTAAATCTGGTAGCTTTAGAGTTAATTCTGGTAGTCAGTATATCTTAGTTTTGCTTCCAACAACATATGTTTGTATATTTTCTTGGTTTTTAGATTAATTTTTCCAGGAAAAACATGGATTGGTAGTAATTAGAAGCTTTGCTAATGGCTTTTATGTGTGTTTGTCTGGTATTTTTGTTAAGTCTGGTGCATTTTTATTAAGTCTGATTGACCCAAAGTTAATTCTGGTAGTGTTAAAAATGTAATTAATTTTTT
Source organism: Artemisia tridentata subsp. tridentata (assembly GCA_021014915.2). Lineage (NCBI taxonomy): Eukaryota > Viridiplantae > Streptophyta > Magnoliopsida > Asterales > Asteraceae > Artemisia > Artemisia tridentata. The sequence goes on along the minus strand of CP139501.1, from coordinate 195,920,966 downwards.
ACCGTTAGGTCTAGTCGTACACTTAATGATTTTCCTGTTTAAATAATACCGTTGCTAATTTTTTGGGAAAAAGAGGTATATATGGAAAAAATTTAATTCATTTTTCATATTTATCCATTATTTACTTCTAATTTCAAAATCTTTATTATCGACTGTTGGGAATTAAATATTCAAGAAGTTCAATATTGGATTCTGCGGCTAGCGTTATTGGTTTCTGCTGGAGCATTTGATTCTGCTGCTAGCGTTAACATTCTGCTGCTAGGCTTAACATTCTACTGCTGAGTGATTCTGCTGCTAGCTTTAACATTGCTGCTGGTGATACTTTCTGCTGCTGAGTGGATAAGTATGAAAAGATATTATGTGTATTAAAGTCAACAATATACGGTAGATAATATCTTACCCCATGTGATCAATCATAATGTTATATTCACATAACAAGTTGTAAACATAGATACAAGTTGTATCTTAATGACTGACACTCTCAAAGCAAGCGTTCGATTAGACTTGACAATATTGTAAAGATCTTTCTTGTGTTATAAAAGAAAGATCTTAGATTAGTGATAAATAAGATATATACGAATAGATAATAGTGTGAATTATTAAGTGCTTAGAAATAACTCTCAAGAACATAGAACAAATATCACAAGTCGTAGAAAACATAAGATTCAAGGTCTTTGTAACCCTAGTGATATTGAAGATCACTCGTATTATCTTGAATAATATTGAATCGTTTGGTGATAACATTGCATGTTCTTTGTTCTATATACACAAGCATAACTGTTCCATTTCCACAACACAAATAACCTTTTAAGTGTGATTAAGTAAATTCCGCGTACTTGATCATATTAACTCAACTTATCACAAACACAAAGCAACAAAGGTTTAACCACCTTATCAGTGTATCGATCAACCTCGTCAATAGGTATCAGAGCAAGGCTGATATAGTTGATTTAGAAGAAGAAAAAGAAGAAATGGATGTTGAATCTATTCAGACCAATGTTGCTGCAAAAATACCCATGCTCAAACAGAATGAGTTTGAGATGTGGAGGCTGAGGATAGAGCAATATTTCCAAGTGCAAGACTATGCACTTTGGGAAATCATTGAAGATGGAAACTCTTACCAGCCTACAACCATTTCATCAACAGTGGAAGGTAAAGTGGTAACAACTCTGCAGACAAAGCCAACAACTGCAGAAGATATAATAAAGAAGAAAAATGACTTAAAGGCAAGAAGCATGCTGATGATGACCATTCCCAATGATCAACTTCTAAACTTCAGCAAGTTCAAAGATGCCAAGTCATTATTTGAAGCTGTTATTGCCAGATATGGTGGAAATGAAGCCACCAAGAAAACCCACAAGACACTGCTCAAGCAGCAGTTTGAAAACTTCTCCTCTACATACAATGAATCTCTTGACCATATGTTTAATAGGCTTCAGAATATTGTGAGCAAACTTGCTATTCTTGGGGTTGAAATACCTCAAGAAGATCTGAACTCAAAATTTATGAGAATCTTACTAGAAGTGTGGGCTATGCATGTTGTTTTCTGGAAGAATGTCACACCCCCAAATTTCGTGACTTGCAGCGGAATAAGTCATTCAGGGGCACGACTGGTCATAGCACCAAAGTTGTAGTTATATTGATCGACCTAAAGTGTCGTTTAGAAAATACATCGTTTGATTATTTAAAAACATTCAGAGTTATAAAGCTAGGTCCCAAAAGGTGAAACAAGTTTTCATAAAACAGGTTCATACAATTCAAACGAAGGATAAGTGCATAAAATATAAAGTGAGACGTGTCGACTCCACGACTCCATGATGTCCATATGCAAGCCAACATGCGATACCTTAATTACCTGAAAATACATTGCTAAAAATTGTCAACAAAAATGTTGGTGAGATCATAGGTTTATGTAAATGAAATATTGTACGGATACCACAAGTATAAAGTGTATGAGAAAACAATGCCACATAAAAAAATGATACATTAGCTCTTAAGCTCATGACCCCGAAGCTAGACTGAATGAAATGCCCCAACTGAGTGTTTGCCAATCACTCTAATATGACAGAAATGAAATGCGTTCGTTTTACAAGTTGGCGCTACCAACCCGAACGGAGGAGTCACCCTCAATAGATCTATTCACTCACTCTCGCTTGCTAACAATTAACGGTTCATGATAATAAAAGGGGACTTTAATCTGGGCAATGATGTAACTTAAGCAATGTAATGAGTTTGGATACTTTGGTCCGCATATAAAAATGGTGCAATGTATTCTCCCCCGAGAGTTTAGAAATCAATAAACAATTTAAAGCGGGGCTATGAAAACTCACCTGATATGATATAGCAACAATGACAATGATGGATATGATGAAATAAAGCTCGGTCTCTAACCGCGACCTATTATGAATGATGTGATTCAATGTAAGCAATGATACAATGCAACACATGCAAATACGTATGTTAACGATACCACTTGTTAGTTTTGAAAATAACGTTTATCGACGAAAAATACACTTTTGACGTCTCGTTAAGTTATAAACTACTTTTCGTGTGAACATGTTGAAACGGTACTCCACGATCCTAGTTTGGTGTTCTATCGGCAAAATGTAGCGTTTTCATCGCAATTTAATATTTTCCTTAACTTGTGAAAATATGTCCAAATTGGCTTCGTGAAACTAGTCGCGAAATATTGCACGTTACGTGTTAGTTGAATCAAACTCGACGTCTTTGAAGACCTTACAACAATGCATAGATGTCGATTCATTTAACTTTTGATTGTACACGCCTCGATCAAATAGAAAATCGGCTATCAATGTTATGTTTCGCAAAAACACTAGTTTTTATACTTAAAACATTTTCTAATAGTGGCTGTCAAAATAAACATGGTACGTCGGGCTTCAAACGTGAATAACTCGGCCGTTACAAGCTCGTTTTCTACGTTCTTTACATTCACGGCTTCGTATAAACATGAACTAACATAATCTCAGTGGGTCGGGTCGTCTAGATCACGTCTAACACCTCATTTTGTCCTTTGAATCTCGGCGATCAGCAACTAAATTTTCAGAAAATTAGTTTTCGTCGTCTAACTTTGAAAAATCATATCTCCTTCGTTATAAGTCGGTTTTTAGTGATTCTTGCGGCCACGGTTTCGTTTTTGAAAGAACTTTATGAATATGAAGGACAAAATATACCAAAAGTTACTGAGTTTTCCAGTTTATACGATTTTGGACAGAACCTATTTTAGATTGTTAAAAACTCACTTCCTTGGTTCTAAACTTGATCATACTAACTCAAATCAACTCCACAAGTTCGCAAATCCTACCATACACCTTCTTAGGGTGTCATGGGGTCCTAAACATCACCAACCTTGGTGGATTTCATGAGATCATTAGTGAAACATATAGATCTAGTGATTTAGAGAGTTTATGTTCAAAAGTGGTATGTAAAACATAAGTAACTTGCATGGATGACTAACATAACTTGAAAATACATGAACATATAAATCAAATGAAAGTAATAGATGATCAAAACATGTTCTTGAAAATTACTTGATGACTTGATGAGTTTTGATAAGAAATGAGTAATAAACTTGAGGTTTGATCACAAATCCATAACTAGGAAGGTAAATGGAGTATGATTATGACTTGATCTTGAAAAATCTATGGATTTTGGGTGGTGTTCTTGGTTTGGCCGAACATAGGGGATGAAGTGAGAGGGTTTTGGATCTTTTTATTAGCTAATGGTTTATGTGTATTTGTTTGAGTTAGTGGAGATGAAATAAAATGGGTACTAATTCATTAATGAGCTTTGTCTTATAATCAAGTGGTAAAGAGAATTAGGGGTGATGAGGGGGGGGGGGGGCGGCACATGTGGGTAGGATGAAGAGATTTGATGTTAATTAATGCTATTGTCTCCCATTTATTTAGATATTGGATGATTAGTGTATACAATGAGTGTTATCGGGTACCGAGTTAATTAGAAATAACTCGTGACGAGGTGAAATGAGATACGACGAAGTTGTAAAAATTGTAAAATCATGTTCCTTGCAAGAATCGGGTGTTAGAATGATTATCGGATTGAAATTTCATAAACCGACGGAGTTATAAGCGTCAAACGAAAAATATAGCGATTGGTTTAAAAACACCGGGTAAAGTAATAATATAATCCCTATATCATTATAATTAGCTTGAAAATGTATTAGGATCATTGTCGGGAGTATTGGGTATTATGTTAGTAGAAATGACTGAGTGGTAACGTTAATTAAACAATTAAGCATACGTTAATGAAAATCACACAAACTCATGCATGAACTAATATGGTAATGATGTTACTGATGATATGCAGACTACCCTAGTCTGTATGATGTACCTTTACTGATGATGCATGAATACGCAGCTAAACCTAACTGGTTACGCGCATTTGAATACCCGTAAACCTGTTTTACAACATGATGAATGATGCCCATGAATAGTGATTTCCCTCCGGGATTGAATAGTGTCATGTGAATAGTAAAATTTTTGACGACTTCTCAAAGTCTCAAACTGACTTCAAAAACGATGAATAGTGAAATGATGAATAGTGATTGATGAATAGTAACTTATGAATACTAAATTGTCGAGGTTTGGAAAAATGACCTGAAATTACGAGTTGTGACAGTCGACCACCCTAAAAGGAATTCAGTCCCTGAATTCAGTTGATGTGGGTCTCTGGAGTGGTCTCGGTGAAAAGATGTGGGTATTTGAGTCGCATCTGGTCTTCCCGTTCCTAAGTAAACTCAGGACCTCTGCGAGAATTCCAGCGAACTTTGACGATCGAAATTCGACTTTGCTTCAACTGTTTGACCTCCCGGTCCATGATTTCTGCTGGTTCTTCTACAAAGTTAAGCTTATCATCGATCTGAATTTCTTCCAATGGGATTTCGAGCGTTTCGTCTGAAAGACATTTCTTGAGTTTTGAGACATGAAAGGTGTTATGTACATTGCTGAGCTCTGACAGAAGCTCCAGTCTGTACGCTACCGGACCGATCCATTCCAGAATCTTGAATGGCCCAATGTATCTCGGTTTCAACTTCCCGCGTTTCCCGAATCGTATCACGCCCTTCCAAGGCGAGACCTTCAACATGACTTTATCTCCAACCTGAAATTCTAATGGTTTACGTCGAACATCAGTGTAACTTTTCTGTCGACTTCTGGCTGTTTTGAGTCTTTCTCGAATCTGAATTATCTTTTCTGTTGTTTCTCTGACCAACTCTGGACCTATTAGCTATACATCACCAACTTCGGCCCAACAAACTGGGGACCTGCACTTACGACCGTATAGTGCCTCGAATGGTGCGGCTTTTATGCTCGAATGATAACTGTTATTGTAAGAGAACTCGATCAATGGCAAATGGTTAGCCCAACCATTTCCAAAGTCAATGACACATGCCCTGAGCATGTCTTCCTATGTCTGAATCGTTCTCTCGCTCTGACCATCGGTCTGAGGATGATAGGCGGTACTCATGTCTAATTTAGACCCAAATGAATCTTGCAATGACTTCCAAAAGTTTGAAGTAAAGCGACTATTTCTGTCGAAAATGATGGAAATTGGTGCACCGTGCCTTGAGACTATTTCCTTGACGTAAAGTCTGGCGAGCTGATCCATAGTATAAGTCTCTTTGATTGGAATGAAATGAGCTGACTTGGTGAGACGATCAACTATTACCCAAATAGCATCGTAACCTCCTGATGTTTTGGGAAGTTTAGTGACAAAGTCCATTGTAATACGTTCCCATTTCCACTGGGGAATCTCTGGTACTCGGCTTTCACTTTAGCACAAGTAAGGCATTTACTGACATACGTAGCAATCTCTGCTTTCATATTGGGCCACCAATAGAGTTTCTTGAGATCCTGATACATCTTATCAGAACCAGGATGAATAAAGTACTTTGACTTTTGTGATTCGTGCGTTGATGAAGCGAAAAGTGTACCGCTTTTAGGGGGTCATTTAAGCCCTAAATCGTATTTATTTGATCAAATATTGCCCTAAATCGTTCCTTTTGTCATTTTAGGTACTTTGGAGAAGAAATCTGGAAAAGGAAGCATTTTGGACGTTTTTGGAGCATAAAAGTGAAGAAAACGACTAAGTCTCAAAATCGGCTGGAAAAGTACCTTTGACGGCGTCAGGGATTGTTCTAGACGGCGTCATGGCTTGGCAAAAGAGGTGGATATGAAAAATACACATGATAAGCCAGGGAGTTTTACAATGGGAAGTCTGACGGCGTCACCCTTTAAGGTGATCAAGGCCATCACGGTTTAATCTAAAGACAGACGGCGTCAAGCTCATTTCTGACGGCGTCAATCCTTGATAAGCCAGGGAGGATTTTGGAGGACTAAAGAGGGACGGCGTCAGGAAGACCATCCGGGAACCCTAGACACGGCGAGGTGACGGCGTCAAGATCTATAACGTGACGCCGTCAGCCACTAAGTTCTATATATAGTTTTGCAATTTTTTGTCATTAGTGTGCAACTTTGTGAGGAGAAACCCTAAGACGAACTTCTGCCATTTTTAAGGGTTTTCATACCCTTGGATCTCCCATGTTTAATTGAAGATAAGTAATCATTTAATCAATCAATATGTCTATGTGTTGTTTGATTATATCTTGTTCTTGTCTTTTGATTAACATGCTAGGCTAGATTTATCTTGTGTTTGCTTAGATCTAATGAAACCTAGCTATTGATTATTGGTTATTAGTGTGTTATTTATTGTATTGGATGATTGTTCATCGATGTTAGGCTTAAGAAAACTGGCTAACCTCCTATTCGGTAACTTGCTTGAACGTCTTAAGAAACATGAACCAATGCGTACTAAGGTTTTTATGGTTGTATTTAATGCATGAGCGAATTCTAGTGATCCCATGTTAGGAGCTTCTTAGCCGGCTCGACATAGGAGTGAAGTAGGAGCTTGTAGAGTTGGGGAAGTACGTACGCCACCCCACGATTGGTATTAAGGAATACACCCGTTGTAATACCTAAAATTCAGATAACATGTAAAATGACCAAATTGCCCCTGAGAATTTAAAACCTTATATAATAATTTATAAAATTCCGAAATAATTCCAAAACATCTGAAATCGAATTATATCTGAAACAAAATAAATTCTGGGACAATGTTCATCATTTTAAATGTTCAAAAAAAATTAACTTACACATTTATATATATAATTCGGAAATTACAAATTAAATAACATAATGTTTTATTTTCTTTTAATTAGATTATATGTTAAATAAAATAAGGAAATAGGGAACAAAATCAACCCAAAAATATAATTGATATCATGGGCCGAAATTCTGGTCCTTGCCCCCCCCCCCTATTGTCGGTTCTAATTAGTTAAAACAAATCTTTTTCTTTTTATCCTCAAAAACACAAAACCGACTAATCAAAAAAACCCTAAGCGATCCAAAATAATTCGCCCAAGGCCTCTCCACGAATTCTGGGTTTGATCAAGCATTTTTCTGGTGTTATTGGAGGTGCAAGGAAGCTAGGAAAATTATTAGTTGCTGCGTTTTCTGCTTGGTTTGTTCTTGTTCTAAATTTCTTGTCGACTTAACCCAAATCAAGGTAATAATTCTTGCAACTTAACCAAACGTGTTAAAATTAATATGGCATTTTTCCAGTGATATATAGATGTTATGTAACTCATATAAAATATCAAAATCGATCCATGCATGCTAATTCTATGCGTATGATAATATAATGGCTATAGAACACGTAAATTGCAAATATATGAAATCCGAATTTCTGGGCATGATGGCTATTTTATTTAGACCTCTTATGATATATTAGACCTGGGAAAAATGATAGATCGAATTGTGGTGGCCTAAATCAAGTCGTTGTAATTTTAGTATCTAAAACATACGTAAATATGCAATATATGTTAAACGAATTTTCTGGGCATGTTCACTATTTTTCGTGGGTTCCTTATAAGTTATATGATCTGGGAAAAATATGGTTTTGATTTTTAGAAGCTTAAATTTAACGTGGTTAATTATTGTAAAAACCGGATTTTAGAAAAAACAAAGAAACAAATGGAATAAAAATCGTGGCCTCTAGGGTTAGGGTTCTTGGACATGAATCTGTTCATTAATGTTGTTTTAATGATGATTAAATGATGGTTCAATGATTGGTTAAAATTAGGGTTGGTAATTGTTTATAAAAAGTGTTACCGATTTGGAGTAAATTGCATAAGGACCTGTTTTGCCAAGTTTGAAACTTCTGGGATATTTTTGTAAGATCATATACATCTGTAAGAATGTGGGAAAAATATAACTTTGGGGTCCTAAGTGTAAATTTTTCATAATAATGAATTAATGGGAAATTAGGGTTTCGTTTGGAAATTAATTAAAAGTGAGGGACCAAAAGTGTAAATCTGGAATTCTGAAGTTGTTTTGTGTTAATACTGATATAAAAAGGTTGTTGGGTAATTCTGAGGATTTTTGGGCTAATTATGTAATTGTTATGTAATTATGATTTAATATGTATGTTTTGTAAACTTAAAGGGCTAAATATGTAAATTCTGAATTCTGAGGGGTCTAATATGTAAAGTACTGAATTCTGATGATATATTCTGTAAATATGAAATATATTATGCTTGGTTGGTAATTATGGATGTTGTAGGGTTTAAATTGTAAAATATGTAATTATAAGGTTGGTTTTGTAAATTATGTAACTAAAGGGGTGTAATATGTAAATTGTGAAACTTAAGGGAATGAGTGTAATTCTGAATAAAATGATCCTATAATTCTGTAAATTAAAGTAATTTTCACTAATGACCTTGGAAATAAATGAAGTTACATTTAAAACCCTGAACTTTGTATAATTGTCATAATAAACCCTAAACTTCTGTAACTTGATAAAATATACTGTTATTCCGTAATAAGCTCTGAGTAAAGGTTTAACCTAATCTGAAATGATAATATCTGATTAATCTGGAAACCTGCTAATTATAGGAACTTACTAAATCTGGAAAGTTACTAAAAATAGAAAGTACATAAAATGAGAAGATTAACTAAAGGAATAATCTGAATAAGGAACTTTAGTAATTCTGTCTTCCTCTTCCTTAGGTGTGAAGAAGGAGAAGTCTTGATCTTCATTTCTGTGTTTGTCTGTTTGATTTCTGCTGTGCTAATAAGGTACAGATATTCTGCCCTATTTCAGTAAGGGTGTTTCTTTCTCTTTTCTCTCAGTATTTCATTTTCTTTAATAGGATTCCCTATGCCACTGCTATGTTCCCTTCTGTTGTGAATCTTTGTTGTGATCTGTTTGTCTTGAACCTTTTGTTTGAACCTCTGCTATGTTTCTTTTACTCTGAACCTTTTTCCTGAACTCTGATTGATCTCTTGTTCTGAACCCTGAAATTGTGAGTCTTAATTGAATCTGATCTGTGAACCTTGTTCTGAACCTTAACCTGATATATCTGTTGTAAATTCTGATTTGATTTTGGTAAACCTTAACCTGTTAAATCCTTATCTGAACCTAATTGATTTTGAACCTTTATTAAATTACATATGAAACTGTTTAAGAAAAGCTAATTTAAAAAGAAGTGATACCATTTGAAATAGAAGTTACTAAAGGTTTTGGAAGACCATTTTTATGAAAACTATTTTGAAAGATCATTTCAATGAAAACCATTATTAAAGGATTGATTTAAATGAACTTTTGACAGAAACTTCTGAAATGGATTATCGCTATAAATTTTGTAATCATTAACCTTTGGTATACTTTTGGAATATTGGAAATAAACCTTTTAATCTGAACTTAAGCCTTGATATTAAACTTAATCTGATAAACTCTGATTTAAAACCTTATTATCTTAATCTAAATTGTTGACATGACCCTTCTGCCATGAACCCTTAGATATGACTCTGTTTATTATATGACATCTGACCTTGACCACAGTCTGATATCCGAGCCAATCACTAGGCATGAGGGTTTCATGTCCATGTCATTGATGCACCGATGGCATGACTCTAGGGCAGGAGAGTGATGACCTGTCCCGTCCCTGATTTATTTTATCTGGTGTGTTCTGAGGAGTTTCTGGCCACAGGGGGCGCATGGATGCATCCTAGTTCTGACTCTGTTATATGTTATCTGTTATCTGTTTATGTTATATGTTTGTTATTATATCTGGTGACTGATGGTGTGTGCGATACACGTCTTTCACATATATCTGGGAGCTGATCACTCCGATTTGATACATGAGGTCACCCCTCATATTATCTGTTATTTGAGAGGCATCCCCTCTGGATTATTATATGATTAATCTGTTATGATATTATCTGTTATCTCTGGGCTCGTGATGGATTTCTGTATTTCCCTAAACCTGGTTTGTACATTATCTCTTTCTCATTTCTTTTCTTTTACCCTTATTCCTTTCCTATTCTTTCACTTTAATTCTGTATCTGTATAATCTGTATCTCTGATTTGTTTCTGTATTGTTCTCTGCTATTGTTTCTGTCATCTATATATCTGTTCACTGAGCTCTAGTAGCTCAGCCGCATTTCTTTTCCTGCGGCAGGTTTTAGTAGGAAGCTGGGGATGAGTGAGAGTGTACCTCTGGACATTAGAAGGCTTGGTAGCTATTCTGGATTAGAATTGGATAGAAGACATTATGTTTAGATTTAGTTTTGAAAGTTTTCTTTGTAACCTTGTAGATTCAGTATTTCAATTGTAATCCTTTGAGATTTTTGTATTACTGTAGATGTATGCTCTGTTTTGATCTGATATGAATCCATTATTGTGATATCTTTACCCTTGTCGGGTTGGGGTGTTACAATTTATGGTATCAGAGCCAGGTTGCGACTCGTAATACATTTACCCTTGACCTGTGAAGTCTGGACCACTAAGTTTCCACTGTAGGCGCTCGTAGGACAACCTTTGAGAATTTGCTTTAGGATTTCCCTATAGGAACTTAAATTCTGACCAGTGAGGAATGGGTAGACTATAAGTCATTTGCTTAAGTATCTTGCTTCCGCACCACTCTGATTCGTGCCTTGTTTTTGGTTAAAGACTATTGAAATCACATTTGGAAATTTAGAGCTTATGCCTTGCACCACCTAAGAAGTGAAACCTAAATAAATCTGAAGCATTAGAAATTGCGTAGTAATTATCTGACATTATTTGATCCTTGCCTTTTGATTTCAACTCCGACCTCTGAACCTTCTGTAAATCATTCTGATGCCTCTTTGGGCAATCTGAGAATTCCCATGACGATGATACATTTGATACATTCTGTTAGTTATTTCTCGTTTCTAATAATCCTCTATGAATCTTCTGACACTATTTGATTTCTGCTTAACCATCTCTATTCCCATGAGAAGTCTTGTGGTGTTTAACCACGAGTATAAAGGGTTCTCCCTCTTATTCTGAATGGTAAAGATCTGCTTTGTCGATCCGTTTTCATTGATAAGTAACCTTGATTTTCTCCTGATAGAAGATTAGTTGATTGATCATTCAATGGTGACGACTATCCTCCTATGTCTCACCTTCGGCATTTGAAACAATTTTGAACCCCTACCATGATTACCGACTGCTAAATTTTGCTGCCACTACCTGATTTTGACCTTCATTTCTGATCTGTGGATAAACCGTCTGATATCTCTCCGACCATCCCGAAGACCATTTAACCTTAATGTGTTTGACACATCCTATAACTTCATGACCCATGCTGGATATAAATGTATCCACTGAAACTAGTTTGTCCTGAATGATGAATCTTAATTGCCAATCAGTTTTCCTTTGGAAGGATTTGATGCAAATGCCGTCTCTGTATGGAATTGTTAACTGAGCATATGATGCTGATATCCGATATCTCATAAGTCTCACTTCTGCAATTATACGATGTTCGTATTACCAATGATGTACACCCTACCTGTCACTTATGCTAAAAGCTAAACCAAAAACTCCAACACCTTGAACTGTTCGCGTACCTATCCCCACACTATACTGAACCATGTACTTGACTCTGACATATGAACTATCCGTCTGGTTAAGTGACCATATTCGTTCTGCGGATCCGGTTTCTATTAATATACCTGATTTTGGAGATCTTTTGATTATAGATTGGCTGGCCCTTCGTAAAAGCTATCATAGGCTACCGCATCTGAAATATAATAATCTGCTCCACCCTATTTTGTTATAGCAACCTTTAACCGCTTAAATATGTTAAGCTTATCACCATATTTACCCTGATCTCATTTGATTGTCAAATTCTCCTGACACCTATTAGTATCCACCCCTAGAAAGTTTGGTTGTACAAAATTTTCTGGCATTTTCTGATGAAACTTCTGAGTTTTCCTCCCGTTTGAGAAGTAGAATTGATTCTGAACCGATCTCGGTTGACGACCCATGAAGCTATAGAAGTTGAGAGATTGAAGAAACTGATGAGATATGATTTTGTTTCACCTCAGTGTTTCCCTTTTAAATATCTAACCGTAATCTCAACCGTAATCACTTTTCATTTCCGAGTATAAATTATTAAATTATTCTATCCTTGTGAACTCTGTATCAGACAACCCCTTTTAATGTTGGAAGGATTGAAGAAGCAACCACAAGAACTCCTGAGACGGGAGATGACTAACTGAGAGCAATTTCCGTAAAGTAATTCAGTTTTATTCGTAAGGATGGGTGATGTGATTTAGATATGACGTTTCCCTGAAAAGATTCATGAAAACTATTTTCGTACTCATTATGACCATTATGAGTCTTAAATAATGCCAATAGTATTGGCTAATAAGAATCATGTTTTCACGAGTATCTGGACAATTGTTATAGTATGACAGCATGTTTGTGCCCTGAGTCGAACGAGGAAACATGTAGACCATCTTCGTATTAAAGGGAATGACCTTTGTTCTGGAAGAGTAGATTTGATTGGCATTCAGAGACTGTAGCAGACACCACTACCGGGCATCCGATGACGACGGCAATCTGAGTTGGCGAATTCCGAACTGTGCTAGTAGACCTGTCCAAGACTCGCAGTCTTGCTTCTCTATTCATGTTAGTTGTACTAAGATGAATTGAGAGTAGAAGCAGACTTGAGAATAGAACTGAGACCATGACCTTGAATAGAAGAAAATTCTGAATCGAATAAATTCTGTGGCGGAGGAAGCTATGGATGATGTGATTCACTTCTGCTTGACCTATCTGAAATTTCTGTTACCTGATGATAAATCCTTTGAATGATTTAAGTTCTTTATCAGTAATCCCGCTCTGTGTTCATTCTGCGTATGTCGGATGATGGTTTTGTTATCTGAAATTTGACGAATGATGGATGATCTGATGTACCAAATTCTGATAGACATTTTGAGACTTCCGTTAACATTCTTTTTCGAGTGATTCATGCTCCTCTTAGTTAGGGTATTTGATTCTGATGACCTCTGAGACTGTAGGAAGACTAGATGGATTAAGATAAGTTTGTTCTGTTCACGACTTGGGATAAAGTATGACCATCATGAGGGCATATTTATATGATGCCAGTATTATGACGTCTGGCCAACGTGATAATACTAACATCATATAACGTGCACTTGTTGTGGGCATAGGATATTTCGAGAAGTGCCTTAGAAGTTTTAGAAATTCTGATAACTGTTTGAGATCGTCTGCGTTAGTGAGACTTTAAGTTCATTTTACCTATACGCGTAATCTGCTTCCACCGTTATGCGAATTGATACATCTGGATTCTCGTCACGCATTCTGCTGACCCCTGAACTTCTGATTATAATCTTCAGTTTGTTATAAAACTTCTTCCAATTGATGTTATCGATAATCTATTTCTGTACGTTCTAATTTGATTTGTCTAATCAATTTCTGTGAACGGCATATCCGTCAAAACCCTATGAATCTGATTTTCATCTTCTACGTTTGGTATGCTATTCTTCTGATCTGGATTCAGTATGTTATGTCTGTTCTGAGGACCTGAAACAATTTTGGAATCTGCAAGTTCGAGTTATGAGAAACAAATCTTTCATATGTCTGTTCACCGTCAGTTGTGTTCCTGTTTCGTTTCACCACAATTCTCGTTTTAATCTGGTATGTCTTGTTTTGTTTCTGCTCTCTCTTTTCCTTCTGCTTTCTGCAAATTTCGAGGACGAAATTTTTTTGTTAGTGGGGAAGAAGTTGTAATACCTGAAATTCAGATAACCCGTAAAATTACCAAATTACCCCTGATAATATAAAACCTTATATAATAATTTATAAAATTCCGAAATAATTCCAAAACATCTGAAATCGAATTATATCTGAAACAAAATAAATTCTGGGACAATGTTCATCATTTTAAATGTTCAAAAAAAATTAACTTACACATTTATATATATAATTCGGAAATTACAAATTAAATAACATAATGTTTTATTTTCTTTTAATTAGATTATATGTTAAATAAAATAAGGAAATAGGGAACAAAATCAACCCAAAAATATAATTGATATCATGGGCCGAAATTCTGGTCCTTGCCCCCCCCCCCTATTGTCGGTTCTAATTAGTTAAAATAAATCTTTTTCTTTTTATCCTCAAAAACACAAAACCGACTAATCAAAAAAACCCTAAGCGATCCAAAATAATTCGCCCAAGGCCTCTCCACGAATTCTGGGTTTGATCAAGCATTTTTCTGGTGTTATTGGAGGTGCAAGGAAGCTAGGAAAATTATTAGTTGCTGCGTTTTCTGCTTGGTTTGTTCTTGTTCTAAATTTCTTGTCGACTTAACCCAAATCAAGGTAATAATTCTTTCAACTTAACCAAACGTGTTAAAATTAATATGGCATTTTTCCAGTGATATATAGATGTTATGTAACTCATATAAAATATCAAAATCGATCCATGCATGCTAATTCTATGCGTATGATAATATAATGGCTATAGAACACGTAAATTGCAAATATATGAAATCCGAATTTCTGGGCATGATGGCTATTTTATTTAGACCTCTTATGATATATTAGACCTGGGAAAAATGATAGATCGAATTGTGGTGGCCTAAATCAAGTCGTTGTAATTTTAGTATCTAAAACATACGTAAATATGCAATATATGTTAAACGAATTTTCTGGGCATGTTCACTATTTTTCTTGGGTTCCTTATAAGTTATATGATCTGGGAAAAATATGGTTTTGATTTTTAGAAGCTTAAATTTAACGTGGTTAATTATTGTAAAAACCGGATTTTAGAAAAAACAAAGAAACAAATGGAATAAAAATCGTGGCCTCTAGGGTTAGGGTTCTTGGACATGAATCTGGTCATTAATGTTGTTTTAATGATGATTAAATGATGGTTCAATGATTGGTGAAAATTAGGGTTGGTAATTGTTTATAAAAAGTGTTACCGATTTGGAGTAAATTGCATAAGGACCTGTTTTGCCAAGTTTGAAACTTCTGGGATATTTTTGTAAGATCATATACATCTGTAAGAATGTAAGAAAAATATAACTTTGGGGTCCTAAGTGTAAATTTTGCATAATAATGAATTAATGGGAAATTAGGGTTTCGTTTGGAAATTAATTAAAAGTGAGGGACCAAAAGTGTAAATCTGGAATTCTGAAGTTGTTTTGTGTTAATACTGATATAAAAAGGTTGTTGGGTAATTCTGAGGATTTTTGGGCTAATTATGTAATTGTTATGTAATTATGATTTAATATGTATGTTTTGTAAACTTAAAGGGCTAAATATGTAAATTCTGAATTCTGAGGGGTCTAATATGTAAAGTACTGAATTCTGATGATATATTCTGTAAATATGAAATATATTATGCTTGGTTGGTAATTATGGATGTTGTAGGGTTTAAATTGTAAAATATGTAATTATAAGGTTGGTTTTGTAAATTATGTAACTAAAGGGGTGTAATCTGTAAATTGTGAAACTTAAGGGAATGAGTGTAATTCTGAATAAAATGATCCTATAATTCTGTAACTTAAAGTAATTTTCACTAATGACCTTGGAAATAAATGAAGTTACATTTAAAACCCTGAACTTTGTATAATTGTCATAATAAACCCTAAACTTCTGTAACTTGATAAAATGTACTGTTATTCCGTAATAAGCTCTGAGTAAAGGTTTAACCTAATCTGAAATGATAATATCTGATTAATCTGGAAACCTGCTAATTATAGGAACTTACTAAATCTGGAAAGTTACTAAAAATAGAAAGTACATAAAATGAGAATATTAACTAAAGGAATAATCTGAATAAGGAACTTTAGTAATTCTGTCTTCCTCTTCCTTAGGTGTGAAGAAGGAGAAGTCTTGATCTTCATTTCTGTGTTTGTCTGTTTGATTTCTGCTGTGCTAATAAGGTACAGATATTCTGCCCTATTTCAGTAAGGGTGTTTCTTTCTCTTTTCTCTCAGTATTTCATTTTCTTTAATAGGATTCCCTATGCCACTGCTATGTTCCCTTCTGTTTGTGAATCTTTGTTGTGATCTGTTTGTCTTGAACCTTTTGTTTGAACCTCTGCTATGTTTCTTTTATTCTGAACCTTTTTCCTGAACTCTGATTGATCTCTTGTTCTGAACCCTGAAATTGTGAGTCTTAATTGAATCTGATCTGTGAACCTTGTTCTGAACCTTAACCTGATATATCTGTTGTAAATTCTGATTTGATTTTGGTAAACCTTAACCTGTTAAATCCTTATCTGAACCTAATTGATTTTGAACCTTTATTAAATTACATATGAAACTGTTTAAGAAAAGCTAATTTAAAAAGAAGTGATACCATTTGAAATAGAAGTTACTAAAGGTTTTGGAAGACCATTTTTATGAAAACTATTTTGAAAGATCATTTCAATGAAAACCATTATTAAAGGATTGATTTAAATGAACTTTTGACAGAAACTTCTGAAATGGATTATCGCTATAAATTTTGTAATCATTAACCTTTGGTATACTTTTGGACTATTGGAAATAAACCTTTTAATCTGAACTTAAGCCTTGATATTAAACTTAATCTGATAAACTCTGATTTAAAACCTTATTATCTTAATCTGAATTGTTGACATGACCCTTCTGCCATGAACCCTTAGATATGACTCTGTTTATTATATGACATCTGACCTTGACCACAGTCTGATATCCGAGCCAATCACTAGGCATGAGGGTTTCATGTCCATGTCATTGATGCACCGATGGCATGACTCTAGGGCAGGAGAGTGATGACCTGTCCCGTCCCTGATTTATTTTATCTGGTGTGTTCTGAGGAGTTTCTGGCCACAGGGGGCGCATGGATGCATCCTAGTTCTGACTCTGTTATATGTTATCTGTTATCTGTTTATGTTATATGTTTGTTATTATATCTGGTGACTGATGGTGTGTGCGATACACGTCTTTCACATATATCTGGGAGCTGATCACTCCGATTTGATACATGAGGTCACCCCTCATATTATCTGTTATTTGAGAGGCATCCCCTCTGGATTATTATATGATTAATCTGTTATGATATTATCTGTTATCTCTGGGCTCGTGATGGATTTCTGTATTTCCCTAAACCTGGTTTGTACATTATCTCTTTCTCATTTCTTTTCTTTTACCCTTATTCCTTTCCTATTCTTTCACTTTAATTCTGTATCTGTATAATCTGTATCTCTGATTTGTTTCTGTATTGTTCTCTGCTATTGTTTCTGTCATCTATATATCTATTCACTGAGCTCTAGTAGCACAACCACATTTCTTTTCCTGCGGCAGGTTTTAGTAGGAAGCTGGGGATGAGTGAGAGTGTACCTCTGGACATTAGAAGGCTTGGTAGCTATTCTGGATTAGAATTGGATAGAAGACATTATGTTTAGATTTAGTTTTGAATGTTTTCTTTGTAACCTTGTAGATTCAGTATTTCAATTGTAATCCTTTGAGATTTTTGTATTACTGTAGATGTATGCTCTGTTTTGATCTGATATGAATCCATTATTGTGATATCTTTACCCTTGTCGGGTTGGGGTGTTACACCCGTCATCCACGCAATTAATACACACTAATCAACCGGTAAAAGATAGTTAGGGAGTAAGGAAATCTAAGTAAACACATTTCTCCCCATATAAGTTACACAATCTTTTCATTTTTAGTTATTTTATTTTATTTGCATTTGTAGTTATTTGGGTTAGTTGACTAGCAACTAATTCCGCCCACTCTTTCAAACCCGAGATTTTACTTGCTTTCATAAAATATAAAAATACAAAAAAGAATCTTCCTTCACCCTTAGACCTATTAGAGTAGTTTTTCAATCCTAACAACACTATTCCCTGTGGAGAACGATCAATCCCCCGTACTTACCACTACACTATACTACATCGGTCAGGTACACTGGCTGGTGTGGTTGTAAGCCTCTTGAGATCCCTCGAGAGGTAAAACCTGTTGTAAGGTCGCAAAACCACGCATCATGGGTGATCAACTCTCGTATTCCACCATAGAGAGGTATCCAGCTTCTATCCTTGAAGCATAATGTTCCATCTGATCTCCTTACTAAACCGTTTGCATTATCTTGCATTCCTTTGAATGTTTCACCTGGTAGGTTTTCTTCCTTGAGTGCTTCTACCTGAGCCTCGAGAATTTTTGATGGTAGTGGTGAAATGATTGTCATTCCCAATGATCTGACTCTCAAAGGCTTGAGTCTCTCTTTCTGACTGAGTGCATCTGCCACAACATTGGCTTTTCCTGGGTGATATCTGATTTCACAGTCGTAATCACTAAGTAGTTCCAACCAACGACGTTGCCTCATGTTAAGTTCCTTCTGATCAAGAATGTACTGTAAGCTTTTGTGGTCTGTAAATACTACATACTTTGTTCCGTAAAGATAATGCCTCCAAATCTTGAGTGCGAAAACCACGGCACCCAACTCTAAATCGTGAGTAGTGTAGTTCTTCTCATGCTTCTTAAGCTGACGAGATGCATAAGCTATCACTTTCTCGTTTTGCATTAACACTGCCCCAAGTCCTTTGTGTGAAGCATCGCAATATACCACGAAGTTTTCAATCCCTTCTGGCAATGACAAAATTGGCGTGCTGCAAAGTTTCTGTTTCAATAACTGAAAAGCGGACTCTTGCTTTTCTCCCCAATCGTACTTCTGGTTCTTTTGTGTCAACTTGGTCAGCGGCTTAGCTATCTTGGAAAAACCTTCAATGAACCTTCTGTAATATCCAGCAAGTCCTAAGAATTGACGAATTTCTGTGGGGGTTTTTGGTGTTGCCCAGTCTTTAACTGCCTCAATCTTTGCTGGATCAACCTGTAGTCCTTGACTATCAATGACGTGACCAAGAAATTGTACTCTTCTGATCTAAAAATCTCACTTCAAAAATTTGGCGTACAGTTTCTCTTTCTTGAGCAGTTCTAAGATTATTCTAAGGTGTTTTCGGTGCTCTTCTTCACTCCTTGAGTAAATCAAGATATCGTCAATGAATACGATCACAAACTTGTCTAGATATGGCTTGCACACCCTGTTCATGAGATCCATGAACACAGCTGGTGCGTTGGTTAGTCCGAATGGCATTACCTGAAATTCATAATGGCCATAGCGTGTTCTGAATGCTGTCTTCGGGATATCTCCCTCCCGAACCTTAAGCTGATGGTAACCCGATCTCAAGTCGATCTTGGAGTAATAACTGGAACCTTGCAACTGATCAAACAAATCGTCGATCCTGGGAAGTGGATAACGATTATTCACTGTTAATTTGTTTAGCTCTCGATAATCTATGCACATTCTGAAAGATCCATCTTTCTTCTTTACAAACAAAACTGGTGCTCCCCAAGGCAATGAACTTGGCCTAATGAATCCTTTATCCAAGATCTCTTGCAATTGGTTCGACAACTCTTGCATTTCTGAAGGTGCAAGTCGATAAGGTGCTCGCGCAACTGGTGCGGCTCCCGGCACTAAGTCAATTTGAAATTCGACTTGGCGAGTAGGTGGCAGTCCTGGTAAGTCTTCTGGAAAGACTTTTGGAAAATCTTTAACTATTGGTACATCCTAAAGTCGCTTCTCCTCCGACTTCTTTTCTATGATATGAGCCAAGAATGCATAACAGCCCTTCTTTATGTATTTCTCTGTTTTAATGCACGAGATGATGCTGAGTCTAGTCCCACTGCGTTCTCCGCGAACGACCAATGTTTCGCTATCATAAGGAAGATGAAAAACTTTTTCATCACAGATGATTCTGGCATGATGTTGAGATTATTGAATGGGTGATTGGGAAAATTGAGAGTGCAACCACGAATGATCGTGTCGGTGCCAACTAAACTACCGTTAGCTAGTTCAATGTGA
Source organism: Artemisia tridentata subsp. tridentata (assembly GCA_021014915.2). NCBI lineage: Eukaryota > Viridiplantae > Streptophyta > Magnoliopsida > Asterales > Asteraceae > Artemisia > Artemisia tridentata. Next base: position 195,900,696 of record CP139501.1, on the reverse strand, counting down.
TATGGAGTGTCTAATGTGCTGTCACTAGCTCATAAAACTCTGTTTCCATCTTTTTCACTTCTTTTCGTGGCAAAACTTCTTTGTCAGCAACTTCTTGAATTCGTCCCATGTAAGCTTGTGAGCATTCTCCATTCCTATGGGCTTTGCATACAAATTCCACCATGACATAGCTTCCCCAACGAGTGTACTAGTAGCAAACTTAACTTTGCTGTCCTTCGGACAATTGCATAGAAGGAATACTGATTCTGTCTTTTCAAACCATCGGATCATGGCAGTGGCTCCTTCAGTGCCTTTGAATTTTTCCGGATCACCACTCTTGAAATCTTTGTACGTACATTTACGACCATTTATACCATTGGTATTTGTTCCTGCGGCTTCCGCGGTCTCTGCCCGCGAAGCGGCTTCAGCAGCAGCCTACGACAGCTCTTTTTGTAACCAATGTTGCCTCTATACTGTCGGCAACAAGCTTTCTGACCTCGACTGGTGTCATAGCAGTAGTGGCTCTTTTGGGTGGCATAATTCTTCACAATCACAAAAGAAAACAACAACGAGAATCCACAATAGAAAATGATCATCATACACAATATATACAACCACAACTTGTATATACATCCACAACACGTATAAATACAACCACAGCATGTATAAATACAATGAAACCACAACGAAACATCATAAATATAATCACAATGCACATGAATATAATACATGAAAATTTTAGTTACGCATACCGATATCATAAAATAGCACAACGAAAATCCTGCATAGTAGAGTCACACTTGATATATTTGTTTGTACTACAAGCAAAAGAAAACAAGTACTAACTATGTCCCACACCCCGGGACTAGGATAATAATGTACAAGCTACATGATAACAGTCTAACACTAGGCACCTCCTCCGGGTGCTCCATCTAGCCTGCGGAAAATCCTCTGAAGATCCCTAGACATCGCAACAACGATCTCCTCTAGGTGCTGAACTCAAAGCTGGAGATCAGTCTCCCTAGTCTCTGATGCAGACAAGCTAGCCTGAACTGAAGATAACTCACCGGCCTGGCGATGATGCTCATCCTGGAACATCTGTGCTCTATCGACTAATCCCGGCATCTCCTGCCTTAGCTGTGTGATATGCTCTGAACTCTCCAACTGACGAGCCTCTAAACCCTGGTGTGACACATCGATGGAAACCCTGCCCTGGATCAATCCCTCGACCTTCTCCTCAATAGCCTCAATACGGCTCACTGGAGTCTCGTCTAGATGAGACAATGCCCTCTCAATCTCTCCCTGAAGCTGATCTAGTCGCGAGTCAAATGTAGCAGCAGTAAGCAGTCTGTCAGCAGCAGCCCTCGAGCTCTCACCAACCTCGAATCTGTTGGGCGGTGCTGTCTCTGTAGTATCTGAAGTATCTGGTGATGAGATATCAAGACGAGCCCGCTTCTTGAGCGGTAGGTCTGACATAGGAGTAGGATCTCTGGTGTGGGCTGGTGCTGATAGAGATGGCAATGGTGGAGACAATGATGATAAGGATGGTAAAGGTGATAATGGTGGTGGTGTACTGAATGCCACACTCCTCCTCGCTATCAAGCGGCGACGGAGTGGATGAGATGGTGGTGGTGGTAGGGATACGAATGCAGCTGGTGATCTGATAGTGAGACGATGAACCCGCTTAGCAGCAGTGCGCTTCATGCGCGGCCCACCTGGATATGTACGGTAAACTCGACCATAGGGTACAAACTCTCCTGGCTGGATAACTGGAACAACTCTGGGACCACGACGGATCACAGGTGACAGTGGTGGGGTAGGCACGACTTCCCCCTCCTCAAAGGGTTCTGTCTCGGCCTCTGACATCACAGGTGAAGATTGTGGAGTAGGCTCCACTGATGACAAAATGATAGTGGGTATCGGGGATGATGTAACCGACTCTAGTATGATGGAGGGTAGTGAGGAAGTATCGTCTGACTCAGAGTCTGATGAGATAACAATAGGGTGTGAATCCGAAGACATCACTGAGACAATAGATGTGAAATAAAAGTAAATAAACATTTACACAATGTGAGTTATGATGAAATGATATATGTATGAAATCGCAATCACCACATGTGATATAATGAATATGCACTTATGCTACAATGATGAGATGCTATGATGGTGCAGTTATAGTCTAGGATATAATGGGCAACCTAGTTCGCTATAACCTTTGCTCTGATACCAATATGTCACACCCCCAAATTTCGTGACTTGCAGCGGAATAAGTCATTCAGGGGCACGACTGGTCATAGCACCAAAGTTGCAGTTATATTGAACGACCTAAAGTTTCGATTAGAAAATACATCGTTTGATTAATTAAAAACATTCAGAGTTATAAAGCTAGGTCCCAAAAGGTGAAACAAGTTTTCATAAAACAGGTTCATACAATTCAAATGATGGATAAGTGCATAAAATATAAAGTGAGACGCGTCGACTCCGCGACTCCATGATGTCCATATGCAAGCCAAAATGCGATACCTTAATTACCTGAAAATACATTGCTAAAAATGGTCAACAAAAATGTTGGTGAGATCATAGGTTTATGTAAATGAAATATTGTACGGATACCACAAGTATAAAGTGTATGACAAAACAATGCCACATAAAAAAAATGATACATTAGCTCTTAAGCTCATGACCCCGAAGCTAGACTGAATGAAATGCCCCAACTGAGTGTTTGCCAATCACTCTAATATAACAGAAATGAAATGCGTTCGTTTGACAAGTTGGCGCTACCAACCCGAACGGAGGAGTCACCCTCAATAGATCTATTCACTCACTCTCGCTTGCTAACAATTAACGGTTCATGATAATAAAAGGGGACTTTAATCTGGGTAATGATGTAACTTAAGCAATGTAATGAGTTTGGATACTTTGGTCCGCCTATAAAAATGGTGCAATGTATTCTCCCCCGAGAGTTTAGAAATCAATAAACAATTTAAAACGGGGTTATGAAAACTCACCTGATATGATATAGCAACAATGACAATGATGGATATGATGAAATAAAGCTCGGTCTCTAACCGCGACCTATTATGAATGATGTGATTCAATGTAAGCAATGATACAATGCAACACATGCAAATACGTATGTTAACGATACCACTTGTTAGTTTTGAAAATAACGTTTATCGACGAAAAATACACTTTTGACGTCTCGTTAAGTTATAAACTACTTTTCGTGTAAACATGTTGAAACGGTACTCCACGATCCTCGTTTGGTGTTCTATCGGCAAAATGTAGCGTTTTCATCGCAATTTAATATTTTCCTTAACTTGTGAAAATATGTCCAAATTGGCTTCGTGAAACTAGTCGCGAAATATTGCACGTTACGTGTTAGTTGATCAAACTCGACGTCTTTGAAAACCTTGCAACAATGCATAGATGTCGATTCATTTACCTTTTGATTGTACACGCCTCGATCAAATAGAAAATCGGCTATCAATGTTATGTTTCGCAAAAACACTAGTTTTTATACTTAAAACATTTTCTAATAGTGGCTGTCAAAATAAACATGGTACGTCGGGCTTCAAACGTGAATAACTCGGCCGTTACAAGCTCGTTTTCTACGTTCTTTACATTCACGGCTTCGTATAAACATGAACTAACATAATCTCAGTGGGTCGGGTCGTCTAGATCACGTCTAACGCCTCATTTTGTCCTTTGAATCTCGGCGATCAGCAACTAAATTTTCAGAAAATTAGTTTTCGTCGTCTAACTTTGAAAAATCATATCTCCTTCGTTGTAAGTCGGTTTTTAGTGATTCTTGCGGCCACGGTTTCGTTTTTGAAAGAAATTTATGAATATGAAGGCCAAAATATACCAAAAGTTACTGAGTTTTCCAGTTTATACGATTTTGGACAGAACCTATTTTAGATTGTTAAAAACTCACTTCCTTGGTTCTAAACTTGATCATACTAACTCAAATCAACTCCACAAGTTCGCAAATCCTACCATACACCTTCTTAGGGTGTCATGGGGTCCTAAACATCACCAACCTTGGTGGATTTCATGAGATCATTAGTGAAACATATAGATCTAGTGATTTAGAGAGTTTATGTTCAAAAGTGGTATGTAAAACATAAGTAACTTGCATGGATGACTAACATAACTTGAAAATACATGAACATATAAATCAAATGAAAGTAATAGATGATCAAAACATGTTCTTGAAAATTACTTGATGACTTGATGAGTTTTGATAAGAAATGAGTAATAAACTTGAGGTTTGATCACAAATCCATAACTAGGAAGGTAAATGGAGTATGATTATGACTTGATCTTGAAAAATCTATGGATTTTGGGTGGTGTTCTTGGTTTGGCCGAACATAGGGGATGAAGTGAGAGGGTTTTGGATCTTTTTATTAGCTAATGGTTTATGTGTATTTGTTTGAGTTAGTGGAGATGAAATAAAATGGGTACTAATTCATTAATGAGCTTTGTCTTATAATCAAGTGGTAAAGAGAATTAGGGGTGATGAGGGGGGGGGGGGGGGGGGGGGGCGGCACATGTGGGTAGGATGAAGAGATTTGATGTTAATTAATGCTATTGTCTCCCATTTATTTAGATATTGGATGATTAGTGTATACAATGAGTGTTATCGGGTACCGAGTTAATTAGAAATAACTCGTGACGAGGTGAAATGAGATACGACGAAGTTGTAAAAATTGTAAAATCATGTTCCTTGCAAGAATCGGGTGTTAGAATGATTATCGGATTGAAATTTCATAAACCGATGGAGTTATAAGCGTCAAACAAAAAATATAGCGATTGGTTTAAAAACACCGGGTAAAGTAATAATATAATCCCTATATCATTATAATTAGCTTGAAAATGTATTAGGATCATTGTCGGGAGTATTGGGTATTATGTTAGTAGAAATGACTGAGTGGTAACGTTAATTAAACAATTAAGCATACGTTAATGAAAATCACACAAACTCATGCATGAACTAATATGGTAATGATGTTACTGATGATATGCAGACTACCCTAGTCTGTATGATGTACCTTTACTGATGATGCATGAATACGCAGCTAAACCTAACTGGTTACGCGCATTTGAATACCCGTAAACCTGTTTTACAACATGATGAATGATGCCCATGAATAGTGATTTCCCTCCGGGATTGAATAGTGTCATGTGAATAGTAAAATTTTTGATGACTTCTCAAAGTCTCAAACTGACTTAAAAAACGATGAATAGTGAAATGATGAATAGTGATCGGTGAATAGTGATTGATGAATAGTAACTCATGAATAGTAAATTGTCGAGGTTTGGAAAAATGACCTGAAATTACGAGTTGTGACAGTCGACCACCCTAAAAGGAATTCAGTCCCTGAATTCAGTTGATGTGGGTCTCTGGAGTGGTCTCGGTGAAAAGATGTGGGTATTTGAGTCGCATCTGGTCTTCCCGTTCCCAAGTAAACTCAGGACCTCTGCGAGAATTCCAGCGAACTTTGACGATCGAAATTCGACTTTGCTTCAACTGTTTGACCTCCCGGTCCATGATTTCTGCTGGTTCTTCTACAAAGTTAAGCTTATCATCGATCTGAATTTCTTCCAATGGGATTTCGAGCGTTTCGTCTGAAAGACATTTCTTGAGTTTTGAGACATGAAACGTGTTATGTACATTGCTGAGCTCTGACGGAAGCTCCAGTCTGTACGCTACCGGACCGATCCATTCCAGAATCTTGAATGGCCCAATGTATCTCGGTTTCAACTTCCCGCGTTTCCCGAATCGTATCATGCCCTTCCAAGGCGAGACCTTCAACATGACTTTATCTCCAACCTGAAATTCTAATGGTTTGCGTCGAACATCAGTGTAACTTTTCTGTCGACTTCTGGCTGTTTGGAGTCTTTCTCGAATCTGAATTATCTTTTCTGTTGTTTCTCTGACCAACTCTGGACCTATTAGCTGTACATCACCAACTTCGGCCCAACAAACTGGGGACCTGCACTTACGACCGTATAGTGCCTCGAATGGTGCGGCTTTTATGCTCGAATGATAACTGTTATTGTAAGAGAACTCGATCAATGGCAAATGGTTAGCCCAACCATTTCCAAAGTCAATGACACATGCCCTGAGCATGTCTTCCTATGTCTGAATCGTTCTCTCGCTCTGACCATCGGTCTGAGGATGATAGGCGGTACTCATGTCTAATTTAGACCCAAATGAATCTTGCAATGACTTCCAAAAGTTTGAAGTAAAGCGACTATTTTTGTCAAAAATGATGGAAATTGGTGCACCGTGCCTTGAGACTATTTCCTTGACGTAAAGTCTGGCGAGCTGATCCATAGTATAAGTCTCTTTGATTGGAATGAAATGAGCTGACTTGGTGAGACGATCAACTATTACCCAAATAGCATCGTAACCTCCTGATGTTTTGGGAAGTTTAGTGACAAAGTCCATTGTAATACGTTCCCATTTCCACTGGGGAATCTCTGGCTGCTGAAGCATTCCTGATGGCTTCTGGTACTCGGCTTTCACTTTAGCACAAGTAAGGCATTTACTGACATACGTAGCAATCTCTGCTTTCATATTGGGCCACCAATAGAGTTTCTTGAGATCCTGATACATCTTATCAGAACCAGGATGAATAAAGTACTTTGACTTTTGTGATTCGTGCGTTGATGAAGCGAAAAGTGTACCGCTTTTAGGGGGTCATTTAAGCCCTAAATCGTATTTATTTGATCAAATATTGCCCTAAATCGTTCCTTTTGTCATTTTAGGTACTTTGGAGAAGAAATCTGGAAAAGGAAGCATTTTGGACGTTTTTGGAGCATAAAAGTGAAGAAAACGACTAAGTCTCAAAATCGGCTGGAAAAGTACCTTTGACGGCGTCAGGGATTGTTCTAGACGGCGTCATGGCTTGGCAAAAGAGGTGGATATGAAAAATACACATGATAAGCCAGGGAGTTTTACAATGGGAAGTCTGACGGCGTCACCCTTTAAGGTGATCAAGGCCATCACGGTTTAATCTAAAGACATACGGCGTCAAGCTCATTTCTGACGGCGTCAATCCTTGATAAGCCAGGGAGGATTTTGGAGGACTAAAGAGGGACGGCGTCATGAAGACCATCCGGGAACCCTAGACACGGCGAGGTGACGGCGTCAGGATCTATAACGTGATGTCGTCAGCCACTAAGTTCTATATATAGTTTTGCAATTTTTTGTCATTAGTGTGCAACTTTGTGAGGAGAAACCCTAAGACGAACTTCTGCCATTTTTAAGGGTTTTCATACCCTTGGATCTCCCATGTTTAATTGAAGATAAGTAATCATTTAATCAATCAATATGTCTATGTGTTGTTTGATTATATCTTGTTCTTGTCTTTTGATTAACATGCTAGGCTAGATTTATCTTGTGTTTGCTTAGATCGAATGAAACCTAGCTATTGATTATTGGTTATTAGTGTGTTATTTATTGTATTAGATGATTGTTTATCGATGTTAGGCTTAAGAAAACTGGCTAACCTCCTATTCGGTAACTTGCTTGAACGTCTTAAGAAACATGAACCAATGCGTACTAAGGTTTTTATGGTTGTATTTAATGCATGAGCGAATTCTAGTGATCCCATGTTAGGAGCTTCTTAGCCGGCTCGACATAGGAGTGAAGTAGGAGCTTGTAGAGTTGGGGAAGTACGTACGCCACCCCACGATTGGTTATTAAGGAATACACCCGTCATCCACGCAATTAATACACACTAATCAACCGGTAAAAGATAGTTAGGGAGTAAGGAAATCTAAGTAAACACATTTCTCCCCATATAAGTTACACAATCTTTTCATTTTTAGTTATTTTATTTTATTTGCATTTGTAGTTATTTGGGTTAGTTGACTAGCAACTAATTCCGCCCACTCTTTCAAACCCGAGATTTTACTTGCTTTCATAAAATATAAAAATACAAAAAAGAATCTTCCCTCACCCTTAGACCTATTAGAGTAGTTTTTCAATCCTAACGACACTATTCCCTGTGGAGAACGATCAATCCCCCGTACTTACCACTACACTATACTACATCGGTCAGGTACACTGCCTGGTGGGGTTGTAAGCCTCTTGAGATCCCTCGAGAGGTAAAACCTGTTGTAAGGTCGCAAAACCACGCATCAAGTTTTTTGCGCCGCTGCCGGGGAATAGTTATTGTTTAGGTTGAATTTTTATTTTATTAAGTCTACTCACTAGATTCCTTTCTAGTGAGATTTTTATTTTATTTTTCTAGGATTTCTTGTAGTCTATCTTTTTCTTTGTGCCCTTTGTTTGTAAAACCATTTTCATTTGTCACTGTGATGGATGAAATTCCATTTAGATCATTGACAATAGAGGAACAATTATATTTCACCAATAGATTTGTTTCCTATCATTCCTATGAATTTTTGTGTGATCTTTGTGATTTCCAAAAGGAGTTAGGGGTAAGGTTAGATGGGTTTAATGAATTCTATGCATGTGATATTTCTATTAGACGAGCATTATCTGGATCAATTCCTTTTAGTCAGGCCCTTTGGATGAATTTTGAGGAAAGCTTCCTAACCATGACCCATAAGTGGAACGAATTGGTGGATTCGTATGAGCAAAGAGACCTAGTTTCTAAGAACATGGACTTAGAATCAAACCAAGATTCTGAGATGGTTAGTGTTGAACTACCTAGTTGCATGAGTGGGATAGATTTCACCAAACCAAGTACCCCACAAGTCCTACCATCATTTGAGGCACACACACCGCCCTTGACTTACCCGGAAGATGTAGAAGAGACTATAGGAACCCCAATCGAAGTAGAACCCTTGGACCAAACACAACTAGAAGAAATAGGTTTGAATACTTGTAGTCACAACCTTTCTTTTAGTCCTATGGAAGTTCCTAGTTTTGATGAGCCGGAGCCTCAACCAAAACCGTTACCTAATCTTCCATCCTTGGATGAAAATTTAGGAATTGAATTAGGTCCCGATCCACCCATCAAACCATGTAGTCCGGGTAATGTTAAGATTAAGGTAGTAGACTCTAGGCCATGTGGAGCGGAAGCTGATATAGGAGTGAACCATGACCTTACATACTTACATCACCCATTCATGATTGATCACAAGAAACATTATGGGTTTAAACCGGGTTTATTGGGTCAAGATGGATTCCCAATTAGGAGTCTCTCAAAGTTGTTAGAAAATGATCCCTTTTTAGGAGAACACTTTTACTCACCCATTGACCAAAGTGAACTGGGTAAGGTTATGATGAAAGGAGCACACCCCTTTGAGCATATAATTCACCCGTCACGCTTTCCTCACGTGGCATATTTCCACCCTAAGGGTGTGTATCGCTACTTTCACCCACACTTAACCCTAAGTGTAGGGAAAACCTCCCCTATTTCCGTTAAATAAGGGTAGAGTCAGGCTCGTGACTCGAACAAAAACAAGCGCTTCTTGGGAGGCAACCCAAGCTTTATTTGCTTTTTGTATGTTTATTTATGTGTTTGTTTGTTTGATTTTATTTGTTTCCGTATGTGTGTTTAATTTTTATTATTATTGATTCATGTTCAAAACTAAATTGTGAAAATGCTTTATCTTGTTTTTAACTTCGTCTTAACTACATATAAAGGTATTTTGCAAAAGTTAAGTGTAAGGGAAATCCAAATCGGTTTATTAGAACAAATGAACATGAATTTTAACAATAATAAATTAACATACATATTAGTATTTGTTTGAGTCAAATGCTTGTATCGAGTCATAGTGATGTTTTGCAGGATTTCCAGGAAGTGAGGTAGAGGTTTTTCCAGAAATTTTCCGGAAACTTAACATGAGAATTCTGTCAGATCATTTCTGACGGCGTCAGGATTTACAACCTGACGGCGTCAGGTGTTAATTTTCTGAAATTTTTGAAAGTTTTGTTTTCATAAAAAGTTTTTATTAAATCTCTAACTTATAATCTCCAGGAATCTGCAAAATTATCATTCCACAAGCATTATATCCTTATACAGAATTTATCCCGCCGATGTTATGCAGGTTTTCGTGTTTGTTTTCTTAGGTTTAACAGGTTATTTTGGACAAGGAGATGTATGTGGAATCAAGCTTTTGCCGATGCTTTAGTCTTGGAGCTTCTACATTCTCTTGGAAGAAGATCTAACCATGTTGCCACATTATCCACCGAGCGAATCAGGGGAGTATTTGATTTTATTCTTTTACCTTATTTACTTTTACATCTTGTTATTTGAACATTGGGGACAATGTTCATCTTAAGTGTAAGGGGGGGGGGGGGTAAAAGTACGATACTTTAGAGAATACAATTGCACTTGATTTTTGGTTGTTTAATGGTAGATGTGTAATAAAACTGAGATAAATACCTGTTAGGGCAATTTTAGTGCCAAATTTAAAATTTTTTACAACATATAGGAGTGAAACTTTGATCTTAATGAGCTTCTCACGGATAGGAGTTATATGACTAGCACAAAAACCGTACCACTAAAAAAATTTTCTACCCCCAAATATGTGAGGTTCGCCCCTAGAATTGGTAGGAAAAGCATTTATGCTATGATGTATGTACCGGTAGCACTTAGATTCTAGAACTTGCGTTAGGACCATTCCGAGGCCACAAGTGAGACTACATTCGTGTAGTTAGATTTACTACATGATAAGAGGCATTAGGATTAACCCATTGTTTTACACCTGTATTTTTGTTATAATTACGTTGGCTACATTGGTCAAGTAATTCTCCCACACCCTTTGCGTTGTACTCATTTTTAGTACACGATACCCCTAGTACACCCCTCAGAGCCTATCTTTTCATTTCGACCTTTAAGCATTTTACTTAAAGGAAGAATTTGTTACACCCCACTTAAATGTACACCCAAATCGCCTTAGCCTACCTTGTATGCACTCATTTTTAGTGCATTATTGTGACAACATTTGTTTAAACCCTTAGTTAATTATCTAATTGATTACATGGTTGCTAAGTCGAGTCATATCCTTGTACATATTGTTTTGGGACGATTGGGACTCATGGGTAAAGTACTAGTGTAATGGAGTAATGGGGAAGAACTACATTATTACCCCCATATGTGCTAAATATTTTAAAAGTACTCCAAGTGTTTCGATTATCTTAATTCGAGTCATTAGAATAATTATTTGTAAAGTTATGTAAAAGTTCAAGTGTAAGGGGGATGCAAGGCCCCTATGATGTATTATTTTGGATGGTAGGGCAAGAGTGTATGATTAAAAAAAAAAAAAAAAAAAATCAAGAAAAATACAAAAAAATGAGAAAAAGAAAAGTAGAAAAAAACATACGGACTACCATCCCGTTTCATTTTATGTTTTTTGTTTTTATTTTGTTTTTAGCTTAAGTCGAGTCTAGTCTTGGCTTAGCAACGCCATATTGTGCATGTAATTAATCAAGATCTTTAACTCGCCACCAGTAAAATATCCCTTATCCAACAAATCCGTGTTTATCATATCCCTACACCTCACGTTATAACCCGTTTAAAAGCCCTCTTTGATAGTTTATCTTAGGTGCTTACGCCTAGTGGAGGAGGTTTTTGATCCTTTCCCAAGCCTATGGTAATCTATTTGCTATGACAGGTAGTGAGAGATATTATCCGTTTTCATTTATGAGATTTATTTTGATGACACCTGAGAGATGTGAGTATCTAAACACTACTTGTGAGGTGCTAGTTTGTAATCTCCGTGCTTATTATGATTAAAGTGGAACGACTATTTGTTGTAATTACTTTTATATTAGCGTTAAATGACCCCTAACTTGTATTTTGATTAGAATAAAAGCGCATTTGCTTGAGGACAAGCAAAAAGTGTAAGGGTATTTGATGAAGCGAAAAGTGTACCGCTTTTAGGGGGTCATTTAAGCCCTAAATCGTATTTATTTGATCAAATATTGCCCTAAATCGTTCCTTTTGTCATTTTAGGTACTTTGGAGAAGAAATCTGGAAAAGGAAGCATTTTGGACGTTTTTGGAGCATAAAAGTGAAGAAAACGACAAAGTCTCAAAATCGGCTGGAAAAGTACCTTTGACGGCGTCAGGGATTGCTCTTGACGGCGTCATGGCTTGGCAAAAGAGGTGGATATGAAAAATACACATGATAAGCCAGAGAGTTTTACAATGGAAAGTCTGACGGCGTCACCCTTTAAGGTGATCAAGGCCATTACGTTTAATCTAAAGACAGACGGCGTCAAGCTCATTTCTGACGGCGTCAATCCTTGATAAGCCAGGGAGGATTTTGGAGGACTAAAGAGGGACGGCGTCAGGAAGACCATCCGGGAACCCTAGACACGGCGAGGTGACGGCGTCAAGATCTATAACGTGACGCCGTCAGCCACTAAGTTCTATATATAGTTTTGCAATTTTTTGTCATTAGTGTGCAACTTTGTGAGGAGAAACCCTAAGACGAACTTCTGCCATTTTTAAGGGTTTTCATACCCTTGGATCTCCCATGTTTAATTGAAGATAAGTAATCATTTAATCAATCAATATGTCTATGTGTTGTTTGATTATATCTTGTTCTTGTCTTTTGATTAACATGCTAGGCTAGATTTATCTTGTGTTTGCTTAGATCTAATGAAACCTAGCTATTGATTATTGGTTATTAGTGTGTTATTTATTGTATTGGATGATTGTTTATCGATGTTAGGCTTAAGAAAACTGGCTAACCTCCTATTCGGTAACTTGCTTGAACGTCTTAAGAAACATGAACCAATGCGTACTAAGGTTTTTATGGTTGTATTTAATGCATGAGCGAATTCTAGTGATCCCATGTTAGGAGCTTCTTAGCCGGCTCGACATAGGAGTGAAGTAGGAGCTTGTAGAGTTGGGGAAGTACGTACGCCACCCCACGATTGGTATTAAGGAATACACCCGTCATCCACGCAATTAATACACACTAATCAACCGGTAAAAGATAGTTAGGGAGTAAGGAAATCTAAGTAAACACATTTCTCCCCATATAAGTTACACAATCTTTTCATTTTTAGTTATTTTATTTTATTTGCATTTGTAGTTATTTGGGTTAGTTGACTAGCAACTAATTCCGCCCACTCTTTCAAACCCGAGATTTTACTTGCTTTCATAAAATATAAAAATACAAAAAAGAATCTTCCCTCACCCTTAGACCTATTAGAGTAGTTTTTCAATCCTAACGACACTATTCCCTGTGGAGAACGATCAATCCCCCGTACTTACCACTACACTATACTACATCGGTCAGGTACACTGGCTGGTGGGTTGTAAGCCTCTTGAGATCCCTCGAGAGGTAAAACCTGTTGTAAGGTCGCAAAACCACGCATCATGGGTGATCAACTCTCGTATTCCACCATAGAGAGGTATCCAGCTTCTATCCTTGAAGCATAATGTTCCATCTGATCTCCTTACTAAACCGTTTGCATTATCTTGCATTCCTTTGAATGTTTCACCTGGTAGGTTTTCTTCCTTGAGTGCTTCTACCTGAGCCTCGAGAATTTTTGATGGTAGTGGTGAAATGATTGTCATTCCCAATGATCTGACTCTCAAAGGCTTGAGTCTCTCTTTCTGACTGAGTGCATCTGCCACAACATTGGCTTTTCCTGGGTGATATCTGATTTCACAGTTTGTAATCACTAAGTAGTTCCAACCAACGACGTTGCCTCATGTTAAGTTCCTTCTGATCAAGAATGTACTGTAAGCTTTTGTGGTCTGTAAATACTACATACTTTGTTCGTAAAGATAATGCCTCCAAATCTTGAGTGCGAAAACCACGGCACCCAACTCTAAATCGTGAGTAGTGTAGTTCTTCTCATGCTTCTTAAGCTGACGAGATGCATAAGCTATCACTTTCTCGTTTTGCATTAACACTGCCCCAAGTCCTTTGTGTGAAGCATCGCAATATACCACGAAGTTTTCAATCCCTTCTGGCAATGACAAAATTGGCGTGCTGCAAAGTTTCTGTTTCAATAACTGAAAAGCGGACTCTTGCTTTTCCTCCCCAATCGTACTTCTGGTTCTTTTGTGTCAACTTGGTCAGCGGCTTAGCTATCTTGGAAAAACCTTCAATGAACCTTCTGTAATATCCAGCAAGTCCTAAGAATTGACGAATTTCTGTGGGGGTTTTTGGTGTTGCCCAGTCTTTAACTGCCTCAATCTTTGCTGGATCAACCTGTAGTCCCTGACTATCAATGACGTGACCAAGAAATTGTACTCTTCTGATCTAAAAATCTCACTTCAAAAATTTGGCGTACAGTTTCTCTTTCTTGAGCAGTTCTAAGATTATTCTAAGGTGTTTTCGGTGCTCTTCTTCACTCCTTGAGTAAATCAAGATATCGTCAATGAATACGATCACAAACTTGTCTAGATATGGCTTGCACACCCTGTTCATGAGATCCATGAACACAGCTGGTGCGTTGGTTAGTCCGAATGGCATTACCTGAAATTCATAATGGCCATAGCGTGTTCTGAATGCTGTCTTCGGGATATCTCCCTCCGAACCTTAAGCTGATGGTAACCCGATCTCAAGTCGATCTTGGAGTAATAACTGGAACCTTGCAACTGATCAAACAAATCGTCGATCCTGGGAAGTGGATAACGATTATTCACTGTTAATTTGTTTAGCTCTCGATAATCTATGCACATTCTGAAAGATCCATCTTTCTTCTTTACAAACAAAACTGGTGCTCCCCAAGGCAATGAACTCGGCCTAATGAATCCTTTATCCAAGATCTCTTGCAATTGGTTCGACAACTCTTGCATTTCTGAAGGTGCAAGTCGATAAGGTGCTCGCGCAACTGGTGCGGCTCCCGGCACTAAGTCAATCTGAAATTCGACTTGGCGAGTAGGTGGAAGTCCTGGTAAGTCTTCTGGAAAGACTTCTGGAAAATCTTTAACTGTTGGCACATCCTCAAGTCGCTTCTCCTCCGACTTCTTTTCTGTGATATGAGCCAAGAATGCATAACAACCCTTCTTTATGTATTTCTCTGTTTTAATGCACGAGATGATGCTGAGTCTAGTCCCACTGCGTTCTCCGCGAACGACCAATGTTTCGCCATCATAAGGAAGATGAACAACTTTTTCATCACAGATGATTCTGGCATGATGTTGAGATTATTGAATGGGTGATTGGGAAAATTGAGAGTGCAACCACGAATGATCGTGTCGGTGCCAACTAAACTACCGTTAGCTAGTTCAATGTGATATGGAGTGTCTAATGTGGTTGGTTCAATGTTGAGTAATGGTGCAAATGCAGTAGAAACAAAACTTCTATCGGCTCCTGAATCAAATAGTATGGATGCATAACGATTATTAATGAGGAACGTACCCTGTAACGACATTCGGGTCCTCCCTGACATCTTCTCCTCCAAGGACATAAGCTCTTCCTCTAGCTGTTCCACCTTGGTTATTGTTTCCCTGATTCTTTCCTTTTGGACATTCTTGCTTGAAGTGTCCAACTTCTCCACATCCAAAGAATGTTACTGGGGGCGTCTGATTATCAACCACAATTGGAGCTTTGCAATCCATAGTCGAATGACCAACCTGATTACAGTTTCCACACGGATTCGGACAATTTCCAGGATTATGATGGGTTTGACATTTGTTGCACTTGGGTAAAGTACCATTGTAACCTCCTTTCTCAGCTTGACCTGCAACATAAGCCTTTGCAGTTTCCTGTCTCTTGAGTGGTGGTTGAGTAACATTGCTACTCTGGTTGTTATCCCGATTTCTTTTGTTTTTGTTGTTATTGGAATTGTTTCGGTTGCTGTTATAGTTGTTGTTGTTTCGGTAGTTGTTGGAATTGTTGTTGTAGTTACAGTTACTGTTGGTGTTGTTGTTGTTGTTTGAAGTAGTTCCTTTCTTCACTATCTGAGCCATGAGTTTCTGAGACATTCTGATTGCCTCATCCAATGTTTGCGGGTCAAAAGAAATCACATCTCCACGGATGTTGTGAGGTAATCCTCCAATGA
This sequence comes from Artemisia tridentata subsp. tridentata, assembly GCA_021014915.2. Lineage (NCBI taxonomy): Eukaryota > Viridiplantae > Streptophyta > Magnoliopsida > Asterales > Asteraceae > Artemisia > Artemisia tridentata. The sequence continues at coordinate 195,884,754 of CP139501.1, read as the reverse complement.
AATTCTCCAATAGCTTCTCAGTGTCCGGAACCATTGTCGGACATAATGCTGCCAATTCCTGAAACCTTTTGATATATGCCTCAATATCATTACCTGCTGTCACTAGCTCATAAAACTCTGTTTCCATCTTTTTCACTTCTTTTCGTGGGCAAAACTTCTTTGTCAGCAACTTCTTGAATTCGTCCCATGTAAGCTTGTGAGCATTCTCCATTCCTATGGGCTTTGCATACAAATTCCACCATGACATAGCTTCCCTAACGAGTGTACTAGTAGCAAACTTAACTTTGCTGTCCTTCGGACAATTGCATAGAAGGAATACTGATTATGTCTTTTCAAACCATCGGATCATGGCAGTGGCTCCTTCAGTGCCTTTGAATTTTTCCGGATCACCACTCTTGAAATCTTTGTACGTACATTTACGACCATTTGTACCATTGGTATTTGTTCCTGCGGCTTCCGCGGTCTCTGCCCGCGAAGCGGCTTCAGCAGCAGCCTACGACAGCTCTTTTTGTAACCAATGTTGCCTCTATACTGTCGGCAACAAGCTTTCTGACCTCGACTGGTGTCATAGCAGTAGTGGCTCTTTTGGGTGGCATAATTCTTCACAATCACAAAAGAAAACAACAACGAGAATCCACAATAGAAAATGATCATCATACACAATATATACAACCACAACATGTATATACATCCACAACACGTATAAATACAACCACAGCATGTATAAATACAATGAAACCACAACGAAACATCATAAATATAATCACAACGCACATGAATATAATACATGAAAATTTCAGTTACGCAAAACCGATATCATAAAATAGCACAACGAAAATCCTGCATAGTAGAGTCACACTTGATATATTTGTTTGTACTACAAGCAAAAGAAAACAAGTACTAACTATGTCCCACACCCCGGGACTAGGATAATAATGTACAAGCTACATGATAACAGTCTAACACTAGGCACCTCCTCCGGGTGCTCCATCTAGCCTGCGGAAAATCCTCTGAAGATCCCTAGACATCGCAACAACGATCTCCTCTAGGTGCTGAACTCAAGCTGGAGATCAGTCTCCCTAGTCTCTGATGCAGACAACCTAGCCTGGACTGAAGATAACTCACCGGCTGGCGATGATGCTCATCCTGGAACATCTGTGCTCTATCGACTAATCTCGGCATCTCCTGCCTTAGCTGTGTGATATGCTCTGAACTCTCCAACTGACGAGCCTCTAAACCCTTGTGTGACACATCGATGGCAACCCTGCCCGGATCAATCCCTCGACCTTCTCCTCAATAGCCTCAATTTACGGCTCACTGGAGTCTCGTCTAGATGAGACAATGCCCTCTCAATCTCTCCCTGAAGCTGATCTAGTCGCGAGTCAAATGTAGCAGCAGTAAGCAGTCTGTCAGCAGCAGCCCTCGAGCTCTCACCAACCTCGAATCTATTAGGCGGTGCTGTCTCTGTAGTATCTGAAGTATCTGGTGATGAGATATCAAGACGAGCCCGCTTCTTGAGCGGTAGGTCTGACATAGGAGTAGGATCTCTGGTGTGGGCTGGTGCTGATAGAGATGGCAATGGTGGAGACAATGATGATAAGGATGGTAAAGGTGATAATGGTGGTAGTGTACTGAAGCCACACTCCTCCTCGCTATCAAGCGGTGGACGGAGTGGATGAGATGATGGTGGTGGTAGGGATACAAATGCAGCTGGTGATCTGACAGTGAGACTGATGAACCCGCTTAGCAGCAGTGCGCTTCATGCGCGGCCCACCTGGATATGTACGGTAAACTCGACCATAGGGTACAAACTCTCCTGGCTGGATAACTGGAACAACTCTGGGACCACGACGGATCACAGGTGACAGTGGTGGGGTAGGCACGACTTCCCCTCCTCAAAGGGTTCTGTCTCGGCCTCTGACATCACAGGTGAAGATTGTGGAGTAGGCTCCACTGATGACAAAATGATAGTGGGTATCGGGGATGATGTAACCGACTCTAGTATGATGGAGGGTAGTGAGGAAGTATCGTCTGACTCAGAGTCTGATGAGATAACAATAGGGTGTGAATCCGAAGACATCACTGAGACAATAGATGTGAAATAAAAGTAAATAAACATTTACACAATGTGAGTTATGATGAAATGATATATGTATGAAATCGCAATCACTACATGTGATATAATGAATATGCACTTATGCTACAATGATGAGATGCTATGATGGTGCAGTTATAGTCTAGGATATAATGGGCAACCTAGTTCGCTATAACCTTTGCTCTGATACCAATATGTCACACCCCCAAATTTCGTGACTTGCAGCGGAATAAGTCATTCAGGGGCACGACTGGTCATAGCACCAAAGTTGCAGTTATATTGAACGACCTAAAGTGTCGATTAGAAAATACATCGTTTGATTAATTAAAAACATTCAGAGTTATAAAGCTAGGTCCCAAAAGGTGAAACAAGTTTTCATAAAACAGGTTCATACAATTCAAATGATGGATAAGTGCATAAAATATAAAGTGAGATGCGTCGACTCCGCGACTCCATGATGTCCATATGCAAGCCAACATGCGATACCTTAATTACCTGAAAATATATTGCTAAAAATGGTCAACAAAAATGTTGGTGAGATCATAGGTTTATGTAAATGAAATATTGTACGGATACCACAAGTATAAAGTGTATGACAAAACAATACCACATAAAAAAAATGATACATTAGCTCTTAAGCTCATGACCCCGAAGCTAGACTGAATGAAATGCCCCAACTGAGTGTTTGCCAATCACTCTAATATAACAGAAATGAAATGCGTTCGTTTGACAAGTTGGCGCTACCAACCCGAACGGAGGAGTCACCCTCAATAGATCTATTCACTCACTCTCGCTTGCTAACAATTAACGGTTCATGATAATAAAAGGGGACTTTAATCTGGGTAATGATGTAACTTAAGCAATGTAATGAGTTTGGATACTTTGGTCCACCTATAAAAATGGTGCAATGTATTCTCCCCCGAGAGTTTAGAAATCAACAAACAATTTAAAACAGGGTTATGAAAACTCACCTGATATGATATAGCAACAATGACAATGATGGATATGATGAAATAAAGCTCGGTCTATAACCGCGACCTATTATGAATGATGTGATTCAATGTAAGCAATGATACAATGCAACACATGCAAATACGTATGTTAACGATACCACTTGTTAGTTTTGAAAATAACGTTTATCGACGAAAAATACACTTTTGACGTCTCGTTAAGTTATAAACTACTTTTCGTGTAAACATGTTGAAACGGTACTCCACGATCCTCGTTTGGTGTTCTATCGGCAAAATGTAGCGTTTTCATCGCAATTTAATATTTTCCTTAACTTGTGAAAATATGTCCAAATTGGCTTCGTGAAACTAGTCGCGAAATATTGCACGTTACGTGTTAGTTGATCAAACTCGACGTCTTTGAAAACCTTGCAACAATGTATAAATGTCGATTCATTTACCTTTTGATTGTACACGCCTCGATCAAATAGAAAATCGGCTATCAATGTTATGTTTCGCAAAAACACTAGTTTTTATACTTAAAACATTTTCTAATAGTGGCTGTCAAAATAAACATGGTACGTCGGGCTTCAAACGTGAATAACTCGGCCGTTACAAGCTCGTTTTCTATCGTTCTTTACATTCACGGTTCGTATAAACATGAACTAACATAATCTCAGTGGGTCGGGTCATCTAGATCACGTCTAACGCCTCATTTTGTCCTTTGAATCTCGGCGATCAGCAACTAAATTTTCAGAAAATTAGTTTTCGTCGTCTAACTTTGAAAAATCATATCTCCTTCGTTATAAGTCGGTTTTTAGTGATTCTTGCGGCCACGGTTTCGTTTTTGAAAGAACTTTATGAATATGAAGGCCAAAATATACCAAAAGTTACTGAGTTTTCCAGTTTACACGATTTTGGACAGAACCTATTTTAGATTTTTTAAAAACTCACTTCCTTGGTTCTAAACTTGATCATACTAACTCAAATCAACTCCACAAGTTCGCAAATCCTACCATACACCTTCTTAGGGTGTCATGGGGTCCTAAACATCACCAAACTTGGTGGATTTCGTGAGATCATTAGTGAAACATATACATCTAGTGATTTAGAGAGTTTATGTTCAAAAGTGGTATGTAAAACATAAGTAACTTGCATGGATAACTAATATAACTTGAAAATACATGAACATATAAATCAAATGAAAGTAATAGATGATCAAAACATGTTCTTAAAACTTACTTGATGACTTGATGAGTTTTGATAAGAAATGAGTAAGAAACTTGAGGTTTGATCACAAATCCATAACTAGGAAGGTAAATGCAGTATGATTATGACTTGATCTTGAAAAATCTATGGATTTTGGGTGGTGTTCTTGGTTTGGCCGAACATAGGGGATGAAGTGGGAGGGTTTTGGATCGTTTTATTAGCTAATGGTTTATGTGTATGTGTTTGAGTTAGTGGAGATGCAATAAAATGGGTACTAATTCATTAATGAGCTTTGTCTTATAATCAAGTGGTAAAGAGAATTAGGGGTGATGAGGGGGGGGCGGCACATGTGGGTAGGATGAAGAGATTTGATGTTAATTAATGTTAATGTCTCCCATTTATTTAGATATTGGATGATTAGTGTATACAATGAGTGTTATCAGGTACCGAATTAATTAGAAATAACTCGTGACGAGGTGAAATGAGATACGACGAAGTTGTAAAAATTGTAAAATCATGTTCCTTGCAAGAATTGGGTGTTAGAATGATTATCGGATTGAAATTTCGTAAACTGACGGAGTTATAAGCGTCAAACGAAAAATATAGCGATTGGTTTAAAAACACCGGGTAAAGTAATAATATAATCCCTCTATCATTATAATTAGCTTGAAAATGTATTAGGATCATTGTTGGGAGTATTGGGTATAATGTTAGTAGAAATGACTGAGTGGTAACGTTAATTAAACTATTAAGCATACGTTAATGAAAGTCTCACAAACTCATGCATGAACTGATATGGTAATGATGTTACTGAATATATGCAGACTACCCTAGTCTGTATGATGTGCCTTTACTGATGATGCATGAATATGCAGCTAAACATAACTGGTTACGCGCATTTGAATACCCGTAAACTTGGTTTACAACATGATGAATGATGCCCATGAATAGTGATTTCCCTCCGAGAATGAATAGTGTAATGTAAATAATAAAGTTTTTGACGACTTCTCAAAGTCTCAAACTGACTTCAAAAATGATGAATAGTGAAATGATGAATAGTGATTGGTGAATAGTGATTGATGAATAGTAACTCATAAATAGTAAATTGTCGAGGTTTGGTAAAATGACCTGAAATTACGAGTTGTGACAAAGAACAAGCCAAACCTTGATACAATGGAGTTGATAGATTTGTATAGCAACTTTAAGATTATAGAGCAAGATTTGAAGAAGAATGAATGTACTAGTTCTAATACTAGGAAAATGGCTTTTATGTCAACTCCTAGTACCTCAAAATCAAGTGAAGAGGTGAAAGTTGTTGATGATGTTGGTGCTGCTAGTTCATCAAGCAGTACCATGGGTATTTTAGATGAAAAGACTTGTTGTGCATTTCTTACAAGTCAAAATAATGGGTCCATGCTTACCTATGAAGACCTCCAAGAGATCAATGATGATGATCTGGAGGAAATGGACCTAAAATGGCAAATTTCTCTTCTTAGCATGAGAGCCAAGAAGTTCTATCAAAGGACGGGGAAGAAGCTCTTAATCAGCAACACTGATACTGCTGGTTTTGATAAGTCAAAGATAGAGTGCTATAACTGCCACATGATGGGTCACTTCTCAAGAGAATGTAGAAGGCCAAGGCAGCAGGATAGCAAGAACAAAGGTTTTGGAAGCACATCCAAAACAAGGGAGGTTTCTGAGCCAAACTCAAAGGCTATGGTAGCTATTGATGGGCTAGGTTTTGATTGGAGTTTCATGGCTGATGAAGAAGAAGATTCTTCACAGATGGGACTCATGGCTTTTTCTACTTCTGAGGTACAATCTCATAAAGCTTGTTCAAATGCTTGTACTGCTCTTAAAGAATTACAAACTTTAATCAAACATTATGATGAACAAACAAAAGAGCTAAGCAAAACTCATCAAAACTACATTAATTATAGGTGTGGTTTAGAATCAACAGAAAAGCAGATCTTATACTACAAAGAAAATGAACTTGCTTTTTCTGATGACAAAGCTCTCCTAAGACAGGACATATTCTTTAAAGATGCTAAAATTAAGCTTTTAAGAGAGGCTTTTGATAGGGTCAAAAAGGAAAATGGAAACATTCACTTGACTACACAGACACTAGAACATGCTTCTAGAGGTGTGACTAACATGATAGAATGCCAAGTGATTAATAGAACTAAGTCAGGAGTAGGATATAAGAGTGTCCCACCTCCATACAGAGGTATCCTTAAACCCCCAGGGATTGACCTAGAAAATTCAGGTATTCCTGAATTTCAACAACCTGAGCTACAATATGGTGTACAGCCAAAGACCAAGCTAGTTGTTGATGAACCTAAGAAAGTAAGTGAAAGTTTAAGTAAAACTTTACTTCCTGAGGACAAGGTGTCCCTCTGATAGAAGATCAGATAGAGTAGTCATTGAAGACTGGGTATCTGATGATGAAGAAGATGAACAGGTTATGTCTAAACCTGAAGTAGTTAAGAAAGCAGGAACAAAGGGTTCCTAAAGTTATCAAAAAGGATACTGTTAAGCCTAGTTCAAACATTAAACATGTTAGGCAACCAGTTAAATATTGTGAACAATATAGATCCACTAGCAAGCCCAGAGGTAACCAAAGAAATTGGAATGGCCTCAAGTCTAACCAATTAGGTGATGACTTTTTCTTTTATAATAAAGCTTGTTACACATGTGGTAGTTTTGATCATCTTGCAGCTTTCTGTAACAAATGGGTATCTGGGTATGAAAACAATAGGGTGAACTTCAAAAGGCAAACTCCTCAAACTCACTTTCACTCTAAGTCTAAGAGAACAAAACCCAGAGCAGTTGTCAAAGCAGTTTCTGCTGCTAGACCATTCATGACTATTAACCCAAGACCAATAGTTAAAAATGCAAAATCTTTTTATACAAATGCATCAAAGACTGTTCAAAGGCCCATTCAAACAAAAGCAGTGGTCCAAAAACAAGTTTGGAAAATTAAGGGAACAATTACAAAGCTAGCAGTTTCTGTTGCTAAGCATGTAATTCATTCTGCTGCTAGGGAAAACAGGGCAAATGCTGTTAAGGCCTCAGCATGTTGGATTCTTAAATCCAATGTTGCATCAACTGTTCTTAAGAGATTAAATTTCATTGATGCAAGAGGCAGATCCAAGTCAGTAATGGCTTGGGTCCCCAAAAGAAACTAATACTTCTCATTGCTGTGCAGGAACATTCAATTGATCAACAAGAGGATCAAGGATAATCAGATAGTGGATGTTCAAGGCACATGACAGGCAACAAGTCTTATCTCTCAGATTTTCAATCAATAGATGGAGGCTATGTTACCTTTGGAGGAGGTGTTGGTGGTAAAATTTTTGGTAAAGGTACCATCAAAACTGGAAATTTAGGTTTTGAAGATGTGTACTATGTACAAGAGCTAAATTATAATCTTTTTAGTATCTCACAAATTTGTGACAAAAAGAACAAAGTTCTTTTCTGTGACACTGAATGTCTTGTACTTTCTCCTGATTTTAAGATGCCTGATGAAAGTCAAGTGCTTCTTAAAATTCCTAGAAAGGGCAATATGTACAGTGTAGACATGAAGAACATTGTTCCTAAAAAGGATTTAACTTCTCTTGTTTCAAAGGCCACATTGGATGAATCAATGTTATGGCATAGGAGGCTTGGTCATATTAACTTCAAAACCATAAATCAGATTGTTAAGAATGGTTTGGTAAGAGGTTTACCTCAAAAACGATTTGATAATGGTCAAACATGCATTGCTTGTCTTAAAGGAAAACAACACAAAGCCACTTGTAAGCCCAATCTTTTTAACTCTATCAATCAATCATTGTTTATGCTTCATATGGACTTGTTTGGTCCTACAAATGTTAGAAGTATGCAACATAAGAGATATTGTCTAGTTATTACAGATGACTATAGTAGATTTACATGGGTTTTCTTTTTAGCTACTAAGGATGAGACACCTAGCATCCTTAAGACTTTCATTACTGAGATAGAAAATCTAGTAGACAAAAGAGTAAAAGTCATTAGATGTGATAATGGGACAGAGTTCAAAAATATAGTTATGGATGAATTCTGCAAAGAAAAGGGTATTAGGAGAGAATTTAGTGTTCCTAGAAATCCACAACAGAATGGAGTTGCTGAAAGGAAAAATAGAACACTAATAGAAACTGCTAGAACTATGTTACCTGATTCTAAGCTACCTATAACTTTTTGGGCTGAACCAGTCAACACTGCTTGCTATGTTCAGAATAGAGTTTTAGTTGTTAAGCCTCACAATCAGACATCATATGAACTTTTTAGAGGTAGAACTCCTGCAATAGGATTTCTTAGACCTTTTGGATGTCATGTGACAATTCTCAATACCTTAGACCATCTTGGAAAATTTGAAGGCAAAGCAGATGAAGGTTTCTTAGTTGGATATTCTCTTAATAGCAAAGCATTTAGAGTATACAACTTAAGAACTAAGAAAGTAGAAGAAAACCTACATGTGATATTTTTAGAGCATAAATACAATGTAGTAGGTGAAGGTCCTAATTGGCTATTTGATCTAGAGTCATTAACCCATTCTATGAATTATGTGCCTATTGTTGCAGAAACTAATGATTTTTCAGGTTTACAAACAACAAATGAGGCAGGGTTAGACAAGGAGACAAATCAAGATCATATATGGATGCCAATAAGTACCAGTGTGGCTTCAACTTCAACAAATGATGAATCTTCTTCTGATAAAGCTAAAGAAGATGTTGAAAGTGAACACAAGGAAGATGGAACAAAGGAACAACAAAATGTTTTTGCTGATGATAGTGCTGCTGAGACAGAGCATTCTACTGCTAGGCTAAAATTTTTTGCTGCTAGGCCAAATGATACTACTGCTGGCCCTTCAGACTCAATTGAAGCAGATTTCTCAGAAAATGAGGTGGATTTGAGCAATATCACACCTAACTATCAAGTTCCTTCAACCCCATACACAAGGATTCACAAAGTCCACTCCCTAGAAAATGTGATTGGCGATGTACAATCAGGTGTGAAGACAAGACAACAACTTATGTCTTCAGACCAAAAAGGGCTTCTTGATGCCCTTTATGCTTCAAAGCAGCATGAGTTTTCAAACTCTTGCTTGTTTGTATGTTTTCTTTCACAGGATGAACCAAAGAACATTCTGAAAGCCTTAGATGATTCAAGCTGGGTAGAAGCTATGCAAGAGGAGCTTCTTCAGTTCAATATTCAGAAGGTATGGGTGCTAGTTGATTTACCAAAGGATGCAAAGGTAATTGGCACTAGATGGGTTTTCAAGAACAAAAGGGATGAAGGGGGAATAGTGATTAGGAATAAGGCTAGATTAGTAGCCCAAGGATACACACAACAAGAAGGTATAGACTATGATGAGGTTTTTGCTCCAGTAGCAAGACTTGAGGCAATTAGGATTTTCTTAGCTTATGCTTCATTTTTAGGCTTCAATGTTTATCAAATGGATGTCAAGAGTGCATTTTTATATGGTACTATTGAAGAAGAGGTGTATGTCACATAACCTCTAGGGTTAATTAATCCTGACCATCCACACAAAGTGTACAGAGTTGTTAAGGCTCTTTATGGCCTTCATCAGGCACCTAGAGCATGGTATGAAACACTAGCTTCCTATTTAAAAGAAAACGGATTTCAAAGAGGAAAAATTGATCAGACACTTTTCATCAAACAGCACAAGAAGGATCTTCTGTTAGTGCAGGTGTATGTGGATGACATTATCTTTGGGTCTACAAGGAAGGAGATGTGTTTAGAGTTCGAGAAACTTATGCATGATAAGTTTCAGATGAGTTCCATGGGGGAACTTACATTCTTTTTGGGTTTACATGTTAAACAGTCATATGAAGGCATATTTATTAGTCAAGATAAGTATGTTGTTGAGATACTAATGAAGTTTAACTTTGCTGATTCAAAAATGGCAATCACACCAATGGACTCTGAGAAGCCTCTTCCAAAAGTCTTAGATAGAGAAAATGTGGATGTACACACCTACAGATCTATGATAGGATCTTTGATGAATCTTACATCATCAAGACCTGACATCATGTTCTCTGTTTGTGCTTGTGCAAGATTTCAAGTAAATCCATAGGTTTCTCATTTAACAGTGGTCAAGAGAATTTTTAGATATCTCAAGGGTCAAATTAGGTTGGGACTATGGTATTCTAGAGAGTCACCTTTTGACTTGGTAGCATTCTCAGATAGTGATTATGCTGGTGCTAGCTTGGACAAAAAGTAAACAACTGGAGGATGTCAATTCCTTGGGTGTAGACTTATCTAATGGCAGTGTAAGAAGCAAACAACTATGGCTACTTCAACAACTGAAGCTGAATATGTAGCTGTTGCAAGCTGCTGTGCTCAAGTCTTATGGCTTCAAAACCAAATTCTTGACTATGGGTATAATTTTTTGAACACTGTTATTCATATTGATAATAGTAGTACTATTTGCATAATTAAAAATCAAGTGCAACATTCTAAAACAAAACACATTAAAATTAGACATCACTTTATAAGAGACTGCAATGAAAAAAAGATTAATTCAAGTTCTTAAAATTGCTTTAGAATTCAACTTTGCAGATCTGCTAACAAAAGCTTTTGATGTTGGAATGTTTCAGTACTTGGTAGCAAGTATTGGAATGCTTAATCCTCAATGATTTTAAACTTTGTGTTTTTGTAAATAAATTTTTGTTTGTGCTGTTGGCTTTAAAAGATACTACTGCTATTACAAAAGTTTGTGCTGCTAGTACAAATTTAAATTGTGTTATTCATACAGTTAGTCCTATGATTATTCTAATACAAGACAAGTACTTTGTACATTGTTCTTTTGGTTTTAGACTAACAATTTCAGGTATGAACATGTGAACACAAAGGAAGTTTCAAGTGAAATGGAAGCAGCAGAATGATAATATTAGTTGCTGACATAATAGGTTTATGATAGAAAGAGTTTGGGAATTTCAAACCTCCTTAAAACTGATACAACGCACTTTCTATCATTTTATACTTTTAAGTATAATGAGCAAGTCTAAGGACATCTGATAGAAAGAACAGCTAGTAAAAGTGAATCTAACACTTGTGTTAGAGGCAACAATTACTATGAGCTGGAAACCCTGTCAAGAAAGCCTTTTGAATAGGTTTATCTTTACACAGGCAGTTATTTATAACTGAAAACATTGGTTCTCACACAACCAGAGGTTGCTTTAAACCAAAATCTTGATTAAGTGTCTGTTATACACTTAATCCCTTCAAAATGGTTGAAAGCAGTATGGTTTTTCATAATAAAATCAAGTACATACTGCTAAGGAAAAAGTTTCTTTAAATGATTTTCAAAAAGACTCACAAAAACCATCAAATAATGGACCATGAGTCAAATGCCCCATGAATTACCTCTCATAGGAGTTAACACACCTAGAAGTGATGAGGGCAGCAAATTAAACTCTTAAGGAATTGATGGCTACATGTACAACATTGTCTGATAACATGTTCGGATGGATACCTCAGATGATGGAGAGAACTATTTTGGTACATAGTGAGAGATCTTCCAAACAGGGGAGGATAAAATGTTATTTTCATCTCAGGGGAGTTAATATCTCAGGAGAGGAAATAAAGCCCAAAGAAGGAAGACAACCAATGAAAGGGAGGAAAAGACAAGAGCATACCAGATGATGACATGAAGGTTGAAAATGACAAGAACAAAGCTTATTCTGGAGTATTATATATATTCAGAAGGGATGAAGCATTCGAAAGGAGAAAGTTCTATCTAGGTCAAACGAAGAAAAGTTTCAATTTTAGTTCACCACGTTTGTAAAGGCATGCTGATAGATGATTTCACTTGTTGAAACAAGCATCCAAGATACACTGCATCATTGCCTCTTATAATTCCTCCATCCAAGGAAATTGCAACATCTTTTAGGTTTTGTTTAAAGCTTGAAGATGTGTACTAATAATGTCGAAGTCAAAGAACAGAAAGTAGATGAGTTACTGAGAAAGATATTTAATCTTGAAGAACAGAAGTGTTTGAAAGATCTTCACAATCCATAATTTAATTCAGAAACATGTTGAAAAGGATTCACATGTTTAGGGGAGGATTGTTAGGAATTAAATATTCAAGAAGTTCAATATCGGATTCTGTTGCTAGCGTTATCGGTTTCTGCTGGAGCATTTGATTCTGCTGCTAGCCTTAACATTCTGCTGCTAGGCTTAACATTCTACTGCTGAGTGATTCTGCTGCTAGCATTAACATTGCTGCTGGTGATACTTTCTGCTGCTGAGTGGATAAGTATGAAAAGATATTATGTGTATTAAAGTCAACAATATACGGTAGATAATATCTTACCCCATGTGATCAGTCATAATGTTATATTCACAGAACAAGTTGTAAACATAGATACAAGTTGTATCTTAATGACTAACACTCTCAAAGCAAGCGTTCGATTAGACTTGACAATATTGTAAAGATCTTTCTTGTGTTATAAAAGAAAGATCTTAGACTAGTGATAAATAAGATATATACGAATAGATAATAGTGTGAATTATTAAGTGCTTAGAAATAACTCTCAAGAACATAGAACAAATATCACAAGTCGTAGAAAACATAAGATTCAAGGTCTTTGTAACCCTAGTGATATTGAAGATCACTCGTATTATCTTGAATAATATTGAATCGTTTGGTGATAACATTGCATGTTCTTTGTTATATATACTCAAGCATAACTGTTCCATTTCCACAACACAAATAACCTTCTAAGTGTGATTAAGTAAATTCCGCGTACTTGATCATATTAACTCAACTTATCACATACACAAAGCAACAAAAGTTTAACCACCTTATCAGTGTATCGCTCAACCTCGTCAATTGGTATCAGAGCAAGGCTGATATAGTTGATTTAGAAAAAGAAGAAGAAGAAATGGACGTTGAATCTATTCAGACCAATGTTGCTGCAAAAATACCCATGCTCAAACAGAATGAGTTTGAGATGTGGAGGCTGAGGATAGAGCAATATTTCCATGTGCAAGACTATGCACTTTGGGAAATCATTGAAGATGGAAACTCTTACCAGCTTACAACCATTTCATCAACAATGGAAGGCAAAGTGGTGACAACTCTGCAGATAAAGCCAACAACTGCAGAAGATAGAATAAAGAAGAAAAATGACTTAAAGGCAAGAAGCATGCTGATGATGACCATTCCCAGTGATGAACTTCTAAACTTCAGCAAGTTCAAAGATGCCAAGTCATTATTTGAAGCTATTATTGCCAGATATGGTGGAAATGAAGCCATCAAGAAAACCCACAAGACACTGCTCAAGCAGCAGTTTGAAAACTTCTCCTCTACATACAATGAATCTTTTGACCATATGTTTAATAGGTTACAGAATATTGTGAGCCAACTTGCTATTCTTGGGGTTGAAATACCTCAAGAAGATCTGAACTCAAAATTTATGAGAATCTTACCAGAAGAGTGGGCTATGCATGTTGTTGTCTGGAAGAATGTCACACCCCAAATTTCATGACTTGCAGCGGAATAAGTCATTCAGGGGCACGACTGGTCATAGCACCAAAGTTGCAGTTATATTGATCGACCTAAAGTGTCGTTTAGAGAATACATCGTTTGATTATTTAAAAACATTCAGAGTTATAAAGCTAGGTCCCAAAAGGTGAAACAAGTTTTCATAAAACAGGTTCATACAATTCAAACGATGGATAAGTGCATAAAATATAAAGTGAGACGCGTCGACTCTGCGACTCCATGATGTCCATATGCAAGCCAACATACGATACGTTAATTACCTGAAAATACATTGCTAAAAATGGTCAACAAAAATATTGGTGAGATCATCGGTTTATGTAAATGAAATATTGTACGGATACCACAAGTATAAAGTGTATGACAAAACAATGCCAGGTATGCCTTAACACATATCCAACTATCTATGATTCCCTAGTCAAACAGTTTTGGGGGACTGCTACCTCCGAAACTCTTGCTGATGGGACTCAACATTTAAGGGCAACCATTGATAACCATGAATTTTCTATCTCTAAAGCATCCATTAGAAGTAGTCTTAAACTGGATGATGCTTCAGGGGAAACAATGTTATGAAATAATATGATTTTAGAGGGTATGGGTAACATTGGATACCCCACTGATGGTAGTTTCACCTTTTGGAAAAGTCATTTTTCACCATAGTGGAAGTTTTTGATCCATCATTTGCTACACTGCCTAAGTCCCAAGAGTGGCGGATGGGATCAATTTGGAAGCAATATTGCTTCTGTTATGGTCTGTCTTTCACTTGGCAAGACTTTTAATTTTTCAAAACTAATCTTGGATGGCATGGTAGCAAATAACAACAGTAAGCACAAATTTTTAATGTACCCTCGTTTTCTTCAAATGGTGTTGGAAATTGAAACTGAAAATAAACTGCAGACTTATTTGTGTATAGCCTTTAAGGACAAAATTTTTAAAAATATGAAAAGGGGTTTTCAGGGGGCTCATAAACCATTATTTCCTGCTATGTTGCCTGCTACTACTAACATTGCAGGTACATCATCAACTGGAAGAGTTGCCCACTCCCCATCACCCACAACTGAGGAGCAAACCCAAGATGTCCCTAGATCACCTACACCACCACCTAGATCACCTACACCACCACCTAGATCAGCTACACCACAACCTAGATCAGCTACATCCACACCACCTTCACCTCAACAGCAAACCCAGGTTCCAACTCTAAGTCAGGAGGAGGAATCCACTGCAATGACTATGGATGGTCTTCTAAAGCTGGTTCCTACATTGGTTCAAAGGATTACTGTATTGGAGAAGGCAAACAAAACCATGGGAAATGCTATAGTGACATTGGTCAAGAAAGTCAAGAGAATGGAGAAGGTTATGAAGGAAAAAGGGGTTGCTTTTAGTGATCAGGAGGGTGCTGATGAAAATTCTTCCAAACAAGGGAGGAATTTAGGTGAAGAACAAGTGTTTCAGACTCCTGCTCAAGCTAAATCTGCTGGTGATACTGACATAAGTCCAGAGGGATTGGAAGTAGTAGAAACTTTAGCTAAAACTCTTAGCTAAATTCAACAGAGGAAGAAGAGGAGGCTAAAGAGGAAGTTGGTGATTGATGAAGATAAGTTTGAGGATGATATAGTTAAGTATGGTGACAAGGTTAGTTTTGGTATTAAATCTGCTGAGAAAGTTAGTTATGGTAGTGATAAGTCTGGTGATAAGTCTGAAGAGGTTAAGTCTGCTGATCAAGTTAAGTCTGCTAAAGAAGATAAGCCTGCTGGTATTCAAAAGGAAGGAAAGTAGATACTTGTAGAAACTCCTCAGCTAAAGAAAACTAAAAGGCAACAAAGAGAGGAGGAAGCAAGCTTAGCTGAGATTGCAAGGATTCAGGCTGAAGAACAAGCTGAAGGGGAAAGGCTTGAAGAAATAAAAAGACAAGATGAATTACTTGCAAAGAAGTTGCAAGAGGAGTCTAGTGATGATCCACTTATGTCCATGATCAAGGATGATGATGAATTAAGGGCAAAATTGGAAGAGCTAAAAGCTATTGAAGGTCTGACAACTGAGGAAAGAGCAAAGGAGCTTGCAGAATTCATCAATGCCAGAAGGGATACATAAACCCTTTGTGATTTCATAGAGATGATCAAACAAACTCAGAAGAGGAGTGCTGCCAGTACTACCAAGAAACTCACAAAGCAGCAAAAGATGTCTGACATGAAGATATATTTAAAGAATATGATGCATTCCACTTTTGAAAAGATGAGAGGAGAAACATATGAGGAGATTGAAGGTATGTATCTCAGAGCTTATGAAAGAGATCATAAATACAAGCCCATTGACTATGAAGATTCCATTAGAAGAAGCTTCAAAAGGCAGAAGGTATCTGAGGATGAAAAGGTTGCTGATAGCTCAAAAGGTGAGCATGTAAAGGAAGGAGTAGAGGTTCAGAAGCCCATTATAAGGTGGAATAAAAGAAAGAGAGCAGCTAGGGAGGGTAAATTAGGTTCTAAAGAGGATGTGCAAGAGGAAGAAGAACCCTCTTCTGAGGAATTTACAATAGGGTCAATTCCTGAAAGTTCAGCTTAACCTGCCAAGATTGTCCAATGGCAGATCAACAAAACTGGTAAGAAAGGAGCTTATAAAATAATCAAGGAAGATTATACAGAAGTTGTGTATGTGAATTTTCCAGGTTTATTAAATGATTTGAGGAGAGATGATCTTAAGGAGTATACAAGTTGATGATGATCAAATATGGAGATGAAAGACCAGAAGAAGAATTTGAAATGTTCTTTGGGGAGATTGAAGACAATGTTTGATCCACCATCCAGACAGATAAGATTTGGAAGCTGCTGATTCGTCTGAAAACTGTATATATAAATATTCTGAGACGGTACGCTGAATAAAGACAATTAACCTTTAGAAAAAGGATAACTTGCAAAAACTCACGTGTGATATGTGTGATACCAGGAAAGTGATTACCCTGGGTCGTTGTCCCAACGAGGTTGTGAATGGGCATCGTTAGAGGTTTTGGATTAGAGTGACTGATGATTGGATATGGAATTTTGCTTTTTGTTTAATTAAATAATGAGAAACATTAATTCTCAAAATAAAATTAATGATTAAAAAAATTAAATAAATTAAAAACGCGAAACGGGAAATTAAAAACGGGTTTAAAAAGTGAAATCTATAAAAACAAATCCTACAAGTGCAAAATTATTTTTCTTAAATCCTAAATAATAAAAGAAAATTTTAGAAAAAAGATTTATATTTTTCTGAGTTTTATATTTTTTATTATGAATTAAAAACTACTTTAAACTAATTAAAAGGTTTAAAAATAGTAAATGACTTTGGAGAATTATGAAAAATTGCAGGTAAATCTAAAATATTATTATTAATATAGGAAAAATAAAATTAGAAGTTATCTAAACCCTAATAAGAAATGGGCTAATAAGCAGTTTGGAAATAAGCACAAAATTAAGCTAAAAAGCTCTAAAAATTACCAAAGGTTTAGAAATAGTTCAAGCAACTTATTTAAGCATAAAACAAATGAATAAGCTCAAATAACCTAAAGAAATAAGCCAATAAACACTTGGGCAGATTCACTAATTATGCAGAAATATCAGCTATAATCCCCAACTTGCAGATCAAAATAAGCTGAAAAGTGGGAACTTTATAGGGGCAAAACCTTCCTAGTACTACAGGCTACACTAAAATACAAAAAGACCTAATTCTAACAACCCAATTGAACTCTAATTAAGCACTAGATCAGATGCTTGATGAAACTGAATGCATATGCAGGAACAGATCAGACTAACTAGGGTTTTTGCAGACTAGAATTAAGATATTAAATAAGCTCTAAAGGAGAATCCAAGAACAGAATCTTAAAACCTATACTACTAGCTAAAAGCAAACCAAAATTCAGGACCTCAGCTTAAGTAGTTAAGCCACAAATAAGCTGAGATCAGCAGCTATTAGGGGTGTTCTACTCAGTGTATGCTGAAACAGTATGATTTTGGCAAAACTAGTCTAGGCCTATAGGCACTAAACAAGGAACTCATAATAACTTAAATGGACCAAATGGGACTCAGAAACACCAAGGAAAAAGTCTCAAACTGCTTAATGCTAATTAGAGCTTATTAGATCAGATTATTATCTAATCTTGAACCAGTGAATACAATTCTTACAAATCTTCAAATACAGGCTAAAAGCTTAGACTAACAACTCAAATAGGGAAAATTAATTAAGATCAAACTTAGCACAAGTGCAAATGAACAGTAAAACTGGGTTTGACCCAGTTTGACCTTTTAATCCAAACACCCCTTAAAGTTCACTGATTTGAAATTAAAACTAGAACATACAATAATAAGCTAAGAAATCTATGAATAGAGGAACAACTAGCTATAATAAGTAATGAAAATCAATTTTGAAATGAAAAGAAGCACTATAATAAGCTAACAATACATTAAGCTATTTTTTGGTTTTTATGAGATTTTTAAGCAAAATAAAGAAAATGCTATTTAAAACTGATAAAACAGATAAAATATAATTAGAAACTATTAATAAGCAGAAAATTACTATAGTAAGCTAAAAATAAGCACTAGTACAGTAAACTAGAAAATAATGCAAAATTATAGAAAATGGCTTACAACTGTGAGGGGTAATGAAACAAGAGAAACTGATCAGAACTTAAACTTGGTTTGTCAATACCAAGTTAAACACCACTCAGCTTATTCCAGAACAGCTGATCACACCTGAATTTCTTATTTGACTTTTTTTTACTTTTTCTACTTTTGTTGAATTTAACTAAATTAAGCATCAATAACCTCACAACAAGCTGTCACAGGCTTATGTAAGCTTATTGAACATGAAATAAAAGCTTTTAAACTTTAAGTAACAACTTATTCTAATCAAACAACTTAACATTAAACTTGAACTTGAATTGAAACTGAAATGGTACAAGGTTTTTGAAAATGAAATTGAAACTGAATTTAAAATTACAAGAACATGAGATGGATTAAGCCTAAAAGCTTATTCTAAATTGACTTAAAAGTAAATTACACTACGAATGGTCTAAAAATAGGACAATTATTTCTTTGTGACTTCATTCTCTTAAATAGCTATCCAAATCGCTTCTTCTCATCCTTCTGATCAAATCCCACCCCTTGGATTGCTTCCAATTCATCCTAGCCGTTCAATGGTATTTTGGCGCCAAAATGGTTAACTGCTTTTGTGGTTTAGCAGGCCTAGTGGGGGTGGGAAAGCATTTAATGTTTTTGGATTGTTAGGTGGAGTGGGATAGGAGGAGGGTTGAGGTGATGGGAGGTTTGTTAGGATAAGGGTGGTGGATGATGGTGGTATGGTTTTCGCGAGGTAATGGTTTAGAGGGTGATGGGTTTGACCAGGTCAAACCTGGTATTGGTTAAAAGGATGGGTTGGATCGGGTTTATTTATTGGGATTGGGCTTGGGTTATTTAATTTGATGTTGGGCTTGGTGGATTGGGTAAAGGTTTGTGGCTGGGTTTATTATTTGGGTTTAGTATTTAGGATAGAAATGGAATTGGTTTAGCTTTAAGGGACTAATGTTGTAATATTCTGAAAATCCAAGGACTATTGCTGCCAAAAATAGAAATTATTTCCAGGGATCATTTGTGTCATTTTGGGATTTTGGGGGTTGACTTTGACTCTGTCTTTGACTTTCGTCTTCACTTGATCAAATGTACAATTGTTGTCGAGGCGATCCATAAATGCTCGTTTTTGTTCCGTTTTCAATCCTTCAGTACCTGAGACACATAAAACACAAACCAAGGATATCTGCAGTATAATTCAGTGTTTTAGGTCATTTTTGTGTCTATTATGGGTATAAAATGACGAGTATTTACACACTCATCACTGCCTTTTCAACAAGAAATAGTAAGATGGAGATATTTTGATAGTTGTCAAGTTCACTGTTTGACCTTGCAGAGTGCCCATATCTATATGTTGGCAGAGGTTAAGTATCCTCTACATCCAAGGGTATGCAAGGAGATGCTAGAAAAGAAGCTTCTGGGTAATAAGGATGACGAGGTATGTAATCAGCTTTTGGAGTTAATTGAGATGCAGTCACAAAAGGAAGTTGTTTGGGGTGTTTGAAAGAATTTTCCAAGTTGATAAGTGAGATTAATGGAAGTTCTCACTTGGTGAAGGTGCTTTGCACTAACACAACAAATGGTTATCAGTCCACCATGTCTAATCCACATAAGGACTGGCTAATCCAAGAGCAAATGGCTTTGGTAAAGATACCTCAAATCTGTTTACGGCTGACAATTTGCCAAAAATTGTTTGGTAATCAACTCACCATATATGTGATAGTGAAGAGTTGGCTAGCCCACAAGAGTATGGCTTGTGGTAAAGGCTGTGAAAATCCATAGCTGGTTATCAATTCACCAAGGTGAGGTCTGTATTCCACCAAAGAATTGGCTAGTCTAAAAGCAAATGGCTTTTGGTAAAGACACACCAAATCCGTTGATAGCTGATGATTTGCTAAAAATTATATGGTATTTCAACTCACCATGTTTCATGTACAAAGAGTTGAAATGGTTATCAATGTACCATGGTTTTACACCAAACATTGGCTACTCTAGAGTTAATGGCTAACTGGTAAAGAGACATCAAATCCATTAATTTTTCAATGATTCACCTCTCACAGGAGTTAACACACCTGAAAGTGATGAGAATAGTATGAAACTTTAAGAATTGATGTACAAATAGTCAATGTTGCTGCAAAGATCAGATGGTATGAAGATTTCTAATATAAAGATGTTGCACAAGTTCAGATATGATGATTTGAAGAGTTAAAGTTTAAAATAATTCCAAAAGATTAGCGTTCAATCCTCAGAAAGCTTATCAAGAAAGAAACTTGAAGTTCATGGTGCATGAAGATCAAGTTAGGGGAGGATTGTTGGGAATTATTGAAGAACAGACTTAAGTCTGCTGGTGACATAGTTAAGTCTGTTAGTGTTAGTTAAGACTGCCAGTACAAAGTTAAGTCTGTTGGATCGATATACTCTGACCAAACTAACTTGTAGCTTGTCTACTGTTTAACAACTTTGAATAAATTCAAAACTATTAATAATGAAACACTGATATACTTTGCTAAGTATGCGGAATCTACTTCAACAAAGCTAAGAAGAATTAATAAACAACTTTGAATATTATTAAAACCTTGAACCTGCTTTCTTACACAGATTCACTAACAAACTCTAATCATTAATACTTCTAACAATCGACTAATACTTTTCTCTAAAATCGCATATATTCGTATATCTCTAATGCCAACCTAGGGATCCTTTTATAGGCACAAGGAAAACCCTAGTCGGTTTACAAACTTGAACGACAAGTAATTCTAATTATAACTCTAATCTAATACGAACATTCTAGAATTACACATTTGTCCTTAAACTATTTGCATAGCAGTCCTTCAACGAGCAGCAGTACTTTAATCGAACAGCAGTACTTTGACTTGAGTAGCAGTACTTTGACTTTCAGCAGTACTTTAATATTTCATAGCCCAACAATCCTCCCCTAACTTGAATTCTACTTGCTTGATTTCAAGTTCCTTTTGTATTTCTTTAACTTCAACACTTTATCTTCAAAGAAAGGTTGTTTCTTTGAAATCTGTCTCGTTGTTGTTTTGTCATCATCAATGCAATTAGTATCTTCAATCTTCATCAGCAACAATTCTTTTCAGCATCATATCTTTTCAGCAACTCAGCATCATATTGACAATAGGTACATCAGATCTTAAAAGTTTCATACTATTCTCATCACTTCCAGGTGTGTTAACTCCTGTGAGAGGTGAATCATCGAAAACTTTAATGGATTTTGATGTCTCTTTACCAAAGCCATTAACTCTGGAGTAGCCAATGTTTAGATTTAGGAAAAACCATGGTACATTGATAACCATATGATTTTTAGCAAATCATCAGCTATCAACGGATTTGAGTAGTCTTTACCAAATAGCCGTTTGCTTTTGGACTAGCTAGTTCTTTTAGTACAATCACTACCATGGTGAACTAATTACCATATAATGGTTTTCCACAGCCTTTACCACAAAGCCATTATCTTGTGGGCTAGCCAACTCTTCACTAATATAGATATGGTGAGTTGAAAACCATACAATTTTTAGTAAATTGCCAACTAAAAACGGATTTGATAATCACATCAGAGCCGTACCCTCATGATGAGTCAAACTCTTTCTTGTTTATTAAACATGGTGAGTTGATTACCATTTGTTGTGTAGTACAAGTACTAACACCATGCTGTTGCTTTCAAAACCATTTGTTGCTGTTTAATCTTTGTGCTTCAAAATGTTTTTGCACTTATCAAAAATTACTGATTTTATCAAAAGACTTTACTGGTTTTATGCTGCAAGCAGTACTTTGAGAAAGTACTGTCTGACCAGCAGTACTTTGAAGAAAGTACTTATTTTTCAAAAGATTTATATAATAATTAAACCATACCAGTAGTTATGCATTAATCTTCAGATTCAGTTGTCCACTTGATGAATAATTTTATGACCATCAATGCTACTTCATCTTCTTGTTCCACTTCCATGCCATGCTCTAGCATCCTGATCATCAGATCTCTTGTGAGTGGATATCTCTGTTCTGCTAGCATATGAATCATAGTGCCATCTTCTAACTCCAAAACATGTATTCCAACTGATTCAAAGAATCTCCATCTGTTAATCTCCCAATTGTCTTGATTTTCCCACAAAGTATTATCTTCAGCTCTGATACCACTTGTTGGATCGATATACTCTGTCTCCCAGATTGTTGTGAGATCTCCTAACAATACCAAACCTACTCCTTGTGGTGGAATATGCTCAAAATAAGTTTGTACTTGGAGATATAATTGAAGCATATCATCTCTATCAATCAGATGTAATATATCCCACAATGAATTGAACACTCTAAAACTTCCATCTTGTCTATGAAAGATCAGATAATTTCCTTCTTGTGATTCTACAACTGAAAAAGTAGATATCTTGGACTTCTTATCAGCATCTTCTTTCAATTTTGGATTTTCAAAGTCAACAACTCCAAGATAATTCCTGAGCTCATCAACTGTGTCTGTTCTTAATTCAACAGCTTCCTTGAACTTCTTTGATGGCTGTTCATTAGTTGTTCTTTTCCTCTTTGAGCTCCTTGTAACAGCTCTTTCCTTTCTTTTATCTTCAAGCTCCTTATCTTCAAAAGAAATAATGCTTGCAAGATCTTTTTGAATAGCTTCTCTAACAGCATCATACAAATCCTTCATCTCTGTATATGTCAATCTGACTAAACCTGTATATCCTCGACCTTTCAAATAAGCAATCATATCATTCCTTTCTCTAGCTTTACTAATTGGCCTTTGTGATTGAACAATCTTCCTTGATTCTTCAGCATCTATCTGAGCTTGCAATAGTCTAGCTGCTTCCTCACCTTTGGCAATCTGAATCTCTCTTAATTGTGCCAAAGTCATCTTCTTCTTCTTCTTTTCTACCAAAATCCCTTTACCTTTATCTTTTGGATCTATTTCCTGAGATGGTTGAGAAGAAGTATGATGTTGTTGTTCAACCTCATGAATACTAATGCCTCTTTGACTTGACATATTAAGCATAATGTCAGCAATTGTTTCATCATCACTGTTAGTATGAGCTATAACATCTTCTTCCTGAGCTGGTTTAGAAGGGCCAACTTCCTCTTGAACTTGTCTTGAAGGACCAATATCTTCTTCAAAATCTAAAGTTCTAGGTGTAATAGTGAATTGCCTCTCAGTACCTTGTTGAGCAGTACTTTCTGCTTCAGCTCCTTCCAAGTTTATTTCCTCAGTATCACCACTTCTTACTTCAACAGTAGCTTATTCCAAATTGATTTGCTCTGTTTCATCACTCTTCCTCTCAGCAGTATGTTGAGGAATATGTTCAGGTGGTGTCATCTGAGTGTCATCCATAAATCCAGCATCTTGTGTAAAACCAGCATCTTCATTCAAATTCTCTAAATTCCTCCCCAATTGGAATGAAGAATGCTTCTTTGACTTTTTCTTCTTTGACTGAGAAGACTTCGTAGGTTTCTGACCACTCTGCTTCTGAGACTTTACCCATAATCTATGGTGTTGAACTAGTGGCCAAACAAACTTCTTCAATCTTTGAAACTTAGTCTTTAACTTGACTATCTTAGCAGCTTGAGCCTCACTCTCCTTTTTCAGCCTCTTTAACTCCCTTGTTAAAGCATAGTTATCCAACTCTGCCTCTTCTTCTTCAGATTGCTTAGACATATTTGTGGAAGAATAATCATTAGGAGATGGTGGTTGATTCATACCTTGGTCTGACTCCTCATGAGTAGGAATGTCCATAGGAGCAGTATCTTCCCTAGTAGCAGAATGTGGAGAAGCAGTATGTTGAGAAGCAGTAGGTTGAGGAATACTAACTTCTCTAAAAACTGGAGACTCTTGGCTTGCTGATTCAGAATTTGCTTCTTGCTCTTGCTCTTGCTCTTGCTCTGCATCTCTAACAACTTGTGCAACTCCCAATATATGAGCAGTCAAAGGTGTGTTGGTTCCAGAAAACTTGACACTTTGTTTAGAGAGAAAAGTAAACACCTTTGGTGGAAGTTTGACAGTGGGTAAAAAACTTTGAGGTTTAGGGACATCCGCAAGTTGATTGTTCAAGAATAACTGAACAAACCTTGGATACATTAAGAATGGCGAACCATTAGCAATATGTGTAAGCATACCATCAAGAATTAGTCTTGAAAAGTTGAATCTTTGATCGGTAGCCAAACCCACTATTGCAGATGCAATATTTTGACCAAATTGATCAAAAGAAGTACTCTTGGGACTTAAACAATGAAGTAAAACGTGAATGAGGTACTTCCAATGAGAACAAAACAAAGGCTTTTGAAAAGTAAGTTTCGTCAGATCTCCTTCATAACCTATATCACTTAGAGTGTCCCAAAGCACTTGTTTTTCAAAACGAACAGCCCCCCTTCATCATTGAACATCAAAACATCCCTAATCGTGGCCTCAGAAATCCGAATAGTGCGTCCAGCAACCGTAGCCCTAATCAACGAATCATCTTCAATCGTTGCAGTATGCCAAAATTCTTGCATCCAGGGACCAATAACATCAGGGTTAACTAAAATAGAGTAGTTGATGGAAGACCCAGTTAAGAAATCAATGATCGCATGAAAATCAACATTATCCCTTGTCTTGTCCAAGTTAGCGATCATATTGTGTTTGCTAACAGTGAGTCGATTAGCCATGATGAGTGGTAGAGAAGAATTCGCTTTGAGTGTGTGTTTCGTTAAAAAGATTGTGGTGTAAACGCGAATGAGGGATCTCAAATATGGTAAAAGGCGGGGAAATAGGTGTGAGTTTCTTTAAATAGGATGGAAATAAATCAAACTCAAAAGAATAAAGTTACCGTTTTGATTAACTTATTATCTCCGCCGTAAGGAATTAATTAACCATAGCCCCACAATTTTTGACCGTTGGAACAGTACATCCACGTATGCAGTACGTTGAAGCAGTACTTTGCTGAGGCAGTACTTTAAGAAACAAAGCAGTACATTCCATCTTCTTATCCACAATCAACACTCCAAACTAAAACCAAGAACTTGTAAATGGTTCATGCTTAAGTTCTAACTAATAGCTTATGTTGCCTCCCCTCAAATACAACATATAGGCTAAACTAAATTACTAAAAACCAATACTTTCATTAAGAACTAAAAGAAAGTATACTAACTAATACTAAAGCCTCCCTTCAAATGTAGCCTAGTAGTTAATCATCCCAATGCTCACAACTAAGTGGTTGAATCTTGAAACATCAAATCCCTTAGTGAGTAGATCAGCTACATTATCATCTGTGTGAACCTTGACCACATTTATAAGCCTGTGCTCATAACAATCCCGAATGAAGTGATGCCTAATCTGAATATGCTTGGTCTTGGAGTGATAAACTGGATTCTTCACAATGCAGATGGTACTCTCATTATCAATATTGATAGGAGTATTTTTGAAATTGAATCCATAATCCAAGAGTTGATTTTGCATCCACAAAACTTGTCCACAACAGCTTGCAGCAGCAACATATTCTGCTTCAGTAGAGGAGGTTGCAGCAATGGTTTGCTTCTTACATTGCCAGGAAACTAATCTTCTTCCAAGATATTGACATCCTCCTGAGGTTGATCTTCTATCATAGTTATCTCCTGCATAGTCACTATCTGAAAAAGCTTCCAAGTGAAAAGGTGACTCCTTAGGATACCATAATCCTAACTTTGGTTGATGCTTGAGATATCGAAAAATCCTCTTGACTGCATACATATGTGAAACCTTGGGTGTAACCTGATATCTTGCACACAAACATACAGCAAACATGATGTCAGGTCTTGATGCAGTTAAGTACATAAGACAACCAATCATAGATCTATAAAGCTTGACATCCACAGCTTGTCCATCTTCATCCTTGCCTAAGGGTTTATGGTTATCAATGGGTGTGGTGGCAGGCCTGAGATTAGGAAGGTCAAATCTTTTAAGTATGTCTGCAACATACTTTTCTTGGTTAATGAAGATTCCATCTTTTGTTTGTTTAACTTGAAGTCCCAAAAAGAAGGTTAATTCTCCCATAGAACTCATTTGAAACTCCTTCTGCATAAGATCTTCAAATTCTTTCACCATAGACTTCTTTGTTGCTCCAAATATAATATCATCCACATATACTTGGACTAACATAATGTCTTTCTTATCCCTTTTGATAAACAAAGTCTTATCAATTGCTCCTCTCCTATAACCATGTTGTAATAGAAAATTTGAGAGTCTCTCATACCAAGCTCTGGGAGCTTGATGAAGGCCATATAGTGCCTTGATCACCTTATAGACTTTTTTTGGATGTGCAGGATCTTCAAAACTAGGAGGTTGTTTAACATAAACTTCCTCAGAAATTGTGCCATAAAGGAAAGCACTTTTCACATCCATTTGGTAGACAGGAAATCCCATGTATGATGCAAAGGCAAGAAATAACCTTATTGCCTCTATCCTTGCAACAGGAGCAAAAACTTCATCATAATCCACTCCTTCTTCTTGGCGATATCCTTGTGCAACCAATCTAGCTTTATTTTTGATAACATTCCCTCTTTCATCTCTTTTGATTCTGAAAACCCATCTTGTACCAATGACTCTTTTGCCATCT
Source organism: Artemisia tridentata subsp. tridentata (assembly GCA_021014915.2). Lineage (NCBI taxonomy): Eukaryota > Viridiplantae > Streptophyta > Magnoliopsida > Asterales > Asteraceae > Artemisia > Artemisia tridentata. Next base: position 195,857,770 of record CP139501.1, on the reverse strand, counting down.
GGTAAATCACATAATACCCAGACTTCTTGAAGCTTGAATTGTAGAAGCTCCTCTTGCATGGCTTCAACCCAACTTTCATCAGCTAAAGCTTGAGCTACCTTCTTGGGTTCTTCTTGAGATAGAAAGCAAGCAAACAGGAATGTTTGTTGATCCTTGTGATTCATCCTGTTTTGTTTGTAAACAAAGCTAAGTAAAGCAGTATGTTGCTTAGAAAGTCCTTTAACTTTGTTCCTTGTAACCACTCCTGAAGAGGGTGATCCAATAATGTTACTTTGAGGATGAGCTTTATGAATTCTCAATGTAGGAGTTGGTGGTACTGGAAGATCAGACTCCAAGTTAGTAAAATCAATGCCTTCATTGGAAAAAATACCTTCTAGATTAAGCTCATCATCAACTTCTTCTAATCCAGGAATGTTAGCATTATTCAAATCATCATCATCAACATTGAAATTATTAGCATTGTTCCAATTTGATTGCTCTAACACACCAGAAGTACTGTCAAAAGGATCATCAGTACCTTGATCAAAAGTACTGTGAACAGTATCTTGAAATACACTCTTTTTCTTTGCGGCTTCATAAGCCTTCCTTTGTTCATCTTCATAGGATTGTGCTATAGTTTCTTGAAAAAGCATCCTATTAAGTTCATCTTGTATGGCTTGATCTTCATCAGATACTGTATTAGTTGGTTGAGCAGTACTTTGGTCTTCAAAAGTAACTTCAGGTTCTTTGTCAGGAACATCTTCTGGTGTAACATTGACTCCATGAACAATGTACTGTGAATCATCTTCTTTGTGATTAGCCTGATTCTCTTCTCTAACAGGAACATAATTCATAGATGGAGTGAACTTGAGATCAAGATCAAACATCCAATCAGGACCTTTACCTTTCTGAGTTTCCTTATCTTCCAAAAATTCAACATGAAGACAATCTTGTACCTTTTTGGTATTCCTGTTATAAACTCTAAAACCTTTGCTATTTGTACAATAACCCAATAGATATCCTTCATCTGACTTACCATCAAATTTTCCCAGAGAGTCAATGGTATTTAGAATAGTCAGAGAGCAGCCAAAAGGTTTTAGAAAACGAATGTTTGGTTTCTTTCCCATTAGTAACTCATAAGGTGTCTTCATCTGAGGTTTAGTTACTGAAACTCTATTTAACACATAGCAAGCAGTACTTATGGCTTCAGCCTAAAAGAGAATAGGTAATTGGGAATCTGCAAGCATTGTTCTAGCTGCTTCTATCAAAGTCCTGTTCTTTCTTTCTGTAACACCATTTTGCTGGGGTGTTCTAGCAAAGCTAAACTCTCTCTTGATCCCTTTCTTGGCACGGAATTCATCCATATGCTTGTTCTTGAATTCTGTTCCATTATCACATCTAATACCTCTAACTTTGAGTCTTAATTTATTTTCAAGTGCTACTATCAGGTCATGAATAGCATCAAAGGTTTCATCTTTGAATCCCAAGAAAAAGACCCAACTAAATCTGCTACAATCATCTGTCACAACCAAGCAGTACTTCTTCTTGTTTAAACTCTCTACTAAAACTGGTCTAAACAGATCCATGTGTAGCAACTCCAAAGGTTCTCTAATATCTCTTTCCCGAAGCTTCTTACATGAAGCTTTATGTTGTTTACCCTTCTTGCAAGCCAAACATGAATGATCAGTCTTGAATGTTTTGGAAGGTAAACCTCTAACTAAATTTCCTTTGACCAGCTTGTTGATGTTCTTAAAATTAACATGACCTAGTCTTCTGTGCCACAGATGTGCTTCTTCCAATGATGCCTTTGCTACTAAACATGTTGCTCTTCCAGCAGAATTGAGACTCTTTAAGTCTAAAATGTACACATCATTGGTTCTTGGTACTCTCAATGTTACCAAGTGATCATCAACAAATTTGAACTCAGGGGAGAGAATGAGACATTCTGTATCAGTGAACAGAATTGGGTATTTCTTGTCACAAATTTGAGATACTGACAATAGGTTGAACTTGAGCTCCTTCACATATCTAACATTCTCAAAATCAATACATCCAGCCTTGATTGTTCCTTTGCCAGTGATTCTTCCTCCATCAGGATCATTACCAAATGCAACTCTTCCTCCATAATATGCCTTAAAATCTGACAGGATCTCCTTGTCCCCTGTCATGCTGCCAGAGCAACCACTATCAACAATAATATGATCTTTAAGCTCTTCCTCTGAGTTGCCCTGCACAGTAAAAGAAAGGGTTAGTTTCTTTTAGGAACCCAAGCCATTACTGACTTGTGTTCCCCTTGTGGAGTGACATACTTGAATTCCTTCAGTATGTAATCCCCACTGGTTTTAAAGGCATGGTCAATGATTATTTGAGTTGGTCCCATGTCCTGTGTTGTATTATCAACAACACTCCCTGTTTCACCCTTATCTGATGAAAGTACTGCTTGTTCCCCATCAGTACTTTCTTTCTTAACCCAATTTCGTTTGACCTTAGGTTTCTCTGATCTAGGTACTCTGCTTGAGGTGTAAGACCTTTTATATGAATTGAATCTCTTAGGTCTTCTATGTGAAAAAGTGTTAGCAGTACCATGAGTGGGTGAAAACTTATCAGTCCTTTGAGAAGGTACTTCTTGAGACTTATCAGTGTGTGAAGGTACTGGTGATTTGGAAAACAATCTTTTTTGTTGAGGGTACCTATAGTCTTTAGAGAAATTACTATGGTTAACCCTTTTTGAGTGATTCCAAACTGGTCTAGTCTCTCTTGGCTTATGGGTGGTAGACCTATTCTTTGGAAACTGACTTAAGTATTCTGAGTGTAAGTCACAGTGCTTAATCAAATGATCAGGACTATAGCATACATAACATAACTTTCTCTCCATATTCCCAAATCTTCTTCTATGATTAAAAGATTTCCTATAGTGAGCAGTATTTTGAAAAGTTTCTCTTGGAGGTACTGCTGAATGTCCAGCAGTACATAACATAACTTTCTCTCCATATTCCCAAATCTTCTTCTATGATTAAAAGATTTCCTATAGTGAGCAGTATTTTGAAAAGTTTCTCTTGGAGGTACTGCTGAATGTCCAGCAGTACTTTGAAAAGTTTTTGGAGGTACTGCTTGTTTTTGAAAGGTTGTAGGAAACTTTTGATCATTACCCCTTTGAAAATCATTCTTAGGTTTCTCAGAACTAGTAATCTTCTTCCTAAACTCTAGGTTGTCTACACCATAACGAGAAACATCTGTCCTAAGTGGTTGAAACTGACCAGTGGGTGGAGGAACTGAGTGGTACTCCTTATCTTTCTTAAACTTAGGAGGTGATTCACCAATTGGTTCCTCATTCCTAGATGTGTTTTCTTCTGAGCTTGTAAGGTCATCATCACTAGGTGGAATCTCTTCCTTAGCACTAGGTGGGGTCGCTTCCTTATCACTAGGTGAGGTCTCATCTGAACTACTATCTTCACCATAACCTAGTCCAGCTCTACTGTTTATGACTCTTTGTTTTTCAACAAATTGAACATGTGATAGACCAGCCTGTTTAATACTACCAAGTTTTTCTAACAAAGTATCTCTTTCCTTAGTAATCTTTTCTAATTCAGACACCTTACATCCTAACTTCCATTCACTTAATTTCAATTGGTAATCTTGTTGCTCATATTTTTCTGCCCAAGCCATTTCATTATTTTCATGTGTTAATATTTTGGCTTCCATTGACTCTAAAGTTAATTGATAACCAGCTACCTCAGACCTAGCTGTTCTACAATTATCTCTTTCAGTCACATATTCTTTAAGCAACTTTTGATAAACATCATTACATTTAGAGCATACCTCAGAGACATTGGATGAACTTGGTGAAGTGGCTACCATAGCAATCTGAATAGGTTCATCTTCATCCTCCAAGCTCCAATCAAAGCTTCCAAGACCATCTCTTGATTCCAAATCAGCATATCCAGGTTCCACATCAAAAGCTGTGCCCCAATCAAACTCTTCCATTGCAACCATAGAATAGGTTACAGGTTCATCATCAAATTCAGCACTCCAGTCAATCTCTGCTAAATTTTCTTGAGCCACCAAAGCTTTTGGTTGTGATTCAGTAATAGGAATCTCCTTTCTTTCAACCTTGGGTTGTTCAATCATCCTGTTTGCCTGATATTTTGCAAACTTGCATTCCCTTGCAAAATGTCCAAGCTTTTGACAATTGAAACATTCAATCTTGGATTTGTCAAAAGTTATACCTTGTTTGGCTTTGAAATCAATTCCCCTTCCTGTCTTGTTCATGAAATTCTTGATCCTAGCAGTGATCATAGCTACTTGCCATCTTATGTCAATCTCCTCTAAAGCATCTTCTTCAATCTGCAACAAGTCTTCTTGATAGGTAACAGGTAAAGTGGCTTGTTGTGCAAAGAAGGAACATACAACTTCATCAGAATTGGTGTTGTTTGTTGGTGATGGGATGGGAGTAGTTGAGGTTGTACAAACATGCTGTAAATCACCAACAGTACTTTGAGAAGGATAAGCAGTACTTTTAGTGGAAGTACTGCTTCTGTTTTCAGAAGACACAAAAGCTATGTTGTGAGTTTTCTGAGAACTGTGACCATTCATCTCTTGCTCGTACACTTTCAAATTGTTATAGAGATCATCAAAGTCCATAGATTCCAATCCAGGTTGTCCTCTAATCATAGTAGCAACCACATGCCAGACAGATGGCAAACTCCTTAAGAACTTCAAATTTGCATCTTCAACAGATACCTCTGCTCCATACAGTTCTAGCATACTAAGTAGATTTTGAAATCTGTCATAGGCAGCATCAAGACCTTCTCTTTCACCAACAGTGAAGGTTTCAAACTGCTGCTTCAATAAGTTTCTATGCATCTTCTTTGAAGCATCATTACCTCCAAATCTTTTCTTGATCGCAGCCCACAATTGCTTTGCATCCTTAGCATCATGGAACTTCAGTAGGTGACCATTAGGAATAGCAGACAACAGTATGTTGAGAGCCTTATCTTGATTTCTCTTTGTAGCTGCTGGCAAGGTTGGTTGAGGTGGTTTGGGTTGTCCTTCAACTTGTAAAGGTTCATCAAGAACAACATTACCATTGACAATTACATCCCATAGAGCATGGTCAGTAATAGCAAGGTACTGTCTCATCTTCATGCTCCAGAGATCATATTCTCCCTTCTTGATGATAGGAATTCTGAGTGAGGTGATGGATGGGATAGGTGCAGCTTCAGTCGACATTGTTGAGGGTTTGTTGATAAATCGGTTTTAAGGGTTTCTTCTTAATCAGAGTCTCCACACATGCTCTGATACCACTTGTTGGATCGATATACTCTGACCAAACTAACTTGTAGCTTGTCTACTGTTTAACAACTTTGAATGAATTCAAAACTATTAATAATGAAACACTGATATACTTTGCTAAGTATGCGGAATCTACTTCAACAAAGCTAAGAAGAATTAATAAACGACTTTGAATATTATTAAAACCTTGAACCTGCTTTCTTACACAGATTCACTATCAAACTCTAATCACTAATACTTCTAACAATCGACTAATACTTTTCTCTAAAATCGCATATATTCGTATATCTCTAATGCCAACCTAGGGATCCTTTTATAGGCACAAGGAAAACCCTAGTCGGTTTACAAACTTGAACGACAAGTAATTCTAATTATAACTCTAATCTAATACGAACATTCTAGAATTACACATTAGTCCTTAAACTATTTGCATAGCAGTCCTTCAACGAGCAGCAGTACTTTAATCGAACAGCAGTACTTTGACTTGAGTAGCAGTACTTTGACTTTCAGCAGTACTTTGATATTTCATAGCCCAACAAAGTCTGGCAGACATAATTACATAGTTAAGTCTGGTCATTAGTAATAATTAAGTCTGTTTATGTTATCAGAATAGTTAGTTAGCTATATATTAGGGAAGGATATAGTCGTATTAGTTATCTTATTAGAAGATATGTTTATCCTTTTACACGTTTTGTAATATTAGGGTTTCCTTAGAGTATAAAAGGAACCCTACGGCATTGTGAAGTTAGTAACAATTGTGACATTAGTAAAATTTTAATAGAAAATACGAAGTTAGTTATTATTGTGTTCTTCATACTTGTTGGTTGTTAAGATTCCGCATTAACAATCAATTCATTGTTAAGAGTTTCTCATATAGATTAATTTGGATTTATTCAAGTTATCTACTGTCTTACAAAGGCTACTTAGATCCATAAACCGAGGACCTACATCCCTCGTATGACTACTTGAATACTTCACTGGAAATATTAAAGTCATCTCTTTTCGTCTAGTCTAGGTCTCCTTGTCAAAAGAATTTTTAGGTATAAATTCTTTCCTCGTCTCAAAAAGTCTCACTAAAACAGCTAGACTAATTCGTCAAAAATCAAAATGGGACAAAAAATTCATCCCAGCAGATCACGGCACTACTAAAGTGGCACGGCACCATTAAATTTAATGGTACCGTGTATCTGATACAATCCGTATTTCAGTCCTCTTTTCCCACATTATTCATTTTTAAACTTTCCCAACTTCTGCCATTGCTGTCAAAACCAAACCTCACAACCCAAAATTCAATTACACCCTTTCACGATCTAATTCAAGGCATTGATTCTCAAGATTATCAACTACTTTCACTTTTTCAACATGAATTGTAAGTCATTTGACTCTACTTTTCCTTAATCTTGAGTCTAGGGTTTGTTCATACATGAAAATTGAATTGGGGTTTTTCACTTTTGATTGAGTCTCTATGAAATTAGAACTAGGATTAGACAATGTATAACCTTCATGATTCCCTTAACATAGGATTTGCATAAACCCACTTAGATCACATATTTTGGTTCAAACCTTGTTAGATTAAGTAGGTTTAAGAGGAATCATGTCTAGGATACTTGTAATTAGGATTAGGGGTCATTAACACTGTTATTTTTCAAAAAATTTGGCGCCAAAACATTGAAGTTGCCAAACACCCCAATTCCATTATTTTCGAAAAATTTCACGAAACTAGGATCATGAAACATTTTTCATGCATTGTTGATACAAACTAAAAACGTTTTCTCATGCATACATGATCTCACGAATATTGATTGTATTACATAACTAATATGTATTCATCGACATATTCGTTTGAGCAAAAGTGAAGTTAGGAGCGTTTGGGTAATCTCAATCTTTTTAGTTCTAGAGTCGATATTACTGCACCTTCACATAGTTTGCATATAGGCGCACACTAGGCATATTTCTTTAAAACAAATATTCTCAATTTTAATCATTAATTAGTTTTTCATAGGTAACAAGAGGTATCACATGTTTGATTACGATCATGAATTGATAGTCGATTACATTCCCAAACCATAACTTGAACCAAACACCCCATCTTGTCACATATAAAGTTTTCGTAATCTTGAGTCTCGTCTCTTTCATGAAGGATGAATTGTCAAGTCCTCTTTTCTCAACCATGATCTCATCAAAACTATGTTTCAAGAAATCGGATTCGATTGCTTGTTTCGGATTGATGATCTTATATGTCCTCGATTTGTCCTTGAGTTCTATAGACAAGTTAAACTCTTACATAAGGAGGATCAAACTTTGTCTCTTCAATTCTCTATAAAAAACCAATAAATCTCACTCACTCTCGACCAATTTGCTCATATTCTTGAACTTCTGAACCATGGACAATGTTCCTACACGAAAGGATAGGCTCTTAAAACCCTCACTAGTCCCTGATATGAGTTTGGTCCATACAATACCCTCATTCCCACTCCATGTGAGATTAAAGAACACATTCGTCTCCCTCAAAAAGTTCATGGTTTTCTTAAAGAAAACGGTGAAATTGAGTTTCGTGAGTCTCATATCTATGACTTAGATCCACTAAGAGTCTATGTTGATGAAATTCATCCACATCTACATAGATGGATAGAAGTCATTCGTGAAAATATCTTTTGTCTTCGTCACAACCGTGAGCACCTCCCGGCGTGTTGTGGTCATATGTTGTATTGTCTTGTCACCAAACAACCCTACAATCTTGCCTACTTTGTGGTAAAGAGAATTGTCAATGTCAGGGGTCGACTAAATAAGGCGATACCCTATGGCATGTTGTTGACTAGTCTACACCGTTTTGTCATGAACTCGTTCCCTCACCTCCAAAACAATCGATATCTCCATGTCAATCCCACCATGGCTCCTCTAACTTAAAACACCTACACCTCTCTCTATTGGGAATGTACATCATCTCAAGGGAATCATGATGATAGTTTAGTATCGTGTTATGATGTCTCATCGAGTGATGATGAATGAGGGTGTGCTCAAGCCAATGGAACTATTTTCATAATTACAATTTATCTATGATAAATTATATTAGGGATTAATACTCTTTACTATCTTACATGCTTTACACTTATTATATCACCTTGCATGATTTTTTTATTCTTGGATGATAGCTTAATTTTTCCTCTTTGATTGCATGCTTATAGCTTATCTTAGATAGTTTCATGATAATCCTTAATTGCTAGGAGAAGCTAAGTATGGGATATATTTGGAAAATAAATCTTTAGTGGTTTGAGGCACTAACATTTCCTGCAAATAGTCCCCCTTGGAAACTCCCTTTAGCTGCCCAGAACTAGGCTACACAGGAAAATTCATGACTTCCAGGTCACGGTACCGTTAAATAGGCCGCGGTACCGTGTGGTATTTAGTGGTACCGTCCCCTTGTTTGACGAATTTTCACTGTTTCCTCTAGATCCCTGCATCCGTAACCTCAAACTTGCAATATTTTACAAACTCTCACACACCCTAAGATTCCCTCACTACACCATAGGACACTACCACCAACTTTAATTCAAATCCCACAACTCTTGCCTATATAAGGCCTCACCATTGCAAGCTTATCTTGCATCTCATCTTCAATCTCACATTATCCACTCACCATGTCTTCCACACAAGGAACAACAACCCACATCTCTAAGAAACCTAGGATTACCATAAGACCACCATCCAAACCTCTCTTTGTTGATCTCATAAAAGATGATGAAGTCACAACACCACCTTCCCAAGCCACTCCTAACTCACCATCTCCACCTAATGCTCCTTCCAAAACATTATCTACTAGAACAACATCTTCATCATCTCCTTCTTTGAACACCATGCCATCCTCCATAGACTACACACTCTCCCCTATCACCCCATTGGATCATGCCATGTCAACCTCATCACCTACACACTCACCACTACCTCCTTCTCCAATCATGGGCCAACCTATCCAACCTTATCCTTTTGATCTATATAGTGCTAATTTCCTATGTTGCCTTCACAACCATAACCTCATCTTTTATTTGAGAGATGAGATACACTTCATGTTCTCCCATGTGGAGCATCTCTTCACCACCACCACCTCCAATCATGTCACCCTCTCAACCTCCCGCTAGCCCACTTGACTAAACATATTCATGTTTAGTTTCCATCAATAAAAACTTAGGATCCCTTTTGGAAATGAAGCTAATCTTAGGGCCTCTTGTCACTAAAGATTTTTATGTGCTTCTTGTTGTTTGTTTTTATGTTTATGGTGTATTCATACTTCATGTATGACATTTCTTATTATGAATGGATGGGCTTTTCATGTGGTTGTTTTATCTTTTACGGTGTTTGGCTACTTATCCATTTTCTTAGTTTATGGTTGGATATTTGTCCTGATTGCTACATGTTAGATATTGTATATGTGTCATCTAACTTTGTTTTGTAGCAAGAACCATTGCTCGATTCCTTGGTGTCCGACAAACGAGGGGGAGTATACATCAAGGGGGAGCCTTAGCAACCTTTTTGCTTTGACAAAAGGGGGGGGGGAGAAATGGAATATAAACTCATGCTAAAAACTTGTTAAAATTAATTTTAACTTAAAATGAATTTAGGTTTAATCATCATCAGAAAGGGGGAGATTGTTAACGCAAATAATGTTCTAAAAACGTTATTTATATCTTTCGATAACTTCATGTTTCGATGATAACAAAATGTGAAAACACTTTACGTAAAAATTAACGTAAATAAGTTTTTAGTCGAAAGATCCCGTTTGTACGTATATCACTTTGGGTATGAACATACAAATTTATAACTTGACAAATGATCAAAGAAGTGAATTTGTGTTTTGAACTTCACATTTTTAATGTGACAAAACATTTTTTCAAAAATATACTTTACAAGTTATTTTTGAATTATAAAGAAATGTTTTATAAGAAAAATAAGTTTAAATATCATAACAGCTATTTCCCCCCCCCCCCCCAAAATCATCTCCAAACTTCCCCAAATAAACTTTCACCACTAAAAACAAAAAAAGAAGTGTTCTTGTCTGGCACGGTACCACTAAATTTAGTGGTACCATGCGGCATTTAGTGGTGCCATGTACCTATAACGGTCAGATTTCTTCTGCCTATAAATACCATCCCTCTTCACAGTTTTTGGGCATCCTTTTTCACACACAACTTTCTGAGTTCAAAACTCTTAACACTTCTTTTCTTCTTGATCATTTAGTTTAGTTTTCTTTTGTTTAAAGAGTGATCCAATCATCCAACAAAGAGATCACCTTCATTCCTCTACTAGTGCAAGATAAGAACGCAAGGTATCAAAGAAGATACAAAGTGTTGTAGTTGTAGTTAGTGCACTTGTAACACTTGTTACATACTTGTTGTATCCTTGCATACAACAAGTTCATTTTTATTTTGAGAGTTTGTGAGAGTAGATCATTGTGATCTTGTTAAGATCTTGAAGATCTCTTGTAGATTGTGAGCTAGTGTGTTGATCAAGTAGATCAAGGTTAGATTGGGTAAATCGAGTCAAGAGAGAGTAGATCATTGTGATCTTGTTGAGATCTTGGAGATCTCTTGTAGCTTGTAGGCTTGTGTGTTGATCAAGAGGATCAAGGGTAGATCAGGTAGATTGAGTCAAGTGTGTTGATTGTGTGAAGTAGTAAGGATCGTGTGGATCGTGGTAGATTGGTACTAGCTAAGATTAGTACTCGACATTTAGCTTATTGTCGGAAATAAGGATAAGCGACGTTGTACGGTTTTCTCCACCTGAAGGGAGTTTGTTGACATAGTGCTTAGAACTCTCGAGTATGGTACTCGAGGAGTGGAGTAGGGCAAAGAAGAGCTTCGTGACCAAACCACTATAAATCTCTTTGTCCCGGTTTGATCTTTCCATCTCTTTTCTTTACATTTATTGTTTATATTAGATAGTATAGTTTAGTGTTCATATTGGTGTTGATTGATTTCATAAAAGAATCGAATCATAGTTTTTCACAAGTAAAGCTTTTAAAACGAATTAAAAACCGGTAAAACTAGAGTTTTCCACAATTGTTATAGAATCCTCTTATGCATGATATACAAAAAGGAAGATCACAGGACTTTTGATCACTTGTCATACACAGTCTCATCCAATGCTGCAACACACTTTAAAGCACAGGCTTTTCAGTATTATTCTAATTCTAAACAAAAACAAAGGCAAAATGCTAAGCCTTTTTCACCTTGTCCACATTGTGGTTTCAATGACCATCTTCCTGATGATTGTCTAATGGATCCTTGCTGTGACATATGTGGAGATCCCTCTCATGACACCTCAGGACATGAAAAGGTCATTCATGCTAGAAGAGGTACCACCAAGTCCTCCTCTCAGTCTACTGAGTCTACATCAACAACCAAATGTAAAATCTGTGGAAGCACAGTCCATACCACTACTGACCATGCATCAATTGTATCTTTCAAAAAGGACATCAAAGCTAAGCCCACCAAGAAGTGGGGTCACAGAAAAAACTGACACAGTTTACTATTTGTGCAGAGACATGCCAGAGAGCCTGTTTGGCATCTAGATAGTGGATGTTCAAGGAGCATGACTGGTGTGAAGGAATATATGCACAAATATGTTAAGGAACCAGGACCTAAGGTGGTATTTGCTGACAATTCATCATATCTCACTGAAGGTTATGGTTCAGTAAACTGTAGTGGAATAGCTTTTAATAGGATAGCTTATGTTAATGGCCTCAAGTATAATCTTATCAGTATCAATCAACTATGTGATGCTAAATACATAGTTCAATTTGATGATAAGCAAGGTACCATCTTTAATGCAAATAAAGAAGTAGTTCTTATTGCACCAAGAAGACAAGATGTTTATGTGTTAGATATGTCTACTCTAACTAAGAATGGAACTTGTCTCTTTGCTAAAGCCACTGAAACTTTAAACTGGCTTTGGCATTAGAGACTTTCCCATTTGAATTTCAAACACATAAACAATCTTGCCAAACAAAACAACGTCCTTGGCTTACCATCACTTTTGTTTTCAAAGGATAAACCCTGCTCTACCTGTGAAAAAGGTAAACATCATAGAGCATCCTTTAAAACCAAATAAAACCTCTCCATCAAAAGTTGCCTTCATCTTCTCTATATGGATCTTTTTGGACTTATCAGTCCTATGTCCATTCATCATGAGAAATACACTCTAGTCATTGTGTATGAATACTCAAGAAACACTTGGGTTTACTTCCTGACCAAAAAGAGTCAAGCAGCTGAAACAATCCTGTCCTTTGTCAGGAATATTGAAAACCAAAATGACATAAAAGTCAAACAAATTAGGACTGACAATGGGACTGAGTTCAAAAATCATGATCTTGAGTGTTTCTTTGATGATAAAGGAATTTCTCAAAACTTCTCTTCTCCTTACACACCTGAACAAAATGGTATTGCTGAAAAGATGAATAGAACACTCATTGAGGCTGCTAGGACAAAGCTAAACGGATCAGTATTATCCAAACATTTTTGGACTGAAGCAGTTAAGACTGCCTGTTATACTCAAAACGCATACATTATTGTCAAAAGACATAGCAAAACTCCTTATGAGTTATTCAAAGGAAGAATCCCTGACATCAGCTATTTTCATGTCTTTGGGTGCCCTGTGTTTAATCATAATCACAAGGATCACTTAGGGAAATTTGATGAAAAATATGATGATGGATACTTTCTAGGATACTCACTGGTCTCTAAAGCCTTCAGGGTGTTCAATACAAGGAGACAACAAACTGAGGAAACATTCCATGTCACCTTTGATAAGAGTACTGAAGCCATCAGATTCTCAAACACCTCAGTGGAAGAGATAGGAATTGATGATTCATCAAGATACCCTCCTGATGAATATCATCCTAAGAGTAATCCTTCCACTCAATATCAAGTAGATGCTGATATATCCTATTACATTGTCCCTCATAACCTCCTTTATCCAACCATCACTGAGTTTGTTGAAGCACAAACATGTACTGATGAAATCAATCATTCTGAACAAAGTGTTCAAGAACCTATCAATCTCAGTGATCAAATAGGTCAGTCAGATACTCAAGATCCTGAAGATCTTCAAGTTTCTGCACTTGAACCTACACCACCACCCAATCAGGCCTCTACAAGTTCAAATCAATATCCAAGACCATAGGACAGTTCGACTATGTCTAAAGGTATAGAACTTTTCAACATAATTGGAGAACCCACTAAAGGAATGCTTAATAAAAGCATGGCTACTAAACTTAAGGCAGCCTCAGCCAATGAATGTCTATTTGTGGACTTCATCTCCAATATTGAACCTAAGAGTGTCAAAGAAGCACTGAAATATCTTAGTTTGATTCAGGCTATGCATGATGAACTTGAACAATTTGACAGAAACAAGGTAATGACCTTTGATGAGTGTGTAAATACTCATCATTTTATGCCCATTTTAGACCATAAAACTACTGAAAACAACCAAATAGACCAAATAATGTTGCAAATATTCGTGGTTTGTGTTTTTATGTGTTTCAGGTACAAAAGGATCGAAAACAGGGCAAAAATGGACAAAACCGAGCACAAGATTGGAAAAGCGTGAAAAGCCGGAGCAGGGAAAGGAATTTACAAAGATGGACCACATTTATTTTCAAATTGTCAAACTTGGGCCCTTGGAAGTATTTTTCAAAAATTACAAGATTGGTCCCTTAATTTTCAGAAATGACACATTTGGTCCCTAAGCCTTAAACCTACTCCAATTCCTATCCTTAACCATAAATAACCTTAAACCAACAAATAAACCCAACCCAAAATCCTAATCATAAAAACCCAACAAATAAACCCCAAGCCCAAATCAAATGGCCCAATCCCTAAACTTAACCCATCCTACCTTTTTGTTTAACTAATACCCCAGTCAAACCCAAAGTCAAAACCATCAATCCCTCCTTCCCAAAACTACTAACCCGCCAAAACCACCACCAATTCCCCAAAAATCAGACAATCATGTTTTCCCTCCCATGCTTTCTCTGCCAATACGCCAACCTCCCCCCTCCTATCATAACTTCTAGCTAACTAACCCACGTGATCAGAAAAAGCTAAAACCCACTTATCTCTTTTCCCGCCAAAAACCATTTGGACGATTGAGATTAATTTCACCCAATCCAATGGGTGGGAATGAGAGAGAAGAGATCAATGAAGCCTTTGGGATTGGTATTTAAAGGAAAGAAGACAGAAGAAAACATTGTCACTGTATTTTAGACCAATTCTTAGTGTAAAATTTAGCTTAAAATCTGTTTTCCAAATTATTGTAATCTACTTTCAGTATTAGTTTACTTTTATAAGCAGTGTACTCTTTTGATTTTATTGAAATCCCAGTTTAATTTTATTCAGTGTTAATTTCATTATTTTGTCAAAGTCAACAAAAGTCAACTTAGCTATTTGCTCAATCTCATGCTTCTTTTCAGTGTAATTTAAACTGTTTGTGCTTAATTATGTTTGTTTACTACCTAGTTGCTATAGCTCAGCTCAATACGGTCTTGCTTAGTTCAATAATCAAACCAGTCCCTTGACAAAGGACTGTTTGGTTTAGGCTGCAAACGGGTCACATTAGGCAACCACTGTTCATGTGCATCCTCCCCAGGTTTGATCCAACTAAATTGATGCTATTTAAGCTGTTGTTGACAGGATTTGAGTGTCTTTATTGTATTTTGAAATTTTTGGCTATTTAGTTTTCTTTTAGAAGTCATTACTGCCCTATTAAGCCCCCATTAAGCTGAGCTTATCTTAGCCAATTTTTTTTGCATATTTGTGTTCCTTATAGTGGTTGTAGTGTGAGATTAAGAGTTGGACCAGTTTCTTATAAGTTAGGTAGTTTTGAGTGCTAATAACCTAGACTGCTGCATCAGATTGCTTAGTGCAGTCCCCTGCACAAAAGGCTGCTGATCTCAGCCCCTTTTCTGCTTATTCCCTTGAGATTATAGCCTGGTAATTGGTTTTTAAATAGTTGGTAGTGCTGGCTTGTAGGGTCTGATCTTAGTTTCCACTTGGTAGCTTATTACACAGCTTAATTAAGTCTACAAATTGCTTCAGTAACCCATAGTCTCCCCTGCACCATAGAGTTTTTCAGCAGACCTCTTGAGGACTTTTAGCTTATTTGATCTCTTGTTCTGTTGCTTTATTTGTGCTTATAGCTTGGTCAGTGTCCTTTTAATTTATTTTCATCCACTTATTTAATTTCAGTTCTTATTTCAGCTTGTTTCTAGCTTATCTCCCCTTTTCTAGTTTAGCTCTTACTTGTTTTTAGCTAACTGTTAGTTTCAAACAGCTTTTTCTCAGCTTATATTTGCTTTTTACAATTATTTCCTTTTTAAAAGTTCCTTATATTTACTAGCTTATTAAGTTTTAATCAGTAAATCAAAAAAAAAAAAGAGTTTAAAAAAGGGACATAAGTGTGGTTCGAACCCTGGTCACTCAGGAAACAAGCCCACAGCCTAACCATCTGCCCTAGCCCTTTTTATCAGTTTATCTTTACAAAATCTTTTATTTAACTTTGTTTGTTTTGTTTTCACCTTAGCTTATTCTAGGCTGTTGGCTTATTTTCTGCTTATTCCAAAAAGCACTTTCATGTTTCTTATTTTTCTTAGGTCTGTCTCAGTCTAAAGTTACTTCACAAAAATTTTCAGATTTTTCTAAACTGTTTTAGTATTTTTAATAATTTAGTTAGTTAAATTTGGTTTTTAATTCATATTAAATTAAATAAAAAGTCAAAAAAAATATAATTCTTTTTTGTTAAAATTTTATTTTATCATTTAGGACTTAGGAAAATTAGTTTGATTCCCGTAGAGTTTATATTTCATTATTTTGACGTTTTTAGGTTCGTTCTCAGTTCCCGTTTTCTTTAATTCGCGTTTTTTTAGTCCAATTACGTTTTTAATAACGTTTGTTTTTCTTTAATTTTTTTTCTTGACTTTTTAAATCATTTTTAATTTATGTTCATCAATCTTAGCTTAGAAACACAAAATCCCATCTTTTCCACCATTCAGCACACGCAATCACGATTCGAGATCACAAATTCCATTCACGCCTTCGTTGGGGATAACGACCCGGGAATACAGCTTCCATTTTATTCCTTGGAAACAAATATGTGTTGATTCAAACCGATCAACCTTGGTCAAATGTCCTCAGGATGTTTCTATCATTGGCATGAAATGGGTATTCAAGAACAAAACTGATGAAAATGGCATAGTCATTAAAAACAAGGCCAGGCTTGTTTCCAAAGGTTATAATCAACAAGAAGGCATTGACTATGAAGAAACATTTGCACCAGTTGCAAGAATGGAAGCCATTAGGATCTTCCTTGCATAAGCAACGTACATGAACTTCAAAGTATATCAAATGGATGTAAAAAGTGCCTTCCTCAATGGATCACTGAAAGAAGAAGTTTATGTTCAACAACCTCCTAGATTTGAAAGCAGTGAGCTTCCTGACTATGTCTGCAAGCTTGACAAAGCCCTTTATGGACTGAAACAAGCTCCTAGGGCATGGTATGAAACTCTTTCAGTCTTTCTCATCTAAAACAAATTTGACAAAGTCAACATAGACAACACCTTGTTTATCTATAGGACAAAAGAAGATGTCATTCTTGTTCAAGTGTATGCGGATGACATCATATTTGGCTCAACAAGTTACAAACTTTGCAAACAGTTTGAAAAACTAATGGCAAAGAAATTTGAAATGAGCATGATGGGAGAACTCACTTACTTCCTTGGACTACAAATCAAGCAGACTGATAAGGGAACCTCCATCAGTCAAGAAAAGTAGACTAGAAGCCTACTGAAGAAGTATGAGCTCAGTGACTGTGCTTCAATAAAAACTACAATGGTTCCCCCAAACAACCTTAGTCCTGACCTTGCTGGTAAACCAGTAAATCAAACTCTATTTAGAGGAATGATTGGGTCACAGATGTACCTACTAGCATCAAGGCCTGACATCTAATTTTCAATTTGTTTATGTGCCAGATATCAGTCTAACCCAATAGAATCACATCTCACAGCTGTAAAAAGGATCATCAGGTACTTGAAAGGTACTCCAAATCCTGGATTGTACTACCCTAAATGTTCAGGCTTTAATCTCAAAGGGTACCCAGACTGTGACTATGCAGCTGCAACATGGATAGGAAAAGTACTTCAGGCTCCTGCCAATTCCTTGGTGGTAAACTAGTTTGTTTGAGTACTAAGAAACAACAATCAGTTGTCATGTCCTCAGCTGAGGCTGAATATGTTGCAACAGCCAGTTGTTGTGCAAATGTGCTATGGATGAAAAGTCAACTCAGTGACTATGACATCCATTACAAGATGGTACCCATCTTTTGTGACAACACAAGTGCCATAGCTATCTCAAACAATCCTGTTCTTCCTCAGAGAACCAAGCATATTGATATCAGATATCATTTCATCAGGGACCATGTCATGAATGGTGACGTTGAATTACACTTTATCCCCACTGAATATCAGCTAGCTGATATATTCACCAAACCATTGGATGAACCAACTTTTACAGGACTAAAAGCTGAATTGGGGATGCTGGATATTGAGAATCAGTCCACTGACTAAACTTATCCAACTTAGTGTAAATAATGATAACCATTGGTCCCTAACTCAACAAATCTCTCAGTGAATAAGTATCTTATGTCTCACTGAATAACCTTTCCCTGAACACCCTCACACTGAATGAAAAGTCATTCAGGGGCCTCAAGACATCAACAAATGACATTCAATGCTATATTAAATGCTCTAAGTATTTAGTTAGCTAATGTCCGAGGTTGGTAACTAAACACATATTTAATATAGGAATATATGTTCTTTCACCTTCTGGCATCCACATCTTAGGCCCCCACATCATCACCACATATCCCACTTGGCATTAAATGCCTCTCCTCACAAGTAATATCTTTTGATATTATATGTGGTGACGTCACACTGCAAAATGCACTTTTGCAGAACAACGCAACTGTTCACCTTGACAGTCGCGCAAAACCCGGGTAGTGGATTGGTTGCATTTAATGCGAACATCAAAATGGTTATACAAAACAGTTTTCAAATTTTTTAATGAATTTTGCAAATATGCAAAAATGACCCCTCTCTACTTCCCTATAAATATCCCCACAACATATTAACACACACACGCTTTGAATTATTAATCAAACTCTTGCTATTTTATCTCAAAACTTATGTGTGTTCATCTTAAAACTAGACCTTCTTTCCTTAAAATCATAACTTGTCTCTTAAAATGGCTTCATCTAAGGCTATTTCCTACGCTCCAAATGTGGAATTCCAATTGGAAAGCGTAGACATGACCAAAAACAATGTCGTAGGGAACTTTGCCTATCCGGAAAATTTTCCTGCTTATAAGGATATGGTAAAATACCTACAAAACTGTTTTCTCTCTACTGCATTTACAAAGACACCCTCAGTCATATACCATGACTACTTGAGGGAGTTCTGGTGTACAACGGTGGTCACCAACCCTGATGTCATCAAGGACTCCATCATTACTTTCTCAGTGAACAATGGGAGGAAAACCCTCTCCCATGATTACAAAACCTTTATCAAAGCCACATGCCTTAATTACATTAAGACTTTTGCCCCTCAACCCACTGATAATGAAGTAAAGGCCAAATTGCTTTTACTTGGGCCACATGACAAACAACACCCTGATGTGGCCCCAGGGACTTTATTGGCCAAAGCCCCCATAATAAAAACATGGTTTCCTGCCATTTGGAGGATATTGATAACTTTTGTCATTCAGGTCCTTGGTAGGAACAAATCCTCCATGGAGCAATTGAACACTGCTCAGCAAATGATAGTGTTCAGTCTCCTAGAAGCTAGAAAAATTAATGTTGGAGAAATCATCTTCAGGGACCTCAAAGTCAAGCTCTCAGGGAAATCCAGGCAAAGACACATGTCTTACCCTAGGTTCATTTCCTGTGTGCTCCAAGACTTATTGGGCTCTGAGTATGTTAGGCCAAATATTCAGGGATCTGACCCTGATGTCTTACACAAGGCAAACTACTCACGAGACCCCACTGAGGTCTCAAAAATCACCCTGACCACCTGTGCCTTCTCCTTCCTGTGCCTTCTCCTTCCAAAAATCACCTGTGCCTCAAAAATCACCCTGACCACCCCACTGAGGTCTCAAAAATCACCCTTGATGGTCATTTAAGGTGCTGAAGCTATATCACCTGTGCCTTCTCCTTCCAAGAAGGAGAAGATGAAAAAGAAGAAGGTGGTTCAACCCAAAACACTCGACACTGAGACCTCTACTTCACACCTTGAGAAAAGAAGGCTCAAAAAGGCCCAGCCCACTGAGACACCCGTTGAGGAGGCCAGTACTCAATTGGCCTAAGAACATCCACCAACGGATGGCACTGAGAAATCACACTCAGTGTCCTCGGGTAAACCCTCTCCTAAAGATTCTGCTGACATACACAAGTCAGTGGAGTCAGGAACCATTCAACAATCACATCCCGATGAAGGCATTCGTAAATCACCACTTTTACCTGAGGGAGAAAAGGGTCCTGAATCCTCAGTAGAGCAGCACTACTCTACCGAGAAGGGGACCCACACCCCCACACATCTCGCTTATGGCTCTGCTAAATCACAGTCAGAGTCTCACGGAGGACTGGTCCCTATATCTTCATCAGGGCAGCACAACCTTGGTAAAAAGGGGGACCTCAACATTTCACATCATGCTTATGGCTCTGATACATCACAATCAGAGTCTCAGGAAGTACCGGTCCCTATATCTTTGTCAGGGTAGCACAACCCTGATGGAAAGGGGGACCTAAACATCTCATTGCCTAGTGATGGTACTGGATCAAATCCACCAGTCCCTGAAGGCACCTTAGGGGGCAAAGACTTAGGGGGCATGCAACCACTCGCTGATATGGAACCTACACCCCCTCAAGGCGTTGCACATATCTCGGGAACTGACTCCATGGACCAGGCAGAGACAACCCACTCTGTTCACCTGGAGGGGTCAGGACCTGGCTAAAACAAAGGCAAGCCCTCTTCTGAGGGGGAGCCGGATATAAACCTGGTTCCTACTCTTGTTGACCTCCAAATGTTTATCAATGAAGAGTCAGAAGAAGAAATGGTTGAATTTGGAGATGATGAGGTTCTAGCTACTGGGGAAGACATGGAAACTGATGACCAACCTCTTACTTACAACTCCCCTCAGCACACTGAGCAACCAACCTCCTCTCCTCCTCCTGAAGAACAAGAATCCCACCATCACCATCCTACATCAACATCATCATCATCATCACATAACTTATCAGGCTCCTCAGACTCTGCTGCTGCAAATCCTGACTACTTGCAGAAGTATGACAATGTACTACCACTCACTGAAAGGCAGTTAGTTAAATTCCTCAGGAAGTCGAACACTGCCCTCGTCAATGAGATCATCAAGGTACAATGGGATCAGAACACTGAAGCAGCAACCTCTTATGCTAACTTCAAGGCTGCTATTGAAGGATCACACAGTCAACTCCACCAGGTCACTGCTTCTACTAATAAACATGTCAGTGACCTAAAGACCGCCATTGTGACACTGGGACTTGAACAAGGGACGCAATTCAACAATTTGCTGCAGTTTCTAAGTGTCATTCAAGAAGAGTTCAAGGATGACCTAGTTCTCATCACCAAGCTGACTGAGTTCATGGATTCCCAGAAGACCACCTCCTCCAACATTACTGAGCTTCTCAGGCTCCTCAAGGAAGTGGATCTTACACCTCTCAGGTCTCAGCAGAAAGCCCTTCAGAAGTCAGACACTGATACCCAAGGATGCCTGACTCAAATCTCCACAGCCTTTGACCAGCTCTCTGCCAAACATAATGAGCTGGTCAACCACTACACCAACAAGGTCACCCAACTCTCAGAAGCTCAAGTCACTATGGCCACTGATATCTCCTCCCTGAAGAACGAGACCTCGGAAATCAAGAGCATGGTCTCCACCATTCTGACAGTTTTTCAGTCCTCTCAAGTTCCCCCACAGATGCTTTCACTGAAGCTCCAGCATTTGTTGAGTGGGAGAAACCTGATGAACCTGTTCCAGAACCTGAAGCTGAAGGTATCACTGAAGATGTCCCTCTTTAAAGCTTCATGCCAGGAACTACAACTTTTTTAGCACTTGTTGTTGCTACCACTCCCATTCCAACCGAAGCAAAAACACCCATAGAGTTCCCTGAAGCCTCCTTCAGTACACCCCCTTCCCACTGACAAAGGGAAGGGAATCATTGATTCTGAAGATTCACCTCCCAAACTGGTTAAGGCACCAACAGAGTTGCGTCCTGACACTGATGCACCAGTGCTCATGGAAATCATCTTACATAAAGGGAAAATCCTCAATGGAACCAGTGAAGAAGTGGTTGCTGTCTTGGATGAAGAGGATAGGATCAAGGCTGAAATGCTCAGTAAGCCAGTTATTTCTGAAGTTGCTAAAGAAGTCATCAGAGAGACTGAGCAGAATATCAGGGGGGAACAGTTCCTCAAACTTCAGGCTGACCTAATCAAAGAACACAACCTGAAGGACAAGCTGAACACTGAAAGGAAGAATAGGAACTATGAGAGGTATGTCTGGACCATGACGAAGGCCAAAGGTGAAGGTCCCATCACTAACATGACTATTCATGAAAACACTGATCCCATAGCCATAACTATTCATAGAGGACCAAGGAAGTCTGAGAAGAATAAACCGTTCAAGTTCTCAGAATATGGGATCAAGGAATGGGACATGATGGGACCCATCCTGAGGAAGAAGAAGAACAGGTGTGTCCCTGACCTTCTGGCTGCCCTGACAAATAATATGAGGAACTGGAAAGGGTGACCAAAATCTTAGGAATTGACCACCAAAAGGCACTTGCCTCTCAGGGACTAACAATCCCTGAACCAACTCAGAGCAAAGGGAGGAAGAGGAAAGCAATAGGCCAAGAACCTAAACAATTTATTGCTACTCTTCACTGCAACATAATTCATCCTAAAGGTGTCAAGTTCATCCCCAACAAGGTGATCAAGAACCCTGAGTTTGGAATCTTCTTCATTGACTAATTTGGTCAACAAGCCTTCCAAAGAGTCAGTGATATTCACTTGGTAGAGACTACGACCCTACTGGCCTACAAACTGATGGCACTCCATGTAAAGAGTCCTGAAAATGAGGAGTTCATAAGATTGATGGAGAAGATGATGAGTGAGAGACCCGACAAGCAGGTGTTGGTGTCTAAGAAAGCTAAATTGGAACTCATGGGAATTAAGGAAGTCTGAGTACTTTTCCCTGAGTATTATGTTTAGATGATAGGACTGATGTAATGTTCATGAATAAGATGATGGCCCATGTTTATTATATCAGTGTCCTTTAATTGCTTTATAGTATCTTCAGTGTAAAAAGAAGCCCAATTGCTCACTTACACTGATCAAACACTTAGGCTAAATTTATATCCAAATAGGGGGAGATTGTTGGGTCCATTCAATACCCAAGCGTCCTTAAACAAGGATTTGAATACAAATTATCCTAAGTGTCATATAACCTTGAACGCTCTCAGGTCACTAAGTGAACAGTCACTCAGTGAGTTATCTTCAAGATACCTAGGACGAGTCTAAGAAGAAGGATTCACCATTCAGTGAGGCAGAACTCCTTGAATGGCACCTAAGCCAAAGAAGAAGATAATGGGTTCAGTGAGTGATGACAATAACTCACTAAACCTCAATCTCCTCAACAACTATGAAGAATGAAGATTGAAGACTGATGACCAAAGACTGAAGAATCTGAAAACTGAATGAAAGGCGGGACAATGCGGGGGAGAAGTCCTTACCAGGCTAAAGTCAAATTTTCCCTGAAAGGCTTCATAACAAGAACAGTGTCATCACTGTTACTCAGAAAGCACAATTGTCCTATATCCAAAATAGGTTCTTGTAACAGTGACAAAATACATCAGTATTTTTCCTGATTAGCTTAGGTCATTGATGATGTACCCTCCGAACGGGTCAAAGGACTCCCCATCGAGCCTGTGCGAAGCCCTCTCTTTGAAGGCCCAGGTTAATCTCCTAAAATGTTTCATTGGCGTAAAACCATTCATCTATGAAGTGGTTACCAGGTGGGAATCCACCAATCGAAGCCTTAAGCCTTTCGGGGATATCTCCTTCGAAGGAACTAGAACGGAGAATCACTTTGACTTGGTTATACCCACATTCCCTCTTCCCTTAGGCTTTCTCACCAAGGAGGAGATCGTGGGCCACAAAGCCCTAACGGTTACTACAAATCATGGGACGCCTCCATGATCTCCGAATCAAGTGCAACTGCCCTCTAAGGCTTATTTCTCCCCTATAAATAGCTTAGACGGGCAAGAACCATGGTAATGCCAACTGAACTCTCTCAATTTACTACAAACTTACCATATCACATACTTACTTGCACGCCGGAGGTGGTTCACAGGGTCCAACCCCTGTACAATCACTTAACGTAGTGTTTTAGTATTTCTTATTTCAGGTTAAAGACAAGCTTGCCGCAACCTCAACACCCCATATATCCTTTGATCATCATCGAAGGCCTGGTCATGCAATTTATTGTACAATCAGTGGCGCCATCCGTGGGACCGCTACAATTGGTCTCGTTATTTCTATGCTTATAATCAACCAACTACTTTCACTACATATCCGGCATGGATCAAGGGAGAGAAGATAATCCCCCACCGAGTTTCTCGACCTTGGCGCCAATACCAGTCAACGACTCCAACAACCTTCCCCTAATAACCGCCTCCATGTTCACAACACGTTCTCACCCGGAAGTAACACCCAACCATCATGCTTCGACATCAGCCAATCCGGAGCCTATTATTAGTCTAGCCTTTGTCGAAGCCAATCACGAAGCGTTGAAATCTCTCTTAAGGGCTCGCAAAAGGCAAGTTAAGAATGTTGAGATGCGAAGAGAATTGGAATACTCAAGTGACGAGTACGATGAAGAGATGGAAATGGAGCCTAGGCCTCCGGCCCATGGAGCAACACTCTCGGCCCTAAGCATTGGGTCACCAGTGGGTCGAAGGCTAAGCAGAAGGTCCGTTGGGTTTGAAGGAGTCCCGGAGAGGGCTCCGACTAGGAGAGAAGGAGCGGTTATCGAAGGTTCCAACAGGAGGAGCCAACGAAGGGAAGAGACGGGGGTGAATTTGCCCCCATTGTTAGCAGCTCATCTTGGAAGGACCGAAGCAGGGGTTCCGTTGCAGCCTTCTCACGCATCAGGCGTAGAAGGTAATCCGCCTATAATTAATATAGGAGGAAATCTTCCTCCCAAGGGTATGTCCCCTCGTTCCAAACTCAGTCTTATCCTCAAGGTTTATATCCTCCAGTAAATGGGCTGCCTAATAACCCAAGTCTCCCTCAACCTTATGGGAGCATACCCTTCAGGCATCCAATGGCGTACCCTCCGTATGCCATGGGAAACGGTTATCCGTTCGCCATGAACACACATTATCACTCCTACCCAAGCCAAAATCCTATGGGAATACCCCCAAACAATAATCCGTATAATACTATTTTTGTATATGCACCACCCTAAAATTGCCTATACTCGGACCCTATGGGTTTGGCTACACCCTTTGTTAGGTGGATAGAAGACTACCAATTTCCTGATGGGTTGAAAATGCCTTCGCATATTGGGACCTATGATGGAAAGAGGGATCCGGACAATTTCCTACATTTGTTCGAAGGGGCTATTAAGATGCAAAAGTGGGTTATGCCTGTGGCGTGTCACATGTTTACATATACCTTATGGGATTCCACCCATATTTGGTGAAATGCGCAAAAGCCTGGTAGCATTGTCAATCTTGATGATCTCAAGGCTAAGTTCCGATCACACTTCAGTCAGCAAAAGAAGTTTACAAGGACCCATCTGACGGTGCACAACATTAAACAAAAGGAAAACTAAAGCACAAGGGCCTTCGTTACTAGGTACACTAATGAAACTCTACAAATTTTGTGTCTACATGACGATCAGCGCATTTCGGGTTTCGTACATGGTCTTCGAAATTGGAGTTTGGTGGAGTTCTTATCCACTGACCATCCGAAAACTTACAAAGGGTTAATGGAAAAGACATATACTTGGATTGAAGCAAAGGAAGTATCTACTAATGGTGCTCCGATCGATAGAGACAGCAACAGCAAATTCTCAAAGCATTCTGTGTGGGAAGGGTCAAAGAACAAGAACAAAAGCAGAGACAGGTTTTTCTTGGTACAAAGGTCCTAACCACGGCTTGCTAGGAAGCTTAACAAAGTCTACAAAGGAAATACTTGCAACAGAGAGGGTTGCTAAGGCTATCAAAGTACCCCCTCGTATGACAAACAAAGGTAAAAACAGGGATACGAGCAAGTATTGTCATTTTCATGAAGACTATGGCCATGATACAAACAGTTGCAGGGAGCTAAAGAAACAGATTGAAGAAGCTGTAAAGTCCGAGCAATTGGCACATTTGGTGAAGAGTATAAAGAAGGGCAAGGAAAAAATGTCTGAAACTCAATTGGCTAAAGATACTACTCCTCTCGAAGCCCCAATACTTATGGTTCGTTGGGGCGAAGCCAGCTTAAAAAGAAAGTTAACGGAGCAGGAGGTAAACGAAGTAGGGGAGGTAATATTTCCTCCTATTACAGGCCAAGTCCCTTCGAATGATCCAGTGGTCATCAAAGTTCTAGTCTTCAATCGAGAAGTAAACAGAGCCTACATGGACTACAGAAGCTCCTGCGAAATCATATACAAACATTGTTTTCTTAAGCTCAAGCCTTCGATCAAGTCGCAACGGGTCGATTCGAAGATACCTTTGGTAGGATTCTCCGGTGAGCATTCGTGGCCTCTGGGAGAAGTACCATTGGATATAACAATTGGAGAAGACAAGATCACAAGGACAGAAACCCTCACATTTGCTATTGTAAGGTCCGAATCTCCCTACAATCTGTTGATAGGAAGGACCGCCATGCAAAAGATGGATATTGTAGTCTCCACCATACATGCAGCGGTAAAATTCCATACACCTTATGGGATAGGAACCGTATTCTCTAGTTACAATCATGGGAAGACCGGAGATATTGGAAAAAAGATCAAAGAAAGTCCCGAAGAGCCTCCGAAGGCCATTCTAAGTTGCACAGATGCCGAAGAATGTATTGTGGTAAATGAGCTCTATCCAGAGCAAACGGTGGTAATCAGAAAGCAACTCCCTGCCAACTTCAAGGCAGAATTGGAGAAGCTACTCAAATCCAAAAACGATGTTTTCGCATGGACGTACTTAGACATGACAAGGGTTCCTCGGACTCTTATGATCGATGGCAAACCCTTCAGCACAGAGCATAAGCTTAATGAGTTCAAGCACATAAAACCAATTAAGCAGAAGTGACGAAGCCTGGCACCTGAAAGGAACGCAGCCGCTTGCAAAGAGGTGGATGAACTTGTACAAGCAGGAATTCTAAGAGAAGTAAAATAGCAAACCTAGGTAGCTAATCCAGTTATGGTAAAGAAGAGCGATGGAGGGTGGCGAATGTGTGTTGACTTCACTGACATCAATAAGCCTTGCCCAAAAGATTGTTACCCTCTGCCAGAGATTGATTGGAAGGTCGAATCCCTCTCGAGGTTCCGTTTGAAATGTTTTCTGGACGCCTATAAAGGGTATCACCAAATACAAATGGCGGAGGAAGATGAGGAGAAGACAACCTTCTACACAGGAAAGGGTGTCTATTGCTACAAGAAAATTCCCTTGGGTCTAAAGAACGCAGGGGCAACTTATCAACGGTTGGTAGACAAAGCCTTCCACAAGAAAATAGGAAGGAACCTGGAAGCCTACGTTGATGACATGGTAATAAAAAGTAGGACTGAGGAAGACCTACTCTCAGACATTCAAGAAACCATCGATCAATTGAGGGCAATCAACATGAAGCTTAACCCAAAGAAGTGTCCCTTTGGCGTGGAGGAACGACAATTCTTGGGGCATCTGATTACGAAGCAAGGGATTAAAGCTAACCCTCCGAAAGTCAAAGCCATCACTGATTTACAAGCTCCCAGGTCATTAAAAGGAGTACAAAGCCCAAATGGGAAGCTTGCGGCACTTAGCAGGTTTTTGTCGAAAGGGGAGGATCGTTCTTTACCATTTTTCAAAACACTCAAGGGGTGTACAGATAAAAAGACTTCCCAATGGAGTTGTGATGCAGAAGCCGCTTTCCAAAAGCTGAAAGAGTTCATGGAAATCTATCCAACACTTACTGCCTCAATCAAAGGCAAGGTGTTGTTCATGTACATTGTGGCATCATTTGAAAGCATCAGTGTTGTTCTTCAAGCAGAAAGGGATAAGAACCAAGTCTCGATCTACTTTGTTAGCAGGGTCCTGCAAGGGGCTAAGCTAAACTATTCAGAGTTGGAAAAGTTGATCCTAGCCTTGGTTCATGCTACAAGGTATCTTCGAAGGTACTTTCAAGCTCATCCCATCACAGTATTGACCGACAAGCCAATTGAGCAGATACTGTCGAAGCCTGAGAAATCGGGTAGAGTAGCCAAATGGGCCTTCGAACTGGGAGAACATGACATAGAGTACAAGGGCCAAAACTCCGTCAAAGGCCAAATACTTGCGGATTTTCTTGCTGAAACACACTCCGGACCTAGCCAAGATAGGGAAATCCCAAAGGAAAAGCCCCCAAAGACTAACGAGGGGTGGAAAAAATACACAGATGGAGCCTCAAGCTCTGATGGTTCAGGAGCAGGTCTGATGCTGGTTAGTCCGGAGAAAAAAGAGTACACTTATGCATTACGTGTTGAGTTTGAGGCTACGAAAAATGAAGCAAAGTACAAAGCTTTGCTAGCTAGCCTCCGACTCGCAAAGGACATGGAGGTTCGTGACTTCTCCATTTTTGTGGACTCGCAGCTAGTCGCAAACCAAATCAAGGGCTCTTATGAAGTAAGGCAGCCCACCATCAAACAGTATTTGGATAAAGCTAAAGAACTCCTTCAGGGGTTCGAGTCCTATGATATAGCACATGTTTGCAGAAACCAAAACAAGAAAGTAGATGCCTTAAGCAAGCTAGCTTCGATGGCATTTACTCATATAAGAAAGGAGGTTTTAGTGGAAGTATTGGCCCATAGGTCAATTACACAAAGTGAAGCATCTGACGAAGGCTCCAACTGGATGACTCCAATAAAGGTATACCTGATAAGTGGTATCCTATTTGATGATCCAAAACTAGCACGAAAGGTCAGGGTCAAGGCTCCCCAATATAGACTTGTGGGGGATAATCTCTACAAAAGGTCTTTCTCATCTCCATGGCTTCATTGTGCGGGACTAAAACAGGCTTCGAACATCATCTATGATGTTCATCATGGATCTTGCGGAATGCACGCAGGTCCTTGCTCCATTGCCTCGAAAATAACGAAGTTAGGATATTATTGGCCATCCATACTAGAAGACGCAACTGAAATAATACAAGCATGTGCGGCATGTCAGATACACTCAAAAGTTCAAAGATCATTAGAGCATGACCTCTATCACATCAGCAAGGCCTTTCGGCCAATGGGGATTCAACATAGCCAGACCTCTATCGGTAGCTCCAGGAGAGGTAAAATTCTTGGTAATAGCCATAGATTATTTCACCAAATGGGTCGAAGCCAAACCTTTGGCATCAATAACAGGAAAGCACGTGGAAAAGTTCGCGTGGGAACACATAATTTGCCGATTTGGAGTCCCACAATTCATCACCTCCAACAACGGGAAGCAATTTCCCGAAGGGGTATTCCTATCTTTCTGCGAAGGCCCAAACATAAAGCAAATGTTCACTTGTGTTGACAGGGACATTGTCATTGAAATCGAGATAAGGTTAGGGCAATACCAGCATGGGTGGGTAGACGAACTACCCCAAGTCCTGCGGGCATATAGAAATATGTCCTTCGAATAAAACAGCACAAGCAAAGCTAAGGCCTACATTTGAAAGACCCAACGTCATATCGGAAGGCTGCGGCAACAAAGCATACAAGCTCAAAACGCTGGACAGAAGTGTCATGGATAAGACCGGAAATGATACTAATCTTCGTAAGTTTTACATACAAGACTTACTATTTTTAAAGCAGTTAGCTTGTTTTTCAATTTCATGTAACGCATTCTTCTCACTTGGGAAAGAAGCATTAATGGTAGGTGTCTTAGTGTTCATTTCTTAAAATGATGTAATCTTCCCTACCCAATTAATGATATAAAATATTTCCCTCAAAATCTCTTGTTTCGTTCTATACAACAAAGATTTGCTCAGCCAAGTACTTTACAAGTTTTAATGTTGAAGGGTGATTCAAGACACATGTCTTGTGTAAACATAACATCCATTACAATTCACATTAACTTTGCTACAAGACTTAGGGTATTCTAAGCCCTTTGCATCTTAAGGATAAAAGACGGAGTGGGTCGCGACCCTCTGTCGCAGTCAAACTATACGATTGCTGAAAATCTTGGTCCAAAATACACACAATAAGGTCATAACCTTAGGTTGTATATTTACGTTTATAAATAAGCGTAAGAGAAGACAATCATGATATCAAAAGCGGGACACAGTCCCCTAAATTGGCATTCATAAGGCTACATATAGTCATAGCCAACATTAAACATTAAAGCAATTTTCTGTAGTCTGGGTCGACACCCCAGAAGGAAAGATAAATTGTCCAAACAAACAGGCACACGCCTAATAAAATATCATAGGAAATTGTTTAAAGGGTACATGCCACCCTTAAGACCAAATAAATGCCAACATGGCAACCTTCAGGCATTTTTTGAGGAATTTGGATCCCCTTGGTGAGATGGAGATGGGGGCTTCAAAGATATGGTTCTCTTGGTTTGAGAGAGAGGCTGTATTTTACTTGGCTTCTTGGATAGGAGATTTTCTATGGAGACTGAGGGGTCCTTGGTTGCTTCGGTGAGGAAAGGGTACTCTGCTGTAGTGTACACGTTACCAGCATCGTTATATTTTTTCTCGGACGTTGGGCGGTAGTAAGGTACCTCCGACAACACCACCGGTTTCTTGGTCTCGGCGATCTCCTCCAATGTCGTGCATTTAACATAAAATATGGCCGCGTTCACCAGTTTTCCTACCACCGTTCCCACCTCATCACTGTGGTACAACTCCATCGCAACATAAGGGACAACCTTCGACACCACCTCGGCCCTATCTTTCTTCAAGCTCTTGCATTCGAGTTTTAACCCATCCATCTCTTGACAAATCTTGATCTCCTGCTTTACCAACCTGGCTCTCTCGGTTTCAAGACAAGTGCATTTCGACTCAAGTGTAGCAACTTGTGTCTTATACCCAGAAACCTTAGCCTCCTCCATTTTCAGCTTACCTCGCGACTCTTTAAGTTGTTCCTCCAGGCTGTCAATCTTAGCTCGGAGGGCTTCATACCTTGGGTTCTTTTCAAAGTCCAACATAGCCGCATCACATTTGGCTTCTAGCTCTGCATACTGAGATTCCCTCTTCTTCTCCCTTGCAACAATCATAGCTACCTCCTCTTTGGCATCTTTCACCATGCGAACCAGCTCCCTTGTTCGGGTGTTCAAATGATTATCAACATAGCAGGAGTAACATTTTCCACCAGCAAATGACAAGTGAGAGCATTTGGTAGCTCCTTGGTGTTCGGCAGTCCTGCATAAAGCATATCCATCAGATACGGAAAACATTAAGAAAGAAGGGATCAAAAGCGATTTTACTTACCATGGATATCATCATCATTAGCAACTTCCTCGGTTGAATACATGATTGCCTTACCAAGAGACTTCTCTGACTTTTGTCTGGTAGACCTTGAGGTAGGAGTGGGGATGTTTAATTTCCTCTTTGGGGTGGCCTTCGAAGGCTTTGCACTCGTGCCTTTCCTGCTTTGCACCCTGTCTGCGATGCCAGAGGACCCCACGATCTTCAGTTCATCTCCCTCTGAGGGAGGGTCATCAGAATCAGCAACATTCTCCACAAGGTGGGGGTTTCCTCAGTATTCACAGGTTTTGGAGGATGGACTACTGCGAGTAGTACAACTGGTGAAGCATCAACATCATTGTTATTCACAGATACAGATGGAGACCCAACTCTGTAGCTCACATCTTTTGGGTACTTGGGAATAAAGCTGACCTCTTTAGCACCTCTTGACACAACAAAGTTCCTGAATGCCATTCCTGCAACAACAAAAGAAAAGAGATAAATATCAGCAGATAAGTTATTTGTTTTATTTAAATGGGAATGTACATACTTTGTCCTTCACACACTATCTCAGGCTTTGACGAAGACCCCTCCCAATGGTCTACAATGCCCGCCATAAACAAGATTGGCTCAGGGAATGTTTTCACATCAACTGGATGACGTGCTAGACGCTGATACATAGGACTGCTTCTTACTTCATAAGGTAAGGGGTCATTGAATCTTTTTTCATCAAACATATATGCCTCATCTAACAAAGCTGGATACTCAGAAGGTATGATTGTGTTCTCAACATAGAAAAATTGCCCTTTCCAATTTCTGATATTCGAAAAGGGTTTGGTCACTAGGTAGGGCACATCATGTTCACCTCTCTTAGCAATGGTGATCCAATCCCCACCAGGATGTAGGTTGACAAAGCCCCTAAGCACAGTTAGTGTGGGCTCATAACCGTATGCCTTGCACATGACAATGTAGGTGGTTAATTTGGCCAGGCCAAAAGGATTTAACCTAGAGAAATTATCTTTGTAGTATTGCAAAAACTCCAAAATCAACGGATGGATGGGTATCCTAAAGTTTGACTGGGTAAATGCATGCACATACAAGCCTACGTATCCTGCAGGAGCATCAAAGATATTTTATTTTTTGCTCGAAAGCATGATTTTGAACTCCGTAGGTATGGGATAATCACGAAGAAAGTCAGATAATGCTTCTTTTGACAAATTATATGTTTGTTTCCTAATGATTCGCTTTGCTGCCATACTCATATTGCTATTAAAAGAGTAAGAAATCAAATAAGAATGATAGAATTTTACCTTTCGTCTCAACAGAAGCACAAGAGCACAGTAAGGTGTATGTGTATTTTGGGCGGAAGGTGAAAGTAAACTAGGGTTTACCATCCTAAGGGTTTAAATACCCATTTTGATCCTGGCCACACACGTGTTTATTTATCCTTGACATGTAAGCGGACTTCAAACGGATGATAAAATTTTGAAATGACGTTTACAATTACCGAAAACATAGCCATTAAGGCTGTGACGCAAGGGGTGGATATTCATTAGCCATATTTATTGCATAGTTTGTTTAAGCACATATCTTTGTTCCATCTGAATTTGTGACGAAAGGGATAGAGTGTAGCATGTTTTTGGAGTCGAATGCAATTTATACTCGTACGTATATATCACTTTCGACTGGAGGGCTTGATGATGTACCCTCCGAATGGGTCGAAGGACTCCCCTTCAAGCCTGTACGAAGCCCTCTCTTCGGAGGCCCAGGTTAATCTCCTAAAACGTTTCATTCGCGTAAAACCATTAATCTATGAAGTGTTTACCATGTGGGAATCCGCCAATCGAAGCCTTAAGCCTTTCGCGGTATCTCCTTCGAAGGAACTAGAACAGAGAATCACTTTGACATGGTCATACCTACGTTCCCTCTTCCCTTAGGCATTCCCGCCAAGGAGGAGATCATGGGCCACAAATCCCTAGCGGTTACCACAAATCATGGGACGCCCCCACGATCTCCGAATCAAGTGTAACCGTGCTCTAAGGCCTATTTATCCCCTATAAATAGCTTAGACGGGCAAGAACCATGGTAATGCCAACTGAAATCTCTCAATATACTACAAACTTACCATATCACATACTTACTCGCACGCCGGAGGTGGTTCGCAGGGTCCAACCCCTGCACAATCACTTAACGTAGTGTTTTAGTATTTCTTATTTCAGGTTAAAGAAAAGCTTGACGCAACCTCAACACCCCATATATCCTTTGATCATCATCGAATGCCTGGTCGTGCAATTTATTGTACAATCAGTCATCATTTGTCTTTTAGTTCACGGGTGCTCTTTATAATTGACTATAAATAGGATCATAAGGAAGTAAAAGTGGACAAGTTTGTGCAATTAATGCTTAGACATTCACAAACCACTTTTACTCCTCCAAAGAGCAACCTAGTCCCTGAGATAGCTCAGTGGTTCCTTGTAGTTGCCAATTAAGCTTAGCTTAAGTTTAGTGAGGAGACAACACCATACTTGTCATTTCAATCCCAAGCGTTTTTTCCGCAAACACTTAGGTATAGATTCTTTTGATTAACTTCTAATAAGAATTTAAACGTTGAAAAATTCTTGTCTTTATCATTTACGTTTTACTTATTTGTTTAGTTAATCAATACATTACTAAGTCATGGAACACGGTTAGCTTAACTTTGTAGTTAATCTTAATCATGTTAGGGGAACAATCATAGTGTTTATGAACTCTCGAGTAGGTGACTCGGGGAGTGGAGTAGGGCAAAGAAGGTGTCCTTGTAGCCGAACCACTATAAACAATTGTGTCACACTTCTATCCTTTATCTGTTTACTTTCACGTATTTATTTCTTTACTATTATCTTGCATTATCCATATCTCAACATTCAAAGGTTTCACATACTACCAATCTAAAAGTTTTTATAAACTAAATTTAAATCGGTAAAAACTATTCAACCCCCCCCCCTTCTAGTTATCTACAATTGGCATCAAGAGCAGCTTTTATAAAAAGTTTTTAAGTAAATTGTATTTTAAAACTTTTTCGATCAAATGGATCTTGAAAACTAAAAGGAATGGCAATCTATGCAAAGAGCACCACTCTTTAAAGCTAATGGTTTCATATATTGGTAAAATAGATTTGAAACATATGTGAAGTCTAAAGATATTGATCTTTGGAATATTATTGTTGATGGGGATTATGTGCCGGTATTTGAGAATATATCTACTGACAAAAATGAGGTTGGGTCATCGGTTTTAAAAGATGAACAAAAGAAAATGCTTTCTAAAAATAATTAGGCAAAAATGGTTCTATACAACGCCTTACCCAAAAAGGAATATGAAAAGATTTTTATGCATAAAACCGCTAAAGACATTTGGGATTGTTTAGTAATTACTCATCAAGGAAACAAACAATTGAAAAATAATAAAATTGATTTATTTGTTCAACAATATGAGCAATACTCAATATCGGATGATGAAAGTATTGATAATGCATTTAGTAGGTTTAATACTATTATTACTTCACTAATAGAACTTGACGAATCTTTTTCCAAGCGTAATCATGTCAGGAAATTCTTGAGGGCAATTCCGGCCAAATAGAGAACAAAGGTAACGGCAATTGAAGAATCAAAGGACTTAACAATCCTTTCTCTCGACGAGCTAATTGGGAACCTCAAAGTGTATGAGGTAGTATTGGCTAAAGACTCCGAGGCCTCAAAGGAAAAGAAGGAGAAGTACAAGTCACTAGCTCTAAAAGCTAAAAAGGAGTCTAGTGATGAAGACACTTCGTCCTCGGATAGCGATGATGAAGAATATGCCATGGCCGTAAGGGACTTCAAGAAATTCTTTAAAAGAATAGGAAGATTCGTTAAACAACCTTACGATGACAAGAAAGGCTTCCGAAAATTCAAGGAAGAAAAAAAATTAAAGATGACCGAAAGTGTTTTAGATGCGGTGATCCAAATCACTTTATAAGTGATTGTCCCAAACAATCTAATGGTGGGAAAAAGGCGTTCATTAGCGGCTCTTGGTATCCTATTGAAGAGGAGAAAGAAGAGATTTGTCTCATGGCCAAAGAATCTAATGAGGTACATTCCGATTCTCTCTATTATAGTAGCTCATCTTTAGATGATGAATTTCTAAGCTTAGAATATAATAAACTTTGAAAAATTAGTCTTGAAGTCATTAACAAAAATAAACTTCTTGAAAGTAAAATTGAACTCTTAGAAAAAAGTAGTTTTAGAGCTTAAAGAAAAATTAAAAGACTTGAAAAAGGGAAAGAAGCAAGTGTAGAATGTAAACTTTGTGTAAGTCTTCAAACTATAATTGATCACCGAGACTCTAAAATTGCTAGACTTACTACACAATGCTTAGAAGATATAATAGATACACAACAAGTCAAAAACAATAAAAATATATTAGGATTTACAGATTGTATGCCTTTGACTAGCAAATAAAATTCAACAAAATTTATTAAATCTGCTGATCCATCTGTTTCTGAGGTGGCGGATCCGGCGGATCCCTCCAAAGGGGATCCGGCTAGGCTTAATCAAAGGATCCGGGCATCTGATACAGAAAAATCTAAAATTAACTTGTCTAAATCATCCAGATAAGAGTTTGTAGTTATAACTAAAAAGAAAACGCCAAATGTTTTTGATAGAAATATTAATGTACCACATCACAATAAAGGAATTTTAAGAAAACCAAATAGTCGACCAACAACACCATTTAGGAGACCAAACACACCTTATCCTAAAAGTAACGTTAATCAAATAGGATGGAACAATGGTTTTCAGAATGGTTTCCAAACACCAAATTTTGGACCTTAGAACTATCTTTCTTTTGTGAACCAAGTGAATGGTATGTTTAACACTAACGGACCCATGAGATATTGAGGACCAAACGCTTGATTTTCTTTGTGCTTATAGGTCTGTCTAAAGGTTGATCTAGAAAAAAATGAATGGATTAAAGACAGCGGATGCACAAGGCACATGACGGGTAATAAAAGCCTATTCTCATCTTACAAGGCTTGCGATGGAGGTAACGTAGTTTTTGGTAATGGAAAAAGTAAGATCATCGTCAAAGGTACGATCTAACATAACTCTTTAACCATCAATAATGTGTGTCACGTAGATAACCTAGGTTTTAACTTATTAAGTATTAGTCAAATAGTTGATAAAAAGTGTGATGTCCTATTTAGTGAGTTCGGTAGCAAAATATTAAAAGACGAAATAACCATAGGAACAGGGGATAGGAAAAACGGTATTTTTATAATGAAAATCGGAAACTCTAATGATAAACTTTGTCTGACTTCAATAGATGATACTTCGACCCTTTGGCATCGAAGATTTGGTCACGCCAATATGCGACTTATTCAATCGCTATCATCTAGAGAAATTGTTAGAAACTTACCAAAACTTAAATATGAACATCATTTTTTTGATGCTTGTAATGTAGGAGAACAAGTCCATGCTAGTCATAAAGCTAAAAATATGGTTTCTACAACTAAATGTCTAGAACTCTTACACATGGATTTATTTGGTCCATCGGCTATTCAAAGTTACGGAGGTAACTACTATACTTTAGTAATAGTCGATGACTACTCTAGGTATACATGGACTAGATTTTTGAAAAATAAAACCGCGGCCTTCGATCACTTTGAAATCCTAAGTAAGAAAATTCAGAAACAACTAGGTTGTCCAATAATATCAATTCATACAGACCATGGTCGAGAGTTTGACAACGAAGTACAATTCGGAGCCTTTTGTAATACTAATGGTATTACTCACAATTTCTCGGCTCCATGTACTTCGCAATCAAACGGGGTAGTTGAACGTAAGAATAGAACCTTACAAGAAATGAGTCAAACCATGCTTAATGAACAATCAATTCCTTAAAATTTTTATTGCAACGCCGTCGACACATCAACAAATATCTTAAATAGAATTCTCATTATACCATTCTTAGGATTAACTCCTTATGAGTTATTAAAAGGTAAAAAGCCGTCGTCATATTATTTTAAAGTATTTGGAAGCAAATGCTTCATTTTAAACACAAAGGATTATCTTACGAAATTTGATCTAAAATACACAGAAGGTATTTTCTTAGGATACGCACCTAATAGTAAAGCCTATGTAGTTCTAAATAAAGAAACTATGAAATTAGAAGAATCTTTAAATGTCAAGTTTGACAAAAGTCCTCCTCCTAAATCTCAACCTCTCGTAAATGATGACATAATGGAAAGTCAGATTCATGAAAATCAAATTAGTGAAATAAAAGACAAGGAAGATGAACTATTAGATAAAGAAATAGTTAACATCAAAGAGTCTAAAGATCACCCGCTAGAAATAGTTATAGGAAAATTAAATGAAAGAACGTTATGGTCTCAAGCTCAAAATCAAAGTAATTTATTTTGTTTTGTTTCCTCAATAGAACCTAAAAACGTAAATGAAGTTATTAAAGACGAAAGTTAGGTAATAGCTATCCAAGAATAATTAAATCAATTTGTCTCAAACGATGTTTGGAAACTAGTTCCACTACCTAAAAATCAAACCATAATTGGTACAAAATGGGTTTTCAAAAATAAACTAGATGAAAATGGGATAGTATCCCGCAACAAAGCTAGACTTGTTGCACAATGTTATAAAAAAAAGAAGGAAAAGATTTTGATGAGACCTATGCTCCCGTAGCTAGATTAGAATATATAAGAATCCTTCTAGCTTATGCTTGTGCTAAAAATATCAAGCTTTATCAAATGGATGTAAAAAGTGCTTTTCTCAACGGGTTCGTAAATGAAGAAATGTACGTAGCTGAACCTCCCGGTTTCGTGGACTTTGAAAAACCAGAATATGTATATAAACTCAAGAAAGCTCTCTACGGTCTTAAACAAGCCCCTAAAGCTTGGTATGATAGACTTAAAACATTTCTTATAGATAATAAATATACAATGGGTCTAGTGGATAATACATTGTTTATAAAGAAAAACCAATCACATATTATCATTGTTCAAATTTATGTAGAAGATATTACATTCGGATCTACTTGTCAAGAAATGTGTGACGATTTTTCTAAAATCATGCACGACAAGTTTGAAATGAGTATGATGGGAGAATTAAATTTCTTTCTTGGTCTACAAATAAAAGAATTAGAAGATGGTATCTTCTTTAATCAATCTAAATATATTAAAGAAATGTTAAAGAAATTTGGATTAGAAGATGCAAAGCCAATGAAAACACCAATTTCATCTGACACTAAACTTACCAAAGACGAGGATGGTGAATCCGCTAATGATACCAAGTGTTAGGTCCTAGATTAGATGTAACACAAGATATAACAAGTAATAGATGAGATAAAGAGAGATTAAGATGAAGAGAAGGTCGATCTTTTATCATACGAATAACTAGCAAAGGTTCGGTACAAATGATAATGAAACCAAAAAGTAATATGTGTACATAGCATGGGTATATATAGGCAAAGAGTTAGGCCGTGAGGATCTATCTAAATTAAAGCCCATATTACTAAGCAACCTTGTTTATATAAATGACCAAGACTTTATTACATATAAAATGTGTTCCTAACAATCTCCCCCTAAGTATTGGTCATCAAGGTCGCTTGACGTCTTCTTTGCTTCTTTGGCTTTGACGTCTTTAGAATCTTTGTTCTTTGTTCTTGTTGTAAGTGATATAGTAATGTCTTGATCTGCCTTCCACCATCATTCTTTAATAACGATGTCTTTACTACTTTTCCACCATGCTCATACTTCTTTAGACTTTTGATCTTCATACTTTAAGTAGTTCTCACTTCGTTAGCTTCAATCTTTGACTTTTGAAAGTTTGTTTTACCTTGATCTTATATTAATCGACTTTGAAAGATTTAGCCGTTGGATCATTAAATCCTTGAAAACCATGTCTTAAAATCCTGCATACAATGTTTAAACACTCACAGATATGAAGATTCTTGATCGGATTTGAAGTTTGAATTAGAGCCATGGATTAGGTTTGGTGAAAAATTAAATACGGTTGGTGAAAAGAGTAAATGTGATTTGGTGAATTGCAATAACTGCATTTCAGATGCAGTTATTGTAATTTTACCTTTGTTTTAACTTTTACAATTTTGATACATTAAGTCCCTTAACCACATTATTTTTCAATTCAATTCCTTTCTCATAACTTATTAACTAGACTGGACATGTTTTTGACAAGAACAATTTAATACTCCCCTTGGCTTATGAGTATTTGAAAACATTTTAAGATCAAGGAGGGTATCACACAGATAGTATTACCACCACTTTATAAAGCAACATTTTTAAAGAAAAATATGCAAGTACAAATTTTAATGAAAATTGTAAAATTTGAATTTCATACTCCCCCTCAACACTTGTTCAGAAAGAATTGGTAAAGTGTTTAAATGAACAAAGTGTTGATGGAAATTTTGTACTAGCATTTTTTTAATGAAAATAGAAAATCTTTTTGAGTTTTTGATAAAATATTTACAAAGATAGTATTGGTGTTTGACTTTCTTAGTTGTTTGTAAGAAAGTTGTATAAATCCTCTGGAGTCAAACACCTCATACCAATCTGGTGAACTAATTCCACAAATCTTGCATGGGACAAGGATTTGGTGAATAAGTCTGTCAATTGGTATTCTGTACCCACAAAATAAAGTTCAATAGTACCCTGTTCCACATTCTCCTTGATGAAATGGTAAAGAAGTGCAGTATGTTTTGACTTCGAGTGTTGAACTGTGTTGCATGATATGGCAATGGCACTCTTAGAGTCACAGTACATGGGAATCTTGTTGAAAACATAACCGTAGTCCATCAGTTGTGATCGCATCCAGATAACTTGAGCACAACATGCTGACATGGCTACATATTCAGATTCTGTAGACGATAATGATGTAAAACTTTCTTCTTTGACTGCCAAGACACAAGTTTGTATCCAAGGAACTGCACTCCTCCAGATGTGCTTTTACGTGTATCTAAACATCCTGCATGATCAGCATCTGAGAAAGCAATTAGTTCAAATCCAGAATCCTTCGGATACCGGATCCCCAAATGAATTGTTCCCTTTATGTATCGAAGGATTCTTTTAA
The DNA here is from genome assembly GCA_021014915.2 of Artemisia tridentata subsp. tridentata. Taxonomy (NCBI): domain Eukaryota; kingdom Viridiplantae; phylum Streptophyta; class Magnoliopsida; order Asterales; family Asteraceae; genus Artemisia; species Artemisia tridentata. The sequence goes on along the minus strand of CP139501.1, from coordinate 195,817,657 downwards.
CCTCAAAGAGGTTCCTTGTAGTAGGTCGAGACTGATAGTGGGAGCAAAGATATGTTGCAAATACAATATCTGGTCGGCTGGTTGTTAGATACATGAGTGACCCAATCATACTTTGGTATTTGGTAGGGTCAATTGATGTCCCATGTAAATCAGCATCCAACTTTGGAGATGATGCAGACATAGGAGTATTATATGTGTCACAACCTTTCATGCCATGTTTCTTTAAAATCTCTCGAGCATATTTGGACTGGTTTAGAAAAATACCACGGGGGGATTGATGAACTTGCAGTCCAAAGAAGAACGTAAGTTCACCCATCATAGATATCTCAAAATTTTGTTTCATTAGTTTAGCAAAAGCATTTGAGTACTTTTTATGTGTTGAACCAAAAATGATATCATCAACATAAATTTGAACAATTAAGATGTCCTCCCCGTGTTTTTGTATAAATAATGTAGGATCAACAGATCCTTTGGTAAAGCGATTATATCACAACCCGCGAATTTACAGGTTAATACTACTCAACAAACTCGAATTTATTTTCTTGACATTTATTAGAAAACAATTTACATATAATCTTTTACTTGAACCAACGTGAAAACCTAGAATATATTTCTAGTGTACTAGGACTTAGGTTATAGTTAGTCCACAACGCTCCAGTACCTTGCTCCTGCTCCAGTTCACAATTTTAAACTCTAAAACAATAACTTTTTCTTAAATTACTTACGGTTGTCAATTCAATGAATGCAATTCGTTATTCAAAATTTAACACCCGATGTACCCAATTCTCTCAACGACTATTTCTATCGTATTTTTATACTTCCAAAAAGATTACGAAAGTTCCAAAAATATTTCCTTACGCCCAAGGTAAATTCTTTATAACTTACGTTTAATTACGTATAACTTTCGTTAATCACCGAAATAACAACAAATACATATTTTTAACACTCAATACATACAACATATACATTTTTGTATCAAAACAACTCATCTAACCTATCTTCATCCCGATTGCCGCCCCCCCCCCCCCTTGGTCTTAAATATATTGCTAGAAAAAATTGTACATGCTAATTAATGAGCCCCAAATGAACCACAAAACATGGAGCCACCTTTCAAATGGAGGCTTGACCTCCATTTTGTCCCCTTGACCCCCCCCCCTAACCGGCCACCCCCCCCCTCCTAGCTAAAATAATGAAACTTGACTAACTGTTGAAAGTTGGAACATGTTTAAGTATAAATAGACCAAGAATGCCTTCATTTCACTTCTATTAGTGCATGTAAAAAAAAAAAAAAAAAGAAAGAAAAAAAGAAAAAAAAAAAAAAAAACATATCACCTCATACATATATACTCCCATTCGACACACTCTTGGAGCAAGGAGAGGAAAAATCTTGTTGTGGTTAAGATCAAGTATACTTAGGGCATTCTGACAAGGATTTGAAGCATTGATCTTGAGGTTAATCAAGTATTTTATAACTCACATTTCACTAATTACTTTTGTAAGTAATCCTACAGAAATTTCATGTTTTCTTTATGTCATCTTGCTAGTTAAGTCTATACTTAGTTATCACTTGGTATATGTTGGTAAAGTTTTACATTTACAATGATCCTTTAACAAAGATTATGTGTTTAACAAGTTTTGGTTACAAGACCACTAGTTAGTAAAACTCTTCATAAGAAAGTGGTAATAAACCTTATTAACATGTGTGTTAGTAAACTAGTATATTTAAACATCCTTGATGAGTATTTCATGGACCTTAAAATATTGTTAAGTTTATGGTTAAATCATTATCATTATATTGAGAAGTTGATGGAGGAACTAGGATAGAATTGAAGTTGTGGTTAAGTGGATATGCTAGCTAGAAGGTTAGAAATATAGTTTTGACACTTTTACTAAACAATCTATTCTGTTTTGATAATTACAGAAAAATCAGTAGCTCAGGGGTATTATTAGATTAGAAATATAGAAAATACACTTAATAATGAAAACGTAGCCGCTTGAATGAGTTAAAACGAGCTTGTAACGAAAAAGATACGCTAGTTTCAATTTTTACGACGAAAACATTATTTTCAGAAAATAAAAGAATCTGTCCAGAATTTTGAAAGATAAAAATTGATGATAAATAGTATCTAGACTAGCCGAGACCTTGAAAAGCCAATAGTATACTTAAATACCTTCGCGGGGATAGGTCAAACTTAAGAAACGAAGCTACGACGCAAAAGTTATGGCCTAACGAATATTTACGTCAACATATACTTTGACAGCCTATTATTTCTCTATTAGAAAGCTGTTAGGATTTTTGGATTGGATTTTTGGACCTTTTTTAGTACACTTTGGCTAAAATGGCGTAAACGGAAAAGGTAGAACTTTATATAAACATATTAGGTGCGTTAAAGATTTTTGGAATAGCCATTAACTTGACGACAAAAATTTGGTCGCGAGATAAACAACTTACATTTTCTAAAAAATGGTAATTTTCTAAATAAAGGATCAAAATGACGCAACTATCTTTTTATAACACCCCCATTTTCGATATACGCAGCAGAATATAAGTTGGGGTATTACTTCAAGTATCGTAGTCCTGAAAATAGAAAACGACTCGAAAAGAGACGTTTTAAATAAAATTGTTATCATTCATTTATTTAAATCAAAGTACATAATATAGGTCCCAGCGGGAAGTTTAGAAATACGTTATAAAAGATACATTATTCGTTGAATGATAACAAAATGGACACTCTTTTTATAAGAAATGTAAAACCCAAAATTAATATAACCCGAAATGACAAAAATACCCTCAAATTTAAAATTTTGAGAACTTATGAGGATTATATAAGTAACATTATTTGAATTCAACCTAAGTAATTAAGACCTTATGTTATCTAATAAAATTAATTAAATGAAATCTTACACTATAATTTGAAATGTCACAAAATATAAGTCCTACATTCAAGTATACTAGTCGATCCATTTTATGTGTTATGTGCACAAATTTTCGGCCCATGTATTGAGATAATCATGCTTTGGACTTGATTGGTCACTAGCCCAAAATATCATCGAATCATTCCCTAAATATACTCAATCACCACACACGATTTTTCTTTTTTTTTCTTATAACCGAAACAAACAAATCAAACCCTAATTCTTCTCTCAGCAAAAGTCACGGCTGTTCCTTTGTCCCTCCCTTATTCGATCAACAGCAGCAACACAAGGAAGATTTTGGTGTTCTTGATTTTGTTCTTGTCCAAGGTAATCATTCATGTCTACAAACTAACCCATTCGAATTGATAATAAACCCTAATCGATCCTTTGTCTTTGTTTTTCTTTTCTGCCGTACGAACCAAGAAGAAGAAGGAGGAAAATTGTTGGCGACTTGATCTTTGTGTTCCTGATTCTTCGTGTGGTCTTCGAGGGTATTGTATATCATCCTTTTCGTGTTTAATCTTGTTATATTCGGTCCATCTTGATGTTCACGTCGTGTAAAGATCACATAAAATGATAGATGTACACATAAAATAACGAATCTACAAGCCCTAAATATGAATCGAATTATGTATATGGATCTGAATTTAATTAATATGAATATGTTAAAATCTTGTAAGAATCAACCCATATGTGTTTTTGAGTTATATATGAAGGATAGGTGTTGATGGGTGAGTTTTTGAATTAATGATCACATAGAATATTGAAGCAGTTTTCTGATCTGGAAACTAGTCCGATTTTAATCGAGTGTATTTTGATGATGACGAAGGGTATTTGGTTTTTGCTGGAGTCTAAAACTAAATTCAAGAAAATAGCTTTCTGTAGAAATTAACCTTGTAATTTTTAGAGGTGGGAAGGCAACTTTTTGATTTTTGGAAAATTAAGTGTTAGTCTGAATTCGTATGTCTGGAAAATCCGTCCGTATTTTTGATTTTTAATTTGCAAACCGTGTCGAATTAGAAGAATCCCTTTGAACTGGGTAACATTTCATATGTCTATTAATTATTGAAATTTTTGTAGATTTTTCTGAATTTTTATAAAGGGGTTACTAAATACAAACTTTTCGTATGTAAAATCTGATCAGAAATCTGAATGAGTTGGCTTGAGCGATTTTTAGAATATAGTTATGCTAGCTAATAAAATCTGGAAAAATTATGTAAAATACCTAAGACATTGGAGCATCTGTAGTAATTTTTGTGAATTTTATTTCGGATTTCTTTTATGCTAAATAAATTCGAAGAAACAGGACCAGTTTAGATAAAAATCTCTCAAAAGTGTAAAATGGATTAAAAAGGTTATTGTGTGTTTATTTTCTAAACTAAAGGGTTGAAATCGTCATATTTACAAACTAAGGGGCTTAACTTGTGAAATCATTAAATCTTATAATATTTACATTTGATACCCTCACTTTACAACAATTGCATAATAAACCCTAAACTTATATAAGCAACATTACGAACCTTAAACTATTATCATTGTCACATCTGAATACTTAAACTTATGATCCTCCTAAATATGGAAACTTACTAATTCGGGAAACCTGCTAAAAAGGGAAGGTATACTCAAAAGAGTAACTTAATTAAATTGGACTTAAAGTAATATATGATTATTAATTCGTATAGGTTCCATGAAGCGGGAGTGACCCGGTGTCTCGTGAGTTATCTTTAGTTTGTTTTGCTATCGAATAAGGTACAGATATTCTACCCTTTTTCAGTAAGGGTGCTTTCACTCTCATGACTTGATCTTGATCTTTGATTCGTTATAAGATTCCCTTAAGCCATTGCTATGATCCCTTGTACTTTGATTCATTCGTTGATATGCTTCGTTGGTATGATGATCCATTTGACATTCGTTCATTATGATCTTTGTGATATAATACTTGATATAATTCGTTCGTTACCCTGTGATATGAGTATTCGAATCACTTGATACTTTGAAGGTTCATTTGATTTTGTAACTGGATGTGAAAACCTTTCTTAATTATATCATAGAAATGTTTTGAGAAAAACTATTTTAAAATGATGTTTATGAACGATGCGATACCATTTTTATATGGAATTTTACTAAACTTTTATGAAAACTACTTTTAAAGACTACCTTTATGAAAACCGTTATTAAAGATCATTTTTATGAAAATCATTTGATAAAGATTTCTTTAAATGAACCATTTGATTATGAACCTTCGATTATGAACCTTTGACGATGAACCTTTGATACTTTGATGACTTAGACATTTGACTTTGATATGATTTGACTTTTGACCCTTCAGTTTGATACCCGAGCCAAGTTCGTTTCCTAGCCATGAAGGTAACATGGCCGTGTCATTGATGCACCAATGGCATGACTTTAGTGTGGTTGAGTGATGTTCCACACCGTCCCCATTTTGCTATGCGCGCTTTATTATTTATTATGGCCAATATTATTGTTCGGGGGGCGTATGGATGCATCCTAGGTTCGTGTTCGTATTAGTGGATTTAACATGATTTGATATTATATGATATTGTTCGGTGACTGATGCATGGGTGCAATCCACGTCTTTCACATATATTTGGGAGCTGATCACTCCAATTTGATACATGAGGACACCCCTCATATTATCTGGTTACTTGAGAGGTATCCCCTCTAGATTGCTTACAGGGTTACTATATTTGGTTTGTGTTCGGGCTCGTGGTGGATTACTGACCCTTTTTTACTTTGGTTTCATTATTTATACCTTATGCTTTTCCCCATTGCACCATACTATATGTTCGTTCATTTGCTTTCGATTTTCGTTTATATATATATATATATATCTGTTCACTGGGCTTTTTAAGCTCAGCCGCATTTCTTTTCCTGTAGCAGGTTTTAGTAGGAAGCTGGGTTATAAGTGAAGAGTACTTTTGGACTTAGAAGACTACACCTTGATAGCTATTCTGGATTAGAGATGACTAGAAGTATTTACATTTTCAGACTTAGTATTTATTGTTGTTCTCATTTGTAACCTTGTATTTCAGATTTTCCCTTTGTAACCTTTGAAAATTCATTTGTATTATTTAAGTCATATGCTTGTGTTTGCTTTGATATGTCACCATAACTTAATACTTCTACCCTTATCGGGTTGGGGTGTTACAAGAAAAAAGTCCATTGCCACTCCGTGCCAAATTGTGTTTTTAGTTACTTGAGATAAAACATGCTAAAAAGTTAACACAAAGGTTGAGTGAATTCATAGTATTTAAAGTTATAATCAGTTGAACACAAGCTAAGTAGAAATTAAATCAGTAATATTTCAGTTCAATATATTGCCCTAAGTCTCAAGACACACAAAACATTAACAGGATGGACATCATAGTAATGAACTATTGACGCAAATTACTACATAATTAAATGTAGCAATTATGCCCTCGAGTAGGAGATTGGCAGTCTCTTTATTGCTCTCAAATATAAGGTGCATTTGGATACCTATCCGGCTAACACAAATGGGACGTCAATTTCAATAGATCAATTCACTATATTCGCGCACACCCGAAAGTGATTAATGGCTCATGATAGAGGGGCTTTTAAGGACAACAGTTAAACTTAGGCAATATCAATCAGGATAGCATACAGAAAAGTACTTGTGTTCAGTTTGAAGCATGTATTTCCCCACAAATTTGGAAAACGTATGAAAAGTGGGACTATAAACTCACCTTAGCAGTCTGGATGGAAAACAAATTAAATAGAGTTGATAAACGTCTCCGGCACGCGACCTGGGTTAGTATGTCAAGTTTTAGTACTCGTATTCAGATATACGTAAGTTTTAGTATTCGTTTCGTAACGTGTTGGATGACAGTTAAATGTTTAAATGAGACAACATGAAGTCTCTTCAAAAGTTGGTGGATGATAAGATTTTATCTTATTTCATGTGTTTATATTTATGTTTCGTTTTTTTGTTAACGAGATAAATATATCTCCTTTATTAGTTTTATTATAAATCGATTCGAAATATATTTCTAATAATAATTATAAAATGTTACACTTTTTACCCTTATAATTTCATATATTGATAGTTTATACCCTTGAACTTTCATAAAATGATAATTTTTACCCCTGAACTTTCGTAAAATGACAATTTTTACCCTCGTAGTTTCAAAAATGACAATTTATACCCACAACTATAAGTCGTTGGCAAAAATAGTCATTGTTTTAATAACTTTGAAATATTTACACTTTTGGCCCAATAAAACTCCATCTTTCAAATTTGGCATGTTTCACCCTTACACTGTATGTCGATTTCAGATTTGGTCCTAGTTATAAAAACAAGTAGAGTTTTGGCAGTTTTGACCCTCAAAGCATTTAAGTTGTTTCACTCGACATCCTTTTTCCAATTTAACGCGTTCTAAGCTTGTGAAAAAGACACCACTTGCTACGACTCTTTTATACAAGTTATGTTAAGTTTTTAAACATCTTATTTACAGCTTATAAGCTTATAATTCGAGCTTATAAGCTCGAATTAATTAAAATGGGGTGCGTTAACTTTAGTTTGCGACAAGACCATTCGGGACTCGAATAAAAACAAGGCAAAGAAATGTTTTTACGACGTTCTTGTTCCAACTATTAGCTAGCTGAGGGGTCTTTAATATGGCAAGTTTCCATATTTTATTGGGGCCGTTTGATGGTCGAAACAATTGTCCCAAGTTGGGTGTTTGGGACAAGTGTTCGACAAAACTGAAAGAGAAAAAGGTTTGGTTTTTTATCTTCATGTTCACGCCATACTTTTTAATACTTGTTAACATGATTTTAAACATATCTAATCAATCTCTTAAGGGTTTTATGGCATCTTGATTAGTAATGTAAGAAAATATATAAAGAGGGTTTTTGTTTGGTGCTCGACAACCGAAGAAAAAGAACGAAACATGGATTTTTGACATTGCCTTCTATTAGGGATTATTTTGTAACATTTTTAGGAGTATTTAAAGTTTAAAAAAGAAATGAAAAGGGTCTAGTTTACTTACTTGAATATTTATTCGATTATGGGAAATATTTGGCGAAATGGTTTGGAAATTGATCACCAAAGGTTCTCCTCCTTCCAAGCCTTCTTAAGATCTTTCTTTAGCTTATATTTGGACTATAGGATCAGGGTTTAAGTGAGTGTGGCCTGTTTTTGGGGTGGTTCGAAATATGGGTTGAGTAAAAAAAAATATGAAGGTGTCGATTTATATAGAGCAAGAGATTAGGGTTTCTTGAGTTCTCTAGTCACCTTGTGGTGTGTGAGGGGGACATAGTGAGGTAGCTAGTCAAGTTGGATGCCAAATGTAAGGAGGGGGAGGGAAGATGTCATGTGGAAAAACCCTAGCCATATAAGCTACCTACAACATTTGACTTGGTTAAAAGTTCAAGAGACAATGTGATGTGGAGATATTTGTAATCTAGAAAATACTTATGGTGTATGAGTTGCTTAGGATTAAGTGTGGAATTGGTTTGGTTATAGTTTTGTTAGTTTCGAACTAGGGGATTTGAAGGAGGATCGAATGGCTCTAAAGGGTGGTACATAGGCTATATGGTATTGTACACTAGGGTTTAGGGAAATAACAAGATTGATTTAGGGTTTGGTTTGGACATTTGTTGGGTGGAAATTAAGTTAGGGTTTGTTTATTTACTATATAGGTCGATTTGTGCATAAAAAGGAAAAGGGGTCACATTGTGCTTTAAAGGGTTGTACCATGGGCTTAATAGGGTTGTACTAAGGTTTAAGAAATATATAAAATATATTTTTAGGGTTTGCTTAAGTTAATTTATTTATATGTTTAGTTAATTAGGTTTAAAAGTACATAAATGTAGTTTTTAGGTTTTTATGCATTAGACACTTGTACATTAGGTTTAGGGGCTTGTACTTATATTTAGTGAGTTTAAGAAATCTATTTTTAAGGTTGGTGCATAAAAGACTTGTATTGTGTGCTTTAAAATGAGTACATTGAGGTTTATAATGTGATTTATATTAATATTATGTTTTTATGCATAAATGACTTGTACCTTGGCTTTAAAGACTTGTACACTTATAATTTGTAAAAATCATACATATATAAATTAGGGTTTGTGATTTTATTACATAAAATCATAGTTTTGTGAGTTTAGGGTTTGTATCGGGAGTTAAAGTGAATTAAGGGTTTTTGTGCTATAGGAGCTTGTACATTAGCTTGGATGAGTTGTACTTTAGTATTTTAGGGTTTAGTAACTCATATTCATTGTTATAATAGTTTAGGGTTTCATAGAAAATCTAATAGATAAGAAATGTTTAGTTTGAACGTTTATTAGTCGTACGTTAACGAATTAACGTAAAGTGACAAATGAAATATCATAGGATTTTTATACTTGACATATATAAATGTTTATGTTAAATAAACATTAAGTAAGTTGATGTTGGTCCGCGTGAGAGCACGTTTATCAAGGATATGAGTTACATCACATTAGATAGTAGTTATGATCAGATAAAGAAAAATTATACGTAGAAAAATGATAACTATTCTTTATTTGAATTTGAAATAGTTTATTACTCATAACGCTCAAATTGTTCATGTTTTTAGTAGCGTTATTCGTGTTTTTATGTATGTTATTTGGTTATAATTATATGCTTTTGTTACTAAATCGTACCAAAGTGTGTTTGCAAAGTATATGTGGCCAAAAACAGGAAAAATGAAGAAAAAGATGAGAAAAATGAGAAAGAAGGAAATATTTATGAAAGTGGGAAGATTCTTGTGCCAAGACCCAATCAAAAAGGCATTTTAAAGAATGAAGTTCCAAGTATTCATGTGATAAGCTTCAAAGATGTTGAAAATATCAAGTTTGGATGAAGATCCAAGAACTAAAAAGGAAAAAATCAAGCCAAGACGACAAAAGTCCAAAAAGTCCCAAACAGCAACCATCCATCCGATCAGTCGTCGCCCGCAACCGAATCGGATGGAGGCAATTCCGGAGACCAACCGATCGGTTGGCCATATTACCGATCGGTTGGAAGCTTGCTGATTTACCAAAACTACATCATTAAGTTTTGTCTTTTCATATATCCGGTTCTAAGGCCTTCTAATAAGGATTCTAGGCTCTTCTAAACTACTTGGAGGACAAGTGAAGCATTAATGAACCAAGACCCTTGGGAGGAGTATTAATAGGATCATTTGTGGAGTATTAAGTGTGCTTTTCTTAATCAATAAACTTGTAATCATCAACCACTCATCAAAATACTCTCAAAATTTTCCTTTGAAGTCCAGGAAACTTTGGAGGGTCAAGAAGTCATTATTTGGAGGTCAAAACATCAAGAAATCAACACCAATCCTTTGGGTATCATTACTTTATTATTTGTAATCTATTTCCAATCATTGTAAGACTTTCAGTTATGGTTTCTAGTGTTCAAAGTGCTGAGATTATGTTCATGTTTGCTATGAGTGGCTAGTGCCTTTGTGCACTTGCTTAGATGATGTGTATTACTTATTGATTTGCGTATGATTGTGATGACATGTTTAATTCAATTTAAAGTTGATTCTAAGATCCAATCGTGATTAAGTTTTGTAGTGACATTTGTTGAATCAAGTTTAACTAGTTGCTAATAATTTTAAGGGTCGAAAGAACTATTGTTATTCAACTAGTTATGATCATTTGTCTATGAATGATTGTTTTTACCCATTATTCTTGATTAAACAAAGAAAGTTAATTGTGGTTGTAATGAGAATGCTTTTGTCTATCAAAAATAGGATTGATGGTAAACCATTTCAAGGATCGAAAGATTAATAGTTTACTATCGATTTTGACCTTTTGTCTATGATCGGTTACCTTTTGTATTGACCATTTCCTAAGCTATTTGATTAAGCAAAAGTAGATTTTTGTGTTTAAGGTACACCAACTTATGAACCTTGAATTGATCTTGAATTGAGTGGTTAAACGTAATGCTTATTTTTATGAACAAAAATATTGACGAAGGTTTAATTTGTAGAAACAATAGATTAGTTCACCAAACTAATTATCATAACCAACATGTTGTCCAAAGTTATCACAATCATGCTTATCAAAAAGTAGTATACTAGTCTAAGAAAGTGTAGTTTTAATCATCTGAATTATTCTATTTTTCATTACTTGTTAAGGAATTTACTTCTAGTAACTTACAATTCGATTCACTACAAAATCCCTGCGAACGATCCCGACTTACCATCATAATCTTGCTATAACGGACGAGTTCACTTGCTCGTATGTGTTGTTTCTAGATTCGGTAATTCGACCTTTATAAATTTAAAACTTGTACTCACTTACGACACATCAAGTTTTTTGCGTCGTTGCCGGGGATTTTGATCGTGTTTCTGTAGGTTTTAGAAGTTCATAGTTTGTTTTCATAAAAAAAAAAAAAAAGTTTTCTGAGCTGACCATCCGATCGGTATTCCATTCATCCGATCGGTTACCCATTTTTCAAATTTACCGAGAGCTTCAGCCGATCGGTAGTAGCATCCATCCGATCGGATCACCCCAAACTTAATTTACCGAGAGCTTCATCCAATCAGTATTCCATTCCATCCGATCGGATCCTTAGCCTTGATTTTTCAAATTGTTTCCATTCTTCACTCGTGTGTTTAGACATTGCCTCAATTCTCTTGGGAATTGTATGAACACTCGATCAACCGGAATAGAACCAATTTTACCTTTTTCAGATCCCGAACGTTTAGTCCGAAGACCAAGAAGAAAAAGAAAGCCATTTGTTCCATTAGCCAACCGTGTACCAAGAGTACGAAACCCACCGTTTGAAAACCTTTGTGAAGCCAAAGTCGTTTATAACCCATTCACTGAGAAACCTCTTCCCATGGCTGACGATAGACCCATATGGGAAGTCAACCGAACCGTAGCACCCACTCCTGGAGCTGCTATTGTTACCGTCAACCTAGGTAACAATTTCACCGTGAAAGGTAACCATCTTTCTATGATCAAAGACCGTCAGTTCGATGGCCGTTCGAGAACCATTCCTCACAAGCACATTGCCGAATTCATCGAAATTTGTGGCATGTTCTGTAATACCTGAAATTTTAAAACTTGCAAAATGACCAAATTACCCTTGAAATTTACAATTTTACTTATTAATCATTTAAAGTACTAAATAAATCCCAAACGCTTGTAAACAAGTACCATATGAAGTGAACAGATTTTTATTTGAACATTTTAATATTTCATATGTTATAAAAATATTTGACATATTATTTAATTATTATATTAACCGAATATTATTTTTACTTATATTATATTTGTTAATTAAGTTAATAAATCATATAATTATAGGATAAATAACAAAAATTGTACAAGATAATTTAGGAACAGAATTTTATCTTAATCTTGAGACTTGGACCGAAAGTTTTAGCTTCCCCCTCCTCTCAATGCTCGGCCTATATATATATATATACACCCATATTATCCCTTTAAAAGTCGACAAACTCAACCAAAATTCCATCCGATCATATAACAATTCCTGGAACTAGTCCAACAATTTTCGTGGGTTCTAATAAGATCTGAGAGGTCTGGAAAAATAGAAGGTCGATTTATAGAAGCTCGGATTTCCTGTTCTTGATTTTTCTTTGCTCACATACATGTACCGAGAGGTATAATTTTCTGCAGCTCATGCGTTTGTTTTTAACTCTTTCTGATATTTTTCTAATCTTTTTTAGGCCTTATATAATCAGTATAAATTATCTAAAACACTCCATGCAGGCTAGGTTGATCGCTAGGAATTATTGGAACATAATAAACCCGAATCGAACTTAAATATTTAAATCGACATGCAGATTTTTGTGAGCTTGAAAACTATTTTTAGTTGATCATATATGAATCATATAACACTAGAAAATATAGTTTGGATTTATAGAAGCTTGGTTAACTCCTGGTCGATTTATTTGCAAACCGAGTATAAACTAAAAAGGGTTTTAAAACCAAAAATAGAAGGCGTGTGCTAGGGTTAGGTTTTCGGTGAATAATCTGGGTAATTAATGCATATTAAGGAGTAATTAATGTTTAGTATGATGGGAAGAATTTAGGGTTAAGTTTGTGTAGGTTTTGGTTAAACCGATTTGATTTTAAAAACTATAGGGGGTGTTTTGTAAATTATTAAACTCATGGGAATATTTTTGTAACTTAGTTTAGGTCAGGGGTAACATGTATAAAATATAATATAGGGGTCTTGAGTGTAGAATTTGGGAACTAGAAGGTTTAAATGGCAATTTATTCAAGTATATATATACGATTTGTAAAAAAATTATATAATTGAGGGACTTGTTTTGAAATTTGTATAAATAAAAGGTCCATTCGTATAAACTTTTATTTGAGGGGTCTAAAGAGTAACTTTTGATAATAAAGGGCTTAACTATAAACATTGTAAGGGTTAAATTGTATTTTAATAAACTATAGGGTTTAAATTGTAAATTAAATTATATTATGGGTCTAATTTGTAAATTGTTAACATTAATGGATTAGAGTTGTAATTATGGATAACTTATGGGCTAAAAGAGTAACTTATGATATTTTCACTTTAAACCTTATTCTTTTACGTATTTTTATTTAAAACCCTAAAGTATGGAAGTTTGTCATAATTAACCCTAAAATATCATAGGATGATAAAAGAAACCCTAATTCCATAATAATATTAAAGTAATGACTTGGCCTAAAGTTATAATATTAAAATCCTTCTAATTATGGAAACCTGCTAAATAAGGAAACTTTCTAAAAATGGAACTTACTTAAAATGGAAAGATAACTAAAAACCCCTTGTCATTCTGTCTTCTACTCCTTTAGGTTCGAGGAAGGAGAAACTTGATCTCTGTTCTTGCTTGCTAATAAGGTATAGATATTCTGCCCTTCTTGTAAGGAGCCTTCATTTCTCTTGATCTCTTATTTTGATTCGTTTAGGATTCCCCAAAGCCATTGCTATGTTCCCTTGTATTGTGAACCTTTGCTTTGAACCCTTGTCTTGAACCTTTTGCTTGAACCTTGCCTTTGAACCTTGACTTAAATATGGATATGACCTACTTGAACTAAAGCTCGAATTGAACCCATTGATATGTAAACCTGAACTTGAACTTGACTTGTACACTTGACCTTGACCTTGACCCACAGTTTGAGACTACGAGCCATACTAGGCATGAGGGTTTCATGTCCTTGTCATTGATGCACTAATGACTTGACTTTTGGGTAGGAAAGTGATGACCTATCCCGTCCCTGCCATGACTTGATATTTGACTTGTACATGTAGTGGAAGACATTGTGGCAGCCTACAGGGGCGTATGGATGCATCCTAGATTTGTATTGTACATGACTTGACTATGTGTATTACTTAGTGACATGATGGGTATGTGCGATACACGTCATTCACTCTTGGGAGCTTGCAACTCCAACCCTTGGAGGTATCCCCTCATATTATACTTGGCATACCGAGGTTACCCCTCCGTTTACATGTATACTTGTTTACTTGATATGATTTGTTTTGGGCTCGTAGAGGATTGCTGTTTTACCTTTACCTTTTACATTTTAGTTTACGTTTATCCATTTCCTTATTCCTATGCCTTTACTCTTGATAACCTCTACTACATTTACATTTCGTTACCCTTTATTTCTGTTTTGTTATCGTTATATCTGTTCACTGAGCTCTCGTAGCTCAGCCGCATTTTCTTTTCCTGCGGCAGGTATTTAAGCTAGGAAGCTGGGTTTTGCTTTGGGATGAGAGCAACTTTGAGTGAAGCATGGACCTTAGTATCTTAGCTCTACCATTTGAATTTTAGACTTGTTATGCCTTGTTTGGCACTTGGATTATCTAGTACTTCATTTATTTCTTTTCATTTGTCTTGTTGAACTTGATATAAGTCTTGTTGGCTTATTATCTTTTGGTTTAATGTTAAGACTTCCGCTGTTTTATTATTGCTTGTTCTGATGTGAAACCATAGCATTGTGACATCTTTGCCCTTCTCGGGTCGGGGTATTACAATTTATGGTATCAGAGACAGGTTGGACCCATAGGTTTCCCGAAAACCCTTAGGCTTAGGCCATTGACCTGTGAGGATTGGGTAGACATTAGGTTTCCTTTCGCGTACTCTCTTTTCTTGCCCTACTCTAGCGTATTTTGTTCGATCTTTGCTAATCATTTTTGAAATCGTTCAGATGGTGACTACGCGTAATACCGAATACCGTCATGGAGAGGATGGCCCTAATTTCGAGGAAATGATAGCCGCTGCTTTGGCTAATGCTCTTCCTAATTTGGTGACCCAAATCACCAATAACATCCAAAATGGTGCGGGTTCATCAGGAGGTGGTGGTGCAGGACCCTCAGGAGGTGGTGGTGCAGGACCATCAGGTGGTGGTGGTGGTGGCGATGCTCCACCTACTGGTATTCATGTTTGGATCGAAAGGTTCAATAAGCTCAAGCCTCTCTCTTTCAGGTCTGCTGCCACTCCCACTGAGGCAGAGGACTGGATCACTCATGTTGAGAAGCTGTTCAGGGTTTTGGGATGTGCTGACGAGTTCAAGACTCGTTTGGACACTTTCAAACTAGAGGGTGACGCACTGAGCTGGTGGACAGCGTATGTTCAGTCCCAGGAAGGGGATTTCGCTAATACTTGTTCTTGGGAGGATTTTTGCGGCATATTCTATAAGCAGTATATTCCGGTGTCTGAGCAGCAGAGGTACGAACGTGAGTATGGGTCTATTCGTCAGTTGGATCGAGAGTCGTCTAGGGAATTCATGCAGAGGTTCATGAGGCTGGCTAGTTTTATTGGACCAGAGGTTACGGGTAATGCTTTTCGTCAAGCTAAACACTTTAAATGGGCATTGAAGAAGTGGGTGTTGGATCGTATTGTGAACACCGAGTATGAGGATGTTGCTGCAGTTGCGAACGATGCCCGCAACATTGAGATGTTGCATGCTGATGAGGGTTCGAATAAGAGAGACAGGGATGGAAATCGTGTGGACTTCAGGGAGCGAAGGGGTCGTCATCGCCAGAGTCAGGAGTATAAGGGTCGCCAGGACCAGGGATATGAGCAGCATAGGTGGTCTAGTAGGATTTTTGAGCCACACGATCAGGCAGATCGTGGTCATGATCAGAGAGGTCGGGATTCGAGGTCAGCTTCTAAGCAGGGTAGTGATCGTCACGGGCGCAGCGGTAATGAGAGGCAGTGGAGGGATCAGTCTTCCTGGGATAACCAGCAGAATCGGGTTTCTGGATCGAATACTCATAAGGGACCAGCGGAGAACCTACCTACTTCATCTAGTTGTGCTTATTGCGGGAAGTATCATTCGGGAGTTTGTCGTAAGGCGTCGGGTGCTTGCTATGGATGTGGATCTACTGAACATATGGTGAAGGACTGCCCTAAGAATCCGTCGGCAATTGGAAAATATCTTGATCCTCCTCCTCCTACTCCTAGTACCGGTCGTGTTTTCATGCTTTCTCGTGACCAGGCAGACAAGGCGTCTGGTATGTGATTGTTTCGTTTCTGTTCTATTTCCTTTCCGTTTTCTTGCAAATTTCGAGGACGAAATTTTTTTTTAGAGAGGAAGAAGTTGTAATACCTGAAATTTTAAAACCCTCAAAATGACCAAATTACCCTTGAAATTTACAATTTTACTTATTAATCATTTAAAGTACTAAATAAATCTCAAACGCTTGTAAACAAGTACCATATGAAGTGAACAGATTTTTATTTGAACATTTTAATATTTCATATGTTATAAAAATATTTGACATATTATTTAATTATTATATTAACCGAATATTATTTTTACTTATATTATATTTGTTAATTAAGTTAATAAATCATATAATTATAGGATAAATAACAAAAATTGTACAAGATAATTTAGGAACAGAATTTTATCTTAATCTTGAGACTTGGACCGAAATTTTTAGCTTCCCCCTCCTCTCAATGCTCGGCCTATATATATATATATATATATATATATATATATATATATATATATATATATATATATATATATATATACCCATATTATCCCTTTAAAAGTCGACAAACTCAACCAAAATTCCATCCGATCGTATAACAATTCCTGGAACTAGTCCAACAATTTTCGTGGGTTCTAATAAGATCTGAGAGGTCTGGAAAAATAGAAGGTCAATTTATAGAAGCTCGGATTTCCTGTTCTTGATTTTTCTTTGCTCGCATACTTGTACCGAGAGGTATAATTTTCTGCAGCTCATGCGTTTGTTTTTAACTCTTTCTGATATTTTTCTAATCTGGTTTAGGCCTTATATAATCAGTATAAATTATCTAAAACACTCCATGCAAGCTAGGTTGATCGCTAGGAATTATTCGAACATAATAAACCCTAATCGAACTTAAAAATTTAAATTGACATGCAGATTTTTGTGAGCTTGAAAACTATTTTTAGTTGATCATATATGAATCATATAACACTAGAAAATATAGTTTGGATTTATAGAAGCTTGGTTAACTCCTGGTCGATTTATTTGCAAACCGAGTATAAACTAAAAAGGGTTTTAAAACCAAAAATAGAAGGCGTGTGCTAGGGTTAGGTTTTGGGTGAATAATCTGGGTAATTAATGCATATTAAGGAGTAATTAATGTTTAGTATGATGGGAAGAATTTAGGGTTAAGTTTGTGTAGGTTTTGGTTAAACCGATTTGATTTTAAAAACTATAGGGGGTGTTTTGTAAATTATTAAACTCGTGGGAATATTTTTGTAACTTAGTTTAGGTCAGGGGTAACATGTATAAAATATAATATAGGGGTCTTGAGTGTGGAATTTGGGAACTAGAAGGTTTAAATGGCAATTTATTAAAGTATATATATACGATTTGTAAAAAAATTATATAATTGAGGGACTTGTTTTGAAATTTGTATAAATAAAAGGTCCATTCGTATAAACTTTTATTTGAGGGGTCTAAAGAGTAACTTTTGATAATAAAGGGCTTAACTATAAACATTGTTAGGGTTAAATTGTATTTTAATAAACTATAGGGTTTAAATTGTAAATTAAATTATATTAAGGGTCTAATTTGTAAATTGTTAACATTAAAGGACTAGAGTTGTAATTATGGATAACTTATGGGCTAAAAGAGTAACTTATGATATTTTCACTTTAAACCTTATTCTTTTACGTATTTACATTTAAAACCCTAAAGTATGGAAGTTTGTCATAATTAACCCTAAAATATCATAGGATGATAAAAGAAACCCTAATTCCATAATAATATTAAAGTAATGACTTGGCCTAAAGTTATAATATTAAAATCCTTCTAATTATGGAAACCTGCTAAATAAGGAAACTTTCTAAAAATGGAACTTACTTAAAATGGAAAGATAACTAAAAACCCCTTGTCATTCTGTCTTCTACTCCTTTAGGTTCGAGGAAGGAGTAACTTGATCTCTGTCAGCTTTTATCTTTGTTCTTGCTTGCTAATAAGGTATAGATATTCTGCCCTTCTTGTAAGGAGCCTTCGTTTCTCTTGATCTCTTATTTTGATTCGTTTAGGATTCCCCAAAGCCATTGCTATGTTCCCTTGTATTGTGAACCTTTGCTTTGAACCCTTGTCTTGAACCTTTTGCTTGAACTTTGCCTTTGAACCTTGACTTAAATATGGATATGACCTACTTGAACTAAAGCTCGAATTGAACCCATTGATATGTAAACCTGAACTTGAATTTGACTAGTACACTTGACCTTGACCTTGACCCACAGTTTGAGACTACGAGCCATACTAGGCATGAGGGTTTCATGTCCTTGTCATTGATGCACTAATGACTTGACTTTTGGGTAGGAAAGTGATGACCTATCCCGTCCCTGCCATGACTTGATATTTGACTTGTACACGTAGAGGAAGACATTGTGGCAGCCTACAGGGGCGTATGGATGCATCCTAGATTTGTATTGTACATGACTTGACTATGTGTATTACTTAGTGACATGATGGGTGTGTGCGATACACGTCATTCACTCTTGGGAGCTTGCAACTCCAACCCTTGGAGGTATCCCCTCATATTATACTTGGCATACCGAGGTCACCCCTCCGTATACATGTATACTTTTTTACTTGATATGATTTGTTTTGGGCTCGTAGAGGATTGCTGTTTTACCTTTACCTTTTACATTTTAGTTTACGTTTATCCATTTCCTTATTCCTATGCCTTTACTCTTGATAACCTCTACTACATTTACATTTTGTTACCCTTTATTTCTGTTTTGTTATCGTTATATCTGTTCACTGAGCTCTCGTAGCTCAGCCGCATTTTCTTTTCCTGCGGCAGGTATTTAAGCTAGGAAGCTGGGTTTTGCTTTGGGATGAGAGCAACTTTGAGTGAAGCATGGACCTTAGTATCTTAGCTCTACCATTTGAATTTTAGACTTGTTATGCCTTGTTTGGCACTTGGATTATCTAGTACTTCATTTATTTCTTTTCATTTGTCTTGTTGAACTTGATATAAGTCTTGTTGGCTTATTATCTTTTGGTTTAATGTTAAGACTTCCGCTATTTTATTATTGCTTGTTCTGATGTGAAACCATAGCATTGTGACATCTTTGCCCTTCTCGGGTCGGGGTGTTACATGTTCCGATATGGCGACACCAATGTGGATGCCATTAAACTCAAACTTTTTCCATCATCACTTGCTGGAGACGCAAAAGTATGTGTTGGGAATAAAATGTTCAAGTCAAAGAGCCTGCCAAAGATGTTAAAGAGCCTGCTAGTTGATTTTGAAGAGTATGAAGATGTTCTACCAGTACCTTCTGGGTAGAAGGTACTGCTAGCTGATGAAGAGCCTGCCAAGCTTATGTCAAGTCGATTAGATATTTTGTAATAGATATTTAGTTGAATTATTAGTCTTTGTACATTGTTATACGTTATGTAGAAGTAGTTTAGTCTTCTGTGAACCACAGAAGAATATGGCAGAGTTGTACATTGGTAGTTGTATTTAATTGTAGGCGCCAATATAGTCAAAGTATAGTTTTATATTCAACCACTTGACAATCTTGTAAGAAGATATCCTTATCTTATAAAAGGATATCTTAGTCACTACTTCATGCATGCATCTTTACCAACTAATAACCAAAAACAAACTATCTCTCAAGTAACCTAGTTACTTCAATTCAAAAATCCTTTTTACAATCTTAGATTCAAGATTACTTTGTAATCCCGGTGATATTTAGATCATCCGTATTATTTCATCAATAATATTGAATCGTTTTGTGTTAACCAAAGTTGTGTTCTTTGTTCATTGCATACTCACGTTTACTTAAACTCACCACCTTGTGTTCTTTTAAGTGTGTTGTAGTAGATTCCGCATGCTAAACACATTCAATACATAAATATCTCAAAACAATCAAAACAAACGTTCCACAAGTGGTATCAGAGCCAGGCTTGATATTTACTAATTTAAAAGAACAATGGATGTTGAACATATTCAAACAAATGTTGCAGCTAAACTTCCATTACTTAAGCAAAATGAGTTTGAAATGTGGAGACTAAGGGTTGAACAATACTTTCAAGTGCAGGACTATGCACTTTGGGAGATCATTGAACAAGGCAATTCATTTAAACCCCAAATCACCACTACAACAGTAAATGATGCTCTTGTAACAAGAATACAAGACCAACCATCAAATGCAGATGAAAAAGTTCAGAAGAGAAATGATCTAAAGGCAAGGAGTATGTTACTGATGACTATTCCAAATGATCAACTTCTAATCTTTAACAAATACAAAGATGCCAAAACCCTTTTTGAAGCTATTGTGGATAGGTTTGGTGGTAATGATGCTACCAAGAAAACACAGAAAACACTTCTCAAACAACAATTTGAGAACTTTACAGCCATAACCAATGAGTCTTTGGACAGTATGTTCAATAGACTTCAGAAGCTTGCAAGTCAGTTAGCCATCCATGAAGTGATGATAACTCAAGAAGACCTAAACTCTAAATTTCTTAGGAGTTTACCTTTAGAATGGTCTATGCATGTCATTGTCTGGAAGAACAAGCCAGATATTGACCAGATGAGTCTCAATGATCTCTACAACAATTTCAAAATTGTAGAACATGAAGTAAAGAAGACTACTGGGTCAAGTTCAGGAAATATGGCTTTTGTTTCATCTCCAAGCATCTCAAAGGTTGATAATGAAGAAAAAGGTGGCAGAGAAGAAGGTACTGCCAGTACAACCTTTGGTACTGCTAGTACTTCTAGTAGTACCAAATCCATTTTAGATGAAACAATTGGGTGTGCTTTTCTTACATCTCAACACAATGGGTCCGTATTAACATTTGAAGATCTTCAAGAGATTCATCCTGATGATCTTGAAGTGATGGACATAAAGTGGCAACTTTCACTTTTAAGCATTAGAGCTAAGAAGTTGTTGATGAGGACTGGCAAGAAGATAATGATAAATGGAAATGAGCCTGCTGGCTATGATAAGTCAAAAGTGGAGTGTTACAACTGCCACATGAAAGGTCACTACTCTAGAGAGTGTAGAAAACCTAAGAAGCAGGATGACAAGGGTAGAGGGTTTGACAACAGAAATAAAGAAAGCTTTGAGAGGAGAGGAAGCTTTGAAAGCAAGAGTAAGGTTGTTGAAGTTGCTGAGCCAAAAGCAATGGTTGCTATTGATGGCATGGGTTTTGATTGGAGTTTCATGGGTGAAGATGAGTCAACTTCTGATGAATTGGCTTTGATGGTATTTTACACTCCTGAGGTACAAACTATCAAATGTTCTAGCAATTGTGAATTTCTTAAAGAATTAGAAGTTATAAGAAAATCTTATGATGAGCTAAAAATAGAAGAAAGAAAAACCAATCAAACCTTATTTAACCATCAGTGTGGTATGGCCAAACTAGAAAAACAAATCATTCACTATAGAGAAAATGAACTCACATTTTCTGATGCTAAAGCTGCTCTTAATAGACAAATATTTTTAAAAGATTCAGAAATAGAAATGGTAAGGACTGAGTGCACTAAAGTAACATTGGCTAGAGATAATATTCAACTGACTGTTACTAAATTAGAAAATGCTTCTGAATGTACTAGGAGCATAGTAGAGAATCAGATGAATAAGAGAATAAAATCAGGGATAGGATACAATGAATGTCCACCTCCTTATAGAGGAATTCCTTGTCCTCCAGGATCAGATCTTGCTGAATCAGGTGTGCATGAAGTCATTAACAAACCATTGGCTAAACCTGTAGTGATAAGTGAACCTTCTGAGAGTGCTAAGAATGCCCCACTCTCTAAGGTGCTCACTGATAAGAGACCAGATGTCCTAATTATTGAAGATTGGGTATCTGATGATGATGAAGATGAGACTATTCCTATGAAAGGAATCAAAGTAGGACCATTCAGTCCTAAGAAAGTTGAAGTTAAAGCTAAAGCTAAAGCTGTTTTGAAAACAGTTAAAAGTTGTGAGAAATGTAATAACAAACCTAGGGGAAGCCAAAGAAATTGGAACAACCTTAAGTCACAACAACTAGGTGATGACTTTGTTATGTTCAATAAGGCTTGTTATTATTGTGGTAGCTTTAATCATCTTCATGCTTATTGTAATAAATGGGGTTCTGGGAGTAAATCAAAGTCTAAAACAAATGTTACTCACCCCAGAAAAAGTTTTGTTAAGTCTAACACCACAAATGCTAAACATACTGTTAGACAACATAAGCCTGTTATTGCAAAACCAACTGATAAGGGTACAAGAAACACTTTAAAATGTGTACCAAAAGTTGTGGATAGTTCTATTCAAAAGAAATCTGTGGTCAAAACACAAATTTGGACACCAAAAACCAAAGGTCCTGCTAGACCAAAAGGTCCTGCTAGACCAAATGGTACTGCCAAGATTGGTATTACCAAAATTGGTACTGATAGACCAAAGACCACACAATGGATTAAAAGGGAAAGTGCTGTTAAGTCCTCGGCATGTTGGATTTGGAAACCAATCCAAACAAAAGGTGCATCAACAATCCTGAAAAGATTTGATTTCATTGATGCAAGAGGCAAACCCAAGTCTGTCATGGCTTGGGTACCCCAAGGAAACTAATATGTTTATTCATGTGCAGGAACATTCAACTGATATTGAAGATCAAGGATATGTTGATAGTGGATGTTCAAGGCACATGACAGGCAACATGTCATTCCTCTCAGACTTCAAAACTTTTGATGGAGGATATGTTACCTTTTGGGGAGGAATAAAAGGAAAGATCACTGGTAAAGGTACTATCAAAACCAGTAAACTAGATTTTGAAAATGTGTATTTTGTGAAAGAACTTCAGTTTAATCTTCTTAGTGTCTCACAAATGTGTGACAAAAAGAACAATGTTCTATTTACTGACAATGAATGTATGGTTCTTTCTTCTGATTTTAAGATGCCTGATGAGAGTCAGATCCTTCTTAAAATTCCAAAAAGGAACAATATGTACAGTGTCAATTTAAAGAACATTGATCCTAAGGAGAGTCTAACTTGTTTGGTAGCAAAAGCCTCATTGGATGAATCTATGCTTTGGCATAGAAGGCTTGGTCATGTAAACTTTAAAACAATCAACACTATTGCAAAATATGATTTAGTAAGAGGTTTACCCAAAAAGATTTTCCAAAACGACCAAACTTGTGTTGACTGTCTAAAAGGCAAACAACATAGAGCTTCTTGTAAGCCCAAGACCCAAAACTCTATTACTCAGGCTTTACATATGCTTCATATGGATCTCTTTGGTCCTACTAATGTGTGCAGCTTGAATGGAAAAAGATATTGTCTGGTTGTTACTGATGATTATAGCAGATTTTCATGGGTTTTCTTTTTAAGATCTAAACATGAAACTAGTGACATACTTAAAACCTATATCACTGAGGTAGAAAACCAATCTGATAAGAAGGTCAAAGTCATCAGGTGTGACAATGGGACAGAGTTCAAGAATAGAGTTATGGATGACTTTTGCAAGGAAAAAGGCATAAAAAGAGAGTTTAGTGTAGCTAGAACACCTCAGCAAAATGGAGTAGCAGAAAGAAAGAATAGAACACTTATAGAGGCTGCTAGAACTATGTTAGTAGACTCTAAGTTGCCTATTTCATTTTGGGCTGAAGCAGTTGGTACTGCTTGTTATGTACAAAACAGGGTTCTTGTGACAAAGCCACATAGAAAGACACCTTATGAACTTTTCTTTGGCAGAAAACCATCTTTAAGTTTTATGAGACCTTTTGGTTGTCATGTCACTATTCTCAATACCAAAGATCATTTAGGCAAATTTGATGGAAAAGCAGATGTTGGCTATTTGATAGGGTATTCCTTGCAGAGTAAGGCCTATAGAGTGTTTAACACTTGCACTAGGTTAGTAGAAAAGAATCTTCACATAGAGTTTCAAGAGAAACTAACAAATGTGAAAGGAATTGGACCAGATTGGATGTTTGATGTTGATAGGCTTTCAGAATCTATGAATTATGTGCCTGTTTCAGGTACAAATACTAATGATAATGCAGGTTTTGAAGATAATGTTTAAACTCCTAAAGATCAAGATTACATCTGGATGCTAATTTGGAAAAGTATGGATCTATCTTCAAGTCAAGAAGGACCTTCAAACACAAGAAATGAAGGCAGTGAAGAAGATCAAGGAACTCAGAATCAAGAGAATCAAGAAAGTGGTACTAATGACAATGGTACTGCTAGTTCACCAGATGGTCCTGATAGTTCAAGTATTGATACTGCTGAGCCATTGAATGTTCAAAGAGATGATTCTTTCCAAGAAGAGGTGGGGATTAGCAATCTTCCATCTACATATGAAGTTCCTAAAACACCAAACACTAGAATTCTCAAAGATCACTCAACTGATGATGTGATTGGAAGCATACATTCTGGTGTTAGAACAAGATCTCAAGTTGGTTTATCTCAAGTCTTGTCTTCAGATGAAGAAGGGTTTATCTCCTCTATTTATGAAGAAAAGAATAATGATAATTCCAATATATGCCTGTTTTCATGTTTTCTATCTCAGGCTGAACCCATAAACATAAACAAAGCTTTAGATGATGCAAGTTGGGTGGAAGCAATGCAAGAAGAGCTTCTCCAATTCAAGATTCAGAAGGTTTGGATATTGGTTGATTTGCCCAAAGGTCATAGGGCAATTGGAACCAAATGGGTGTTCAGAAACAAGAAAGATGAAAGGGGTATAGTGATCAGAAACAAGGCTAGATTGGTCGCAGAAGGATATACTCAAGAAGAAGGGGTAGATTATGAAGAAGTGTTTGCTCCAGTTGCAAGACTTGAAGCAATTAGGCTTTTCTTGGCCTATGCTTCATTCATAGGCTTCACTGTCTATCAAATGGATGTTAATAGTGCATTTTTATATGGTGAAATTGAAGAACCAGTATATGTGTCTCAACCTCCAGGCTTCATTGATGCAGAGTATCCAGACAAAGTTTATAAAGTTA
The DNA here is from genome assembly GCA_021014915.2 of Artemisia tridentata subsp. tridentata. NCBI lineage: Eukaryota > Viridiplantae > Streptophyta > Magnoliopsida > Asterales > Asteraceae > Artemisia > Artemisia tridentata. The sequence continues at coordinate 195,792,299 of CP139501.1, read as the reverse complement.
CCAAGGCATTGTATGGTCTACACCAAGCTCCTAGGGCATGGTATGAAACATTGGCTTGTTTTCTACTAGAAAGTGGATTCCAAAGAGGCAGGATTGATCCAACTTTGTTCATCAAAAGAACAAAGAAAGACATCTTGTTAGTGCAGATTTATGTTGATGACATAATCTTTGGATCAACAAACCAAGACTTGTGTGTAGAATTTGAAAAACTTATGCATAGTAAGATTGAAATGAGTTCCATGGGGGAACTTACTTTCTTTTTGGGTCTCCAAGTGAAACAATCCAAAGAAGGCATATTTATCAGCCAAGATAAGTATGTAGCAGAGATCCTAAGGAAATTTAATTTTGCTGATTCTAAAGTTGCAAGTACACCAATGGATCCAGACAAAGGGCTACTCAAGGATGCTGAAGGAGAAGATATGGATTTGCACAATTATAGATCTATGATTGGGTCTTTGATGTATCTTACATCATCAAGACCAGATATCATGTTCTCAGTATGTGTGTGTGCAAGGTTTCAAATACATCCCAAAATCTCTCATCTCACAGCAGTCAAAAGAATCTTTAGATATCTTAAGGGTCAACCTAGGTTGGGACTTTGGTATCCAAGGGAATCATCTTTTGAATTGGTGGCTTATTCGGATAGTGACTATGCTGGTGCAACTCTAGACAGAAAATCCACAACTGGTGGATGTCAATTTCTTGGTTGCAGACTAATCTCTTGGCAATGCAAGAAACAAACAATGGTGGCCAATTCTACAACTGAAGCAGAATATGTTGCTGGTGCAAGTTGTTGTGGGCAAGTTCTTTGGATCCAAAATCAAATGCTTGACTATGGGTACAATTTTCTTAACACCATTATTTATATTGACAATAGCAGTACTATTTGTATCATTAAAAACCCAGTTCAACACTCAAAAACAAAACATATTGAAATCAGACACCATTTCGTAAGGGATTGCAATGAGAAAAGGTTAATTCAAGTAGTTAAAATTGATTCTGAAAAGAATTATGCAGACCTTCTCACCAAAGCTTTTGATTTAGGTAGATTCAAATATCTTGTAGGAGGTATTGGAATGATAAATCTTTGAAAAACATGTGTTTTTGTTCATAAAATTAACTGGTATTAGCTTTTAAACATGGTACTGCTAGTTAGTCAAAAGGTCCTGTTAGTTCATAATTGGTCCTGCTGATATAAAATTGCTATGTTTTGTTCATATTGATGCTTGAATGTTTAAAATACTATAGATTAAGTGCTCTGCACTTTGTTCTTTTGGCTTGCAACTAACACATTTCAGGTTGATAACAAAACAAGAGTTCTTCCAAACAAAAAGGAGCAACAAAAGTTATATTCATTTCAGAAGAGATAACAATCTCAGGGGAGGAATTAATAGCCCAGAATGGAAGAGAAACCAATTTATGAAAGGAAAGACAAGAGCATACAAGATGATGCAAAGTTGAAAAAGAGAGAGTTAGATCACATATCTAGAAGGGATGAAGCATTTCTCAAGGAGAAAGTTCTATCTAGATCAACCTAAGGAAAGTTTCAACTCAAAGGCATGACATTAGATGATTTCAATTGTTGAACCAATCATCCAAGATACACAGCATCATTGCCTTTCTAATTTCCTCCATCCAAGGAAATTGCACCATCTTAGGGCCATCATGGCTTTTGGTATTCAGCTCACCAAGTTTTTACAAACTTAAGAGTTGGCTAGTCCTTAAGCAAACGGCTTTTGGTAAAGAAAACTCAAATCCGTTGACGGTTGATAGTTTACCAAAAACTACATGGTTGTTAACTAACCATACTTAATTGTAAATAGTTAGCTAGTCCTTAAGCAAACGGCTTTTGGTAAAGACAACTCAAATCCGTTGATGGTTGATAGTTTACCAAAAACTATATGGTTGTTAACTAACCATACTTAATTGTAAATAGTTAGCTAGTCCTTAAGCAAACGGCTTTTGGTAAAGACAACTCAAATCCGTTGATAGCTGGTAGTTTGCTAAAAACTATAAGGGATTTTTATAAAACTTTCAAAGGTACTGGTATTTCAAAATTGGTACTGCTAGAGTAAAATGGTACTGCTAGATAGCCGTTGAGCCTATCAGAAAAAGTTTTAGCCATTAGGCCTGGTAGTTAAAATTAGCCGTTGGGGTAGTTATGTAAATTACTGATGATTATATTATATTATATTTCACATATAAAAGATCTTTTTAACCGCCTATACATTTACTTATTATAATCTTTCTTATTGTCGGTTAAAAGTAATTCTCTCATATCTTCTTTCATCAGTCATTATCATAATTCCCATACACCTTTCATCTTCTACCAGTACTACCAACAAATCCCACCATCATATTCAAAATTTTCATTATGGCTTCCACAGTTGTTCTAAACTTTGTCCAACGTCACAATCAATTAGCATTTTTGGAGAAGTCAGAGGATAATGCCTTATTTCATCAAGTAGTGGACTTTTTAAATAACTCCTATATCAGGTTTGCTTTACTAGTCAATCCCACTATTTATGAAACTCAAATTTTGCAATTTTGGCAATCTGCTAAAATTAAAACTTCTGAAAATGGGGAACAAAGAATTAAGGCCAAAGTGGATGGTAAACACTTGACTCTTACTGAGTCATCCATAAGAAGACATCTTCATTTGGATGATTCTGATGGTATTAGTCAGTTACCAGATACTGAAATTTTTGAAAATTTACAAAGAATGGGGTATCATGCTGAGTCTAACAAACTCACTTTTCTGAAAAAGCATCTTACTCCACAATGGAGATTTTTGATTCACACAATCCTTCACTGTTTGAGCCAGAAGAAAATCTCTTGGGAGCAATTTAGTGGAAACATGGCTTCTGCTCTCATTTGCTTAGCTACAAACAGAAAATACAATTTTTCAAAACATATTTTTGAAGGATTGATTAAAAATGTGAAAAGTGAAACAAAGTTTTTGATGTATCCAAGATTTATTGGATGCATCATTGCAAAATTAAAACATTTGTTACTTCCCGCAGACTCAATTTATGACACACCAAAACTTTCTCACAAAGTATTTTCAAATATGAGAATTGGTTTTAGAGGGGAAGATATTCCACTTTTTGATGAAATGTTACCACAACATCCAGAAGAACCAACACCATCAGCTAAAACACAATCATCTAGTTCTTCACCTGGTTACATTTCACCAACACATCAAACATCACCAATACCATCTCCAGTACCATCACCAACACCACCAACATCATCACATCATGTATCACAACCCCAATCACCTCAGACAATGCAAGAACTAAAGGAGAAGGTGAAGATCTTAGAAGAAGCTCTTAAAAGTCAAAACAAGAAGTTTTCTGAGATCAACATCAAATTAGTAAAGAGGGTAAAGAAATTGGAGGATAAAGTGAAGAAGTTGAAGGGTAAAAGATCTGCAAAGGCTGTTTTATCTAGTTCTTCAAAGTCAGATGATGATAGGATAGGTCACTCTTCCAAAAAGGGGAGGATGGATAGTGCTGAAGATGAGGAAGAGGCTCAGTTTGAATTCCATGATGGAACTCAAGTTTATGATGAAGAGCCTGTTGGAGCAGGGCAAGAGCCTGCTAGGCCAGAAGAAGAGCCTGCTAGGATAGAAAGGCTATTGGCTATGGGGTACAAAGGGTCTGCTGAGAAAGTGTACAAGAGAAAGAGGGATTTAGAGACTCAAGGAAATTTGTTTGTTCAGGGGAGGATTTTTGCTGCTGATGAGCAATCCTCTGCTCCATCACAAATATCAACTCCAAAGGATAAGGGCAAAAGCATTATGATTGAAGATGAGCCAAAGTCCAAGAAGTTGAAAAGAACTCAGCAAATTCAGATGGCTTTAGGTGAAGAAGAAGCCAAAAGGGTTCATGAAGAAGAGCTAAAAGCACTTGAAGCTTCAAGAATGCTTGCAGTAATGAAAGAGCAGAAAGATGCTGAAGATGCTGCTCAGACTCTTCTTGATACTCAAATTGCTCAAGAAACCTTTGATGCACAAATGCTATGGATTATCAATAATGATCCAATTGTGAATGGTCAAGCAGCAATTATAGTAAATGACAAGAATCTCAATTCTGATGAGAAAACAGAAGCACTTGAATCATTCATCAACAAGAAGTATAAAGAAGCAGCTTTGGCTGACATTTTTGAGAAGATGAAGGAAAGTCAGAAGAGAGGTTTTAAGGTTGGACAAGCTCAGAAAGATCAGGTGATTTTTATGAAGAGATTTCTGAAAGGTCAAGCAAATTGGACTGATTATCAACTTAAGAAGAAATCTGCTAATGAAATCTTCTTCCTGTATCTTCAAGCCTACAAAAGTCTTTACTACAATGTTCCATCTGATGTACACCCCTCAATGAAGAAGAAGGATGCTCAGAAGAAAGAAGTAGCAAAATTGGACACAGAGCAAGTAAGTAAAATGTTGATTACTTTGCCTACTATCATACATGCTGATCCAATTAGCTGTAGAAGACCTATTATTGATTGGGAGATCAACCATGATAGATTAGGAAAATCATGGAAAATAACAAGGGTTGGGGGTCAGTTTGCTATCTTCAAGAATTTTGAAAATTTAGTTAGAGCATGTGACAGAGCAGATTTGGAAGAATTGTGGAATCTAGTGCAGATTAGGCTAGACACAACTTCTAGTTCAGATGCTAAGGAACAGGAATTATGGGTAGAATTCAATAGGATGTTTGATCCTGAACCCAAAGATGTTCATTTCAAATTTCCCTATTATGATCCTTCAACAACTTGGGAATTTCTAAGCCATAGCAATATTCATCACCTTCACACACAGAGTGGGATAGAACTCTTTATGTTGGCTGAGAAAGAGTATCCACTTAGTTATGAAGTGCTTAAAACTATGATCTCCAAGAGGTTAAGGTGTGACAAAGATGATGAGAACTCAGAAATTGTTCAGAGTTTGCTGAGGAGCATATCTGAGCAATATGAAAGAAAAAGGAAGAACAGAGAAGGAAGGTTTTTGGAAGAGTTCTCTCAAATCCTCAAGGTATGTATTTTATTCATCAGAAACTTGTGTATTTTAATGGAAATAACAAGTTTAGGGGAGGATTGTTGGGAATAAAATGTTCATGTCAAAGAGCCTGCCAAAGATGTTAAAGAGCCTGCTAGTTGATTTTGAAGAGTATGAAGATGTTCTACCAGTACCTTCTGGGTAGAAGGTACTGCTAGCTGATGAAGAGCCTACCAAGCTTATGTCAAGTCGATTAGATATTTTGTAATAGATATTTAGTTGAATTATTAGTCTTTGTACATTGTTATACGTTATGTAGAAGTAGTTTAGTCTTCTGTGAACCACAGAAGAATATGGCAGAGTTGTACATTGGTAGTTGTATTTAATTGTAGGCGCCAATATAGTCAAAGTATAGTTTTATATTCAACCACTTGACAATCTTGTAAGAAGATATCCTTATCTTATAAAAGGATATCTTAGTCACTACTTCATGCATGCATCTTTACCAACTAACAACCAAAAACAAACTATCTCTCAAGTAACCTAGTTACTTCAATTCAAAAATCCTTTTTACAATCTTAGATTCAAGATTACTTTGTAATCCCGGTGATATTTAGATCATCCGTATTATTTCATCAATAATATTGAATCGTTTTGTGTTAACCAAAGTTGTGTTCTTTGTTCATTGCATACTCACGTTTACTTAAATTCACCACCTTGTGTTCTTTTAAGTGTGTTGTAGTAGATTCCGCATGCTAAACACATTCAATACATAAATATCTCAAAACAATCAAAACAAACGTTCCACAGTATGGTATAATGAATTAACCCCAGGAACTATCAATACTTGGGAGGAAATGAGGCAAGCTTTTGTAAGCCGATTCTTTCCACCTGCCATGTTTGATCGACTTATGGGAGAAATTTGTGCTTTCACACAAAACCTTAACGAATCACTCGTCGAAGCTTGGCTCCGTATGAAAGATTTGCTTCGTAGTTGTCATGGACATGGTTTAGGACGAGGAACCATTATCCAAATCTTCTACCATGGACTAGATGAAGCATCTCAAGGAATTCTTGATGCTGGAGGAATTTTTCTTTATAAGACTCCAAACCAGGCATACCAATTGCTAGAAGACCGAGTTCTTCTCAAACTCGACTGGTCAAAAGATGCCAAAACCAAACCCTTACGAAAAACCGTTGCTTTTGCTGAAGTTTCCGATACCTCTAAACTCTTGGAGAAAATGGAAACATTGACTTCCAAAATCGACTCGCAATACAAAGATCTTAAAGGAGAAATGAAATAAATGCGAGACGGTTGTAACAACTGTGGAGGAAATCACCCATCATCAGAATGTGACGACCAACCAATGGACCAACCCAAAGAAGGAGAAGCCAATTATGTCCAAGGAGGATACCGTGGAGGCGGTTATCGTGGAAATTATTACGGATGAAATTCTGTAAATTGGCAAGATCGTCAACAAAGGGATAACAACCGTGATTCTCAACCACGAGTAGACAATCAAACCACACAAACCTCTGACAAAAAAATGAAAGAATCCGATTTTGAGAAAATGATGAGAGAATTCGTAACTGCTCAAAAATCAACCAATGAGTTCGTCAAGAACCAATTTTTCAATCTCAAAACCAAAGTTGAGCAAGGTCAGAAAAATCATCAAGCATCTATTCAAGATCTTGAAAACAAATTTGGTAGACTTTCTGATCAAATTTCTTCCCGACCATCTGGTTCGTTGCCAAGTAATACCCAAACCAACCCTAAGCCAACATCATCTGGATCGAGCGATAAAACTTATCGTCCACCACAGACTCGAAATGAGCATATCAATGCTGTATTCACAAGAAGTGGTCTTTCTTATGATCTACCACCCAATCCAAATGACACCACGATCATCGATGATGATAGCGAGGAGGAAGAAGAAGCCAAAAAGGAAAATACCACAAAAACACCACCCAAACCCATCCCACCAGTTAAGGCGTATACACCAAAAATTCCATATCCTCAAAGCCTTAAGAAAGAAAAAATGGAAGAACATTATAAGAAGTTTGTTGAAATAATCAAAGAGGTTAGACTCAATGTTCCCCTCGTTGATGTTTTAGCTGGAATGCCCAATTATGGGAAATTTTTGAAAGAACTTCTGAATAACAAAAACAAGTTGGAGCAAATATCCGCTACCTTTCTGAATGAAGAATGTTCAGCTATTGTTCAAAACAAAATTCCACCGAAACTCGGAGATCCCGGAAGTTTTCTGATTCCATGCACGTTAGGAAACAACATCACATGCGATGTTTTAGCCGATCTAGGTGCAAGTATCAATTTGATGCCCTATTCGTTGTATTCTAAACTTTCCATCAATACCTTGAAACCTACATGGATGAGTATTCGATTAGCAAATCATTCTTACCAATATCCTGTTGGAATTCTTGAGAATATGCTTGTCCAAGTTGGTAAATTCATTTTTCCTGTGGATTTTGTGATATTAGAAATGGAGGAAGATAGTAGAGTACCTCTTATTTTAGGGAGACCTTTCCTAAACACCGCTGATGCGATCATCAAAGTAAAAGGAAAAGAACTCAATCTTGGAGTTGGAGATGATAGAATTACCTTTTTAATCGATAAAGCAATGCAATATCCATATTCCAGTGATGATACTTGTTTCAACATTGATGTAATCGATGAAGTCACTGAAGAAGAATTGGATGCATTACTTGACGATTCGGATCCATTCATGACTACTTCAGAAAAAATTAGCGAAACAAACTTTGATAAGGAATTCGCTGATTTTATGGAAGTAAAGTGTGAAGAAGAAGAAGAAAAAGAAGCTGAAGAAGGAGAAATAGAAGAAGATTTTGAGGAAATCACTTTTAATGATCAATTGAGAATCAAAACATCTCTTCAAGAACCACCAACTGATCTTGAGCTGAAACCACTTCCCGAAAATCTTGAGTATGCTTACCTGGAGGATAATTCACTTCTTCCAGTGGTCATATCTTCGTTGCTCAAAGATAAGGAAAAAGAATGCCTCATTTCTGTTCTCAAGAAGCATAAAAGAGCTTTTGCGTGGAAAACATCTGACATCCCAGGAATCAGTCCTGATTTTTGTAGACACAAAATCAATTTCAAAGAAGATGCAAAACCCGTTGTAGAAAGACAACGTCGACTCAATCCCAACATGAAAGAAGTTGTTAAAAAAGAAATCATCAAACTTCTTGATGCCGGTATCATTTACCCCATCGAGGATAGTCCTTGGGTGAGTCCAGTTCACAGTGTTCCGAAAAAAGGAGGAATGACTATTGTGACTAACGAATGGAATGAATTAGTTCCTACTAGAACTGTCACAGGATGGCGAGTATGTATTGATTACAGAAAATTAAACTAAGCCACCAGAAAATATCATTTTCCATTACCGTTCATGGATCAAATGCTTGAGAGATTAGCAGGGAATGAGTACTTTTGTTTCCTTGATGGTTTTTCAGGATATTTCCAAATTCCCATTGATCCTGTTGATCAAGAAAAGACTACATTCACATTTCCCTTTGGAACTTACGCTTATCGGCGTATGCCTTTTGGTTTGTGTAATGCACCCGCGACTTTTCAGAGATGTATGATTGCTATATTTCAAGATATGCTTGAAACATCGATGAAAGTTTTCATGGATGACTTTTTAGTTTTTGGTAGCTCATTTGAATCTTTTCTCTCTAATCTCGACAAAATGCTCGAAAGATGCGAAGCTGCACATCTTGTTCTCAACTGGGAAAAATTCCATTTCATGGTGACTGAAGGAATTGTGCTAGGACACAAAATTTCTAGTGCAGGAATGGAGGTTGACAAGGCAAAAATAGATGTTATCTCCAAATTACCACCTCCAACAAACGTTAAAGCCGTTAGAAGTTTTCTAGGACATGCCGGTTTCTACCGTCGTTTCATTAAGGATTTTTCCAAAATATCTCGTCCAATAACGAAACTTCTATAAAAAGATTTTTTTTTGGAATTCAATGCAGATTGTATGAAGGCGTTCGAAACATTGAAAACCCAACTGACTAGTGCACCCATTATGGTTTCACGTAATTGGTCACTGCCATTCGAGCTCATGTGCGACGCAAGCGATTTTGCGGTTGGAGCTGTATTAGGACAACGTGAAGGAAAACATTTTCGTCCTATATACTTCGCCAGCAAAACACTCAATAATGCGCAACAAAATTATACGGTTACGGAGAAAGAATTGTTAGCCGTTGTTTTTGCTTTTGACAAATTCAAATCTTATCTTGTGCTTTCGAAAACAATTGTGTTCACTGATCATTCAGTGCTCAAATATCTGTTTGCAAAACAAGATGCAAAACCGCGTCTTATCCGATGGATTTTGCTACTCCAAGAATTTGACATCGAAATCAAAGATAAGAAAGGAGCAGAAAATCTAGCTGCTGATCATTTGTCTCGTCTTGAGAATCCAAACTTGGAAGAGTTAAAGGAAGACGAGATTGACGACTATTTTCCTGATGAAACTCTCATAACTGTTGATACAGTCGATGAGAAAGAAATTCCATGGTTTGCTGATTATACAAATTACCTCGTTGGAGGAATTCTCAAAAAAGGATTAACTCATGGCCAACGAAGTAAATTCTTTTCGGAACTAAAACATTACTATTGGGAAGAGCCCTATCTTTTCAAGATGTGTCCCGATGGAATGATAAGAAGTTGTGTTTCTGGTCCTGAAACAAGAAGAATTCTTGATGAATGCCATCATGGCCCAACTGGGGGACACTATGGTCCTTCCACCACAGCTAAAAAAGTTTTTGATGCTGGATTCTATTGGCCGACTATTTTCAAAGAAGCTCATACTCTTGTTCAAAACTGTGATGCTTGTCAAAAATCCAATAGTCTTTCTCATAGAGATGAAATGCCTCAAAAGAGCATTCAAGTCTGTGAAATATTCGATATTTGGGGAATCGATTTTATGGGACCCTTTCCTAAATCGCACAAATACGAATATATTCTCGTTGCTATTGATTACGTTTCCAAATGGGCTGAAGCAGAAGCTCTACCCACAAATGATGCTCGAGTTGTTGTCAATTTTCTTAAAAAGCTTTTCGCTCATTATAAGATTCCTAAAGCTTTAATAAGTGATCGAGGAACCCATTTCTATAACAAAAAAATGGAGAAAATTATGAAACGATACGGAGTACATCATCGTTTCGCCACAGCTTATCACCCTCAGACCAGTGGTCAAGTCAAAAATACCAACAGAGCCTTAAAAAGAATACTTGAAAAAACGGTCAAAGACAATCCTGCCGTTTGGTCAAGAAAACTCGATGATGCTCTGTGGGCATTTCGTACGGCTTATAAAACTCCAATTGGTACAACACCATACAGACTTTTGTATGGAAAAACCTATCATTTGCCGTTCGAAATCGAACATCGCGTTTACTGGGCACTCAGAAGCTGTAACCCTGATCTCAAAATAGCTGGAGAGAAGAGATTTTTGCAATTGCATGAACTCGATGAACTAAGAATCCAAGCTTACGAGAACTCCAAGCTCTACAAAGCTAGAACCAAAGCGTATCATGACAGAAAGCTTAGAATCCGGAAAGAATTCAAAGCTGGAGACAAAGTTCTGCTTTTTAATATGAAATACAAGTTCAAAGCACCTAAGCTAAAACCAAAATGGTTCGGCCCATATATAGTGAAACATGAATTTCCATCTGGGTATGTTGAATTACATGACAAACAAGGTGGAAGTTTCATTGTTAATGGTCACCGAATTAAATTGTATTATGATAAGGAGCAAATGAACGAGATTTCTATCAAAGAGATTCCGCATGAATCAGACTATGAAGCAATAACATTCATGGCACCCTTTCCGGCCGATTTCAAGAAAAACACTCCTTGGGCCGAAGAATCTGGTTATATCTATGATGTTCTTCCTAGACCTTGGGAAAGAATCAAATTGGAGAACATAGATGAAACTGGAGAAGGAATAGTGATAGGAAACGTGGTGTATGTTCCAAAAGTCTCAAAGAAGAAGCCAAAAATTACACCAACGTAGCAAGAAGGAAGTTTGAGTCCGGCTGATGACTCGTTAATAAAACAAGCGCTTGTCGGGAGGCAACCCGTGTGTTTTCTATTCGCAATTTTACTTCTTAGTTTATTTTTCAAAAGTGGTTATATCCAAAAGTTAATCTAATCCCTTAGTTGAACTTAAGTGTGGGGGTGTATCACTAACTTTTAAATAAAACGTAGACATATTTCGTGTGTTTTTTTTTTTAAAGATTATTGTAGGTAATGATTTCAAAGTATGGACACTTGGATAAAAGAATCTTCTGGAGCAAGAAAATATGGTTTATTCTCTTATTTCCCTATTTTCATTCTTTTCGTTTATCACATTGAGGACAATGCTTAACTTAAGTGTGGGGCGGTGAATAGGAAAATAAGGATAAATTGTAAATTCTAAGCTAAATCTTAAATTTTGTTTGCCCTTGTGATCTAGTTCTTTGTCATTTTAAGGATTTTGTATTAGAGTAACTGGATCTATCCACTGGTAAAACCTGTAACTTTTGAAAAATTGAGATGTGTCTCGATTAATATTGCAATCCATTCTGGAATCGATAACATTAGCTAGCACATATTATAACCCTTTCCACTACATTGTGAGGAATTTAAGCCTGTTTTGTATTAAGCATACATCTTTTATGCTTTGATTCTTATGCTATGAGTGTGCCGGTGATTTTATTTATTCTAGAACTTGTGCTTGTAAATCATTACGAGACCGTTGTGAGATCACTTTTTCATTTTTGATTTAAGTATATATGCGTGATAAGAGGCAACCTTAGGATTTAACCCAAATAAGCCTTCCAAATTGATATTTAGCTAGTTGCATTGACTAGTTAACCACCAGTATAAACCCTTTTGTTAGCGTTTATCTTTAGCGCTAGATACCCCTAGTTACACCCTCTGAGCCTATCTTTTTCTTTTGATAAAATCTAGAAAAATACAAAAAGATTTTACACTTTAGCCTAGCCTTACCTCTAGTCAAGTCTTGGTTGGTTGCTAGCTATTTGGCAAGATGGATGTTATGTGGGAAATCATGAAAGTACGAAGAAAGTTGTAAACTCCAAAAGTAGTTATCTAAATGAAATCATCGCAAGTATAAGATGACAAGTTCCTGTTCAAAAAAAAAAAAAAAAAAAAAAAAAAAAAAAAAAAAAAAAAAAAAAAAAAAAAAGAGAGAGAATAAGTCATCGCAACAATAAGGTGACAAAAATAGCCAATGAGCTATGAAATAATGTAAAGTGCAATCAAGTGTGGAGTTTTTCAAGAATGCATGATAGCGGTTCGAAATAGCTAGTAACATCTGGGCAGTAGACTTTGACTAGTTTGTATATTCATTACTTTCAACCTTTTCTAAAAAAAAATATAAATATCCCATGCCTTATCCCTACCCTTTTAACTTTGTGAAATTATCAAGTGTATGGACATGTAGTGACCATCCGATTTCTTGAAGAATTAGATAACGTTGCTAGCGATCTAGTGTGTATTTTAGTGACCATCCATTATGAGAATAGCGCGTCAGCGATCTAAGATATATCCTAGTGACCATCCGTTATTTGGTGATGCGAGAATTCGTTGTTAGCGATTTATTATGTTTTGCATAAGGTAGTTGCACATCAGTCTTGCTTAACCCTTGAAACCTTAAACCCGAATAAAAGCCCTCTTTGATATCTATACTTGGTGCTCACGCCATTTCGGTGTAGTTTTGTTTCTTGTACAAGCTTATGGTAATATTTAAATCATGACCGAGCAAATAAGTGTGATTTCTCTTATATACTCCACCAACCATACAAATGAGTGTTTTGAGTGAATTATATTTCATTTCCTTTCGTGAGGTGTTTAGTAATGTATATCAAGCAAGAAAATCATTTGGGTATTGTCAAACATCTCGATGCTTCAACCATAAAAGCTTAAATTGATGAATCTAACTTGTACTTGTACTTGGTAGATTTGCATCACATCTTTTTAAACATACCTGTGTACCATGTGGATAATTGTTTTTATTGCTAGATTTGCTTGAGGGCAAGCAAAGTTTAAGTGTGGGGGAATATGATAACGCTCAAATTGTGCATGTTTTTAGTAGCGTTATTCATGTTTTTATGTATGTTATTTGGTTATATTTATATGCTTTTGTTACTAAATCGTACCAAAGTGTGTTTGCAAAGTATATGTGGCCAAAAACAGGAAAAAGGAAGAAAAAGATGAGAAAAATGAGAAAGAAGGAAATATTTATGAAAGTGCGAAGATTCTTATGCCAAGACCCAATCAAAAAGGCATTTTAAAGAATGAAGGTCCAAGTATTCATGTGATAAGCTTCAAAGATGTTGAAAAGATCAAGTTTGGATGAAGATCCAAGAACTAAAAAGGAAAAAATCAAGCCAAGACGACAAAAGTCCAAAAAGTCCCAAACAACAACCATCCATCCGATCAGTCGCCGCCCGCAACCGAATCGGATGGAGGCAATTCCGGAGACCAACCGATCGGTTGGCCATATTACCGATCAGTTGGAAGCTTGCTGATTTACCAAAACTTCATCATTAAGTTTTGTCATTTCATATATCCGGTTCTAAGGCCTTCTAATAAGGATTCTAGGCTCTTCTAAACTACTTGGAGGACAAGTGAAGCATTAATGAACCAAGACCCTTGGGAGGAGTATTAATAGGATCATTTATGGAGTATTAAGTGTGCTTTTCTTAATCAATAAACTTGTAATCATCAACCACTCATCAAAATACTCTCAAATTCGTCCTTTGAAGTCCAGGAAACTTTGGAGGATCAAGAAGTCATTATTTGGAGGTCAAAACATCAAGAAATCAACACCAATCCTTTGGGTATCATTACTTTATTATTTGTAATCTATTTCCAATCATTGTAAGACTTTCAATTATGGTTTCTAATGTTCAAAGTGCTGAGATTATGTTCATGTTTGCTATGAGTGGCTAGTGCCTTTGTGCACTTGCTTAGATGATGTGTATTACTTATTGATTTGCGTATGATTTTGATGACATGTTTAATTCAATTTCAAGTTGATTCTAAGATCCAATCGTGATTAAGTTTTGTAGTGACATTTGTTGAATCAATTTTAACTAGTTGCTAATAATTTTAAGGGTCGAAAGAACTATTGTTATTCAACTAGTTATAATCATTTGTCTATGAATGATTGTTTTTACCCATTATTCTTGATAAAACAAAGAAAGTTAATTGTGGTTGTAATGAGAATGCTTTTGTCTATCAAAAATAGGATTGATGGTAAACCATTTCAAGGGTCGAAAGATTAATAGTTTACTATTGATTGTGACCTTTTGTCTATGATCGGTTACCTTTTGTATTGACCATTTCCTAAGCTATTTGATTAAGCAAAAGTAGATTTTTGTGTTTAAGGTACACCAACTTATGAACCTTGAATTGATCTTGAATTGAGTGGTTAAACGTAATGCTTGTTTTTATGAACTAAAATCTTGACGAAGGTTTAATTTGTAGAAACAATAGATTAGTTCACCAAACTAATTATCATAACCAACATGTTGTCCAAAGTTATCACAATCATGCTTATCAAAAAGTAGTATACTAGTCTAAGCAAATGTTGTTTTAATCATCTGAATTATTCTATTTTTCATTACTTGTTAAGGAATTTACTTCTAGTAACTTACAATTCGATTCACTACAAAAATCCCTGTTAACGATCCCGACTTACCATCATAATCTTGCTATAACGGACGAGTTCACTTGCTCGTATGTGTTGTTTCTAGATTCGGTAATTCGACCTTTATAAATTTAAAACTTGTACTCACTTACGACACATCAATTACAGAGTGAAATTTTACGAGTGGTTACAGTATCCCCCCGTTAAAGGAATCTCGTCCCAAGATTCAGTCTGTGATGGTCGAGGTATTAGGAAAAAGGTGGGGGTATTTTGCCTAGATTTGATCTTCTCGTTCCTAGGTGAATTCTGGTCCTCTCTTAGAGTTTCATCTAACCTTAACGATGGGAACACGGCTTCGCTATAATTCTTTGACTTCTCTGTCCATGATCTCCACTGGTTATTCCACAAAATTGAGTTTGTCATTGAGACGAAGCTCTTTCATGGGAATAACAAGTGTTTTATCTGATAGACACTTCTTCAGATTGGAGACGTGAAAGATAGGATGTATTTTACTGAGCTCTACAGGAAGTTCAAGTCTGTAGGCTACTGGGTTGATTCACTCCAGAATCTTGAATGGCCCGATGTATCTGGGATTTAACTTTCCCCGCTTTCCGAATCTAACCATGCCTTTCCATGGTGATACCTTTAACATGACTCTGTCTCCAACTTCAAATTCAATAGGCTTCCGCCTTACATCTGCATAACTCTTTTGCTATCTTGTGCGGCTTGTAAACGTTGTCAAATTTGCACCATTTTATCGGTGGTTTCCTGAATTATTTCTGGTCCGGTAAGTTGGAATTCTCCGACTTCCGCCCAGCAAACGGGTGATCGGCACTTTCGTCCATAAAGTGCATCAAATGGTGCTGCTTTAATACTCGCGTGGTAACTATTGTTGTATGAGAATTCTGCCAAAGGCAAATGTCTATCCCATCCTTTACCAAAGTCTACTACACATGCCCTGAGAATATCCTCCAATGTTTGTATCGTTCTCTCGCTTTGTCCGTCGGTCTGTGGATGATAAGCAGTGCTCATATTTAACTG
The DNA here is from genome assembly GCA_021014915.2 of Artemisia tridentata subsp. tridentata. Classification (NCBI taxonomy): domain Eukaryota; kingdom Viridiplantae; phylum Streptophyta; class Magnoliopsida; order Asterales; family Asteraceae; genus Artemisia; species Artemisia tridentata. The sequence goes on along the minus strand of CP139501.1, from coordinate 195,776,558 downwards.
AGTACCTAAGGCTTTCTGAAGCGTTTCCCAAAATCGGGATGTGAAACGAGAATCGCGATCCGAGATAATGGAAATTAGTACTCCATGTCGTGAGACTACTTCCTTCAGATATAATCGCGCAAGACTTTCTATCTCATCTGTCTCCTTGATTGGCAGAAAATGCGCTGATTTCACAATACGATCAACGATGACCCAAATAGTGTCATATCCGCTTGATGTCCTAGGTAACTTGGTGATGAAATCCATGGTTATTCTTTCCCACTTCCATTCAGGAATCTCTGGTTGTGTCAATAAGCTGGACGGCCTTTTATGTTCAGCCTTAACTCGTGCACATGTCAAACATTTACTGACATATTCAGCGATGTCAGCTTTCATGTTTGGCCACCAGTAAAGCTTTTTGAGATCCTGATACATATTTTCAGAACCGGGGTGGATAGAATATTTTAACTTATGTGATTCATGCATAATCATATTTCTTATATCACCAAAGTGCGGTAACCAACTTCTGTTCTTTATACAACGAGTTCCATCAGAACGAAGTTCAAATGCCTTATCCATACCTCTTAAATTCTCAGCTTGAATGTTTTCTTCCTTTACTGCTTCAGCTTGTGCATTGATAATTTGGGATGGCAAATCCAAGTTAATGGTCATGACTAAAGCTCTGACTCAAAGAGGATTAATTCGTTCTTTTCTACTTAAAGCATCTGCTACTACATTTGCTTTTCCAGGGTGGTAACAAATTTCACAGTCATAGTCACTTAACAACTCTAACCATCGACGTTGTCTCATGTTTAATTCTTTCTAGTCAAGAATATGCTGAAGGCTCTTGTGATCTATGAACACGACGCACTTTGTTCCGTACATATAATATCTCCAGATTTTAAGAGCAAATACAACTGCTCCTAGATCGAGATCATGAGTCGTGTAATTCTCCTCATGAGACTTGAGCTGTCGGGAGGCATAAGCTATAACTTTATTCCTTTGCATCAATACCGCGCCTAACCCTTGGTGTGATGCGTCACAATAAACAATGAAATCGTCATTTCCTTCAGGTAAGGCTAGAATTGGAGCTTCGCAAAGCTTTTGCTTTAACAACTGGAAAGCTTTCTCTTGATCTTCTCCCTAAACGTATTTCTTGTTCTTTTGAGTCAATTCCGTTAAAGACTTGGCAATCTTTGAGAATCCCTCGATGAATCTCCGATAATAGCCAGCAAGTCCTAAAAATTGACGCACCTCAGTGGATGTTGTAGGTGTCGGCCAATTCTTGACTGCTTCTATTTTGGAAGGATCCACATGAATACCGTGGCAGTCAATCACATGCCCAAGAAACTGCACAGTGTGAATCCAAAAATCACACTTGGAAAATTTAGCGTACAGTTGTTCTTTCTTGAGTAATTCCAAAATAATCCTTAAATACTCCGCATGTTCTTCTTCACTTCGAGAGTAGATGAGAATATCATCAATGAACACAATCACAAATTTGTCCAGATAGGGTTTGCACACACGGTTCATGAGATCCATAAACACGGCTGGTTCTTTAGTTAACCCAAATGGCATCACTTGAAATTCATAGTGACCGTATCTTGTTCTGAAGGCTGTTTTAGGAATGTCTTCTTCCCTAACACGCAGCTGATGATAACCCGATCTTAAATCAATCTTCGAGTAAACACTTAATCCTTGGCAAGGGATATCGATTCTTCACCGTAAGTTTATTCAACTCTCGGTAATCGATACACATCCTAAAAGATCCGTCCTTCTTTTTGAAAAATATTACAGGAGCACCCCAAGGCGAAGAGCTTGGTTGGATAAAACCTCTATCCAACAACTCTTGCAGATGGTCGGATAGTTCTTGCATCTCGGATGGTGCCAAATGGTAAGGTGCTCGTGCTACTAGTGCTGCTCCTGGCACCAAGTCGATTTAAAACTCTACTTGACGAACAAGTGGTAGTCCAGGCAGTTCTTCAGGAAAAACTTCCGAAAAATCTCGTACTACAGGTACATCTTCCAGTCATTTCTCATCCGTCTTCTTCTCGGTTACATGAGCTAAGAAAATGTGACATCCTCTCTTGATGTACTTTATGGTTTTGAGACAAGATATAATACTTAATCTAGTCTTACTTTGATTACCCTGATTAATCAAAGTTTCACCATCAAAAGGGATGTGAACCACTTTCTCGTCACATAAAATCCTTGCATGGTATTTGGATAACCAATGATTACGTCGAAGCTACCGAGTTCGATGGGCATGAGGTCAATTTTGAAAGGTTGGTTATGTAGAGTTAAGGTACAACCTCGGATTATGGAATTAGTGGCTACTAATTTTCCATTAGCTAGCTCAATTTCTTAGGCGTTGTTTAAGGCAGTGGGGGTAAGTTTGAGTAAAGAATCAAAAGTAAGAGATATAAAGCTTTTATCGGCTCTTATATAAAATAATACTTTAGCTAGATGTTGGTTGAGAGGGAACATACCCGTGACCACATCCGGGTTCTGCTGTGCGCTTCCATCTCCAACACATAAGCTCGTCTATGGGCACCGTTGTTCTGGTTGGCATTCAGCTTCGGGTACTGGTTCTTGTAATGCCCCTTCTCACCACATCCGTGGCAAGTTACAATTACTGGCTATACATTGGCTTAGGTTGCTTTATAATCTTTGGTCTGATGTCCAACTTTCTGACACTTTGCGCATTTATCAGCGCATTGACCATAGTGGTGCAACGGGCATCGATTGCAAAATGGTTTTCTTTCGATATAACCACACCCCTCAGCAGGTGTGGCAGCATAGGCTCTGGCAGTTTCCTGCCTGCGGTTTTGTTGGTGGTGGTGATTGCTACGGTTTTGTTGATAGTTGTTATGGTTATTGCGGTAGTTGTTGTTATGGTAGTGGTAGTTGTTGTTGTTGGGATGGTTGTTGTGGTAATGGGTGGTTCTCCGATCATCAAGCTTTTGCTTGTTATCATTATTTCCTTGGGTGGAACTACGCTTAATTTCTTGATCCATTAACTGTTGGGCTATGGTAATCGCCTCTTCCAATGATTGCGGCTTGGATGCAGTAACATTTCCCTCGATACTTCGAGGAAATCCTTCAGTGTATTTCTCCAACGTATTCTCAAGATCTGGCACAACAGTTGGGCACAGGATAGCAAGTTCCTGAAACCTCCTATTGTAGGCCTTGAGATCAGTTCCTTTCACAACTAGCTGGTGAAACTCATGCTCCAGCTTTTTAATCTCAGTACGGGGGCAGTATTTCTTCAGCATTTTCTTCTTGAAGTCATCCCAAGTGAGTTGGTGAGCTGCTTCAACACCTATAGTCTGGGCGGTAGAAGTCCACCAAGACAGGGCATCATTCAAGAAAGTTCATGTAGCAAAAGTAACCTTATAGTCTTCGTTTAAACCAGCGAGCCAACTCAGTTGCTCCTTCTGTTCCTTTAAAGAAAGTTGGTTTGCAGTTTATGAAGTCCTTATAGGTGCACTTTCGAGCTGTAGCTATCTCGCTTTCTCCATTGGGTCTGCTAGTGCTTCCAGAACGGGCCATCGCTGCTGCTTGGGTCTCGAGTGCTGCAGCAACACTGTCTGCAACTAGTTTTCAGATAGCAGCTTGGGACATGGCTTGTTCTGGGATTGCAATTGATTTTCTTGGAGGCATATTTCTATTAATGTCACAAGAAAACATTTGTTTAGAATTCGCATAATAACCATGTTAAGTAACAAGGTAATTAAAACCATAGTACTACAGCAGTTTAAATCCACAATAATCGTAAGATCACAACATGTCTAAATAATGTCATACATGTAAAATTATCAACACTGGCTCACATCAGTCAATATCGTAACACAGCGAAATACACAAAATCACAACCACATATAGCCATAAATAACTTGCTGATTTGTTATATATATAAAAAAATTGATACAAATATCATATTTATGCCACACACCCCGTGGCTGGGATATAGTACAAAAGCTGATTGATAAAGACCTAATCTAATGGCTGCCAGGTGCTCCTCCGATACGATCATCAAGATCTACAATCATGCTGAGAAGGATCTGTATATCCTCCTCATACTGAGCCTGGATGTCCATCACTACTGCCTCTAGCGTGGTATTCCTAGAGTAAGTCACTACTAGCTCATCACTCTGCATCATCATAGCCTGAGACATTAACTCGTCATTGTCGTATAACAGTGGTATCTCATGACACAGCTGTCCATGTTGTTCCTCCAATTCATGTACCTGCTCACGAGTTTCCTGCAACTCAGTGTTCAAGTCACCTAATTCTTGCTGCATGGTTGTCTGGCTATTTATCAAGTTCTCAGATGTATACTCCATCGTCTCTATACGCTCGAGGGTTAGCTCATCGAGATGACCCAATGCAGTCTCAATCTGTTCCTCATGGCAATCCATACGTGCCATAAGGGTAAAGATAGTAGGCTGCCGGTCTGCTGCTGCCTGAGAACTCTCGCCTGTCTCGAACACACGTGGTGGAGGAGTGATATCTGATGAGGGTGATCTAGGTAATGAGTGGTATCGGGAAATAGCGGCTTTAGCCTCCTTACTGAGCCTAAATGGCCGAGACGGGGGAGTAAAATCTATAGATACTAGTGTAGAGAAGCGAGTCCTTTTTCGAGTTGGACTTGCTTCCTCAGGGATAGCATCTCGGGAAGGAACTGATGGTGTAGGTGGTGGTGAAGATGTCGGAACTGTGGGTGGTACATACGTGGGTAGCATGTACGAATGTGGAGGTGACGGTAGTGATACTGGTGGTGAGGGCACGGGAATTGTCCTTTTTCGTGCGGACTCATGGGTTCTCCTGGGGCAAACTGGTGGTGTATCCGGTAGGGATGATGGTGGTGCTATTAATGGTGCAGGTGGTGGTACTTCGGTAACACGTGGTTGGATACGAAGGACCCGCTTTCGTGGCGTATATTTCCTGACTAGACCGTTAGGATGACGTCAGAATGCTTGCATGAACGGCTCTGTTTCATATGGTTGCAAGACTCGAACTCTCCTACGTCTAACCGGAGAAGGTAGTGCTGGCAGCGACTCGGAAGATGAAGAAGAATCTGACTCGGACAGCACTGCCTCTACAAACGTATGATATCCTCTCCTAGCAAGTATATAAGGATCGTCAAGTAATGGAGCAATATCACGTACCGTCAAAACGTCATCTGACTCCGTAGCATGCCTCGGTGATGGGTCGATATCAGGTACAATTATGAACTCCTCAGATGACTCCTCTGAATCCTCTGAAGGATCAGACTCCGTATCTGATGTAGCATGGCTGGGTACTGGGGAATGAACTGGTGTGGAGGGTATAATCTCCTTGGGCTCAGAATCCGAATCCGATAAGATAATATTAAGGGGAGTAGAGGGAGACATAGCTCTGTAACAAGCCGGTAATCATAAATATTTCACTATGTAACTAAATAATCAGCATAAACATGCATAAGTAATATTTTAGTGGCGTTGTGGCACGGAGGACTTAAATTTGTGAAAATTGGTTATAGTTTGGGTTTACACCCTGTTCTCTATAACCATGGCTCTGATACCAATCTTTAACACCCTCATTTTCGATATACGTAGCGGAATATAAGTTGGGGTATTACTTTAGGTATCGTAGTCATGAAAATAAAAAACAACTCGAAAAGAGACGTTTTAAATAAAATTGTTATCATTCATTTATTTAAATCAGAATACATAATATAGGTCCCAGCGGGAAGTTTCAAAATACGTTATAAAAGATACATTATTCGTTGAATGATAACAAAATGGACACTCTTTTTATAAGAAGAAAGTCCATTGCCACTCCGTGCCAAATTGTGCTTTTAGTTACCTAAGATAAAACATGCTAAAAAGTCAACACAAAGGTTGAGTGAATTCATAGTGTTTAAAGTTATAATCAGTTGAACACAAGCTAAGTAGAAAATAAATCAGTAATATTTCAGTTCAATATATTGCCTTAAGTCTCATGACACGCAAAACATTAACAGGATGGACATCATAGTAATAAACTATTGACGTAAATTACTACCTAATTAAATGTAGCAATTATGCCCTCGAGTAGGAGATTGTCAGTCTATTTATTGCTCTCAAATATAAGGTGCATTTGGTTACCTATCCGGCTAACACAAATGGGACGTCAATTCCAATAGATCTATTCACTATATTCGTGCTCACCCGAAAGTGATTAATGGCTCATGATAGAGGGGCTTTTAAGGACAACAGTTAAACTTAGGTAATATCAATCAGGAAAGCATATAGAAAAGTACTTGTGTTCGGTTTGAAGCATGAATCTCCCCATAAATTTGGAAAACGCATGAAAAGTGGGACTATGAACTCACCTTAGCAGTCTGGATGGAAAACAAATTAAATAGAGTTGATAAACGTCTCCGGCATGCGACCTGGGTTGGTATGTCAAGTTTTAGTACTCGTATTCAGATATACGTAAGTTTTTGTATTCGTTTCGTAACGTGTTGGATGACAGTGAAATGTTTAAATGAGACAACATGAAGTCTCTTCAAAAGTTGGTGGATGATAAGATTTTATCTTATTTCATGTGTTTATATTTATGTTTCGTTTTTTTGTTAACGAGATAAATATATCTTGTTTATTAGTTTCAATTATAAATCGATTCGAAATATATTTCTAATAATAATTATAAAATGTTACGCTTTTTACCCTTATAGTTTCATATATTGACAGTTTATACCCCTGAACTTCCATAAAATGACAATTTTTCCCCTAAACTTTTGTAAAATGACAATTTTTACCCCTAAACTTTCATAAAATGATAATTTTTTCCCTCGTAGTTTCAAAAATGACAATTTATACCCACAACTATAAGTCGTTGGCAAAAATAGTCCTTGTTTTAATAACTTTGAAATATTTACACTTTTGGCCCAATAAAACTCCATCTTTCAAATTTGGCATGTTTTACCCTTAAACTGTATGTCGATTTCTGATTTGGTCCTAGTTATAAAAACAAGTAGAGTTTTGGCAGTTTTAACCCTCAAAGCATTTAAGTTGTTTCACTCGACATCCTTTTTCAAATTTAACGAGTTCTAAGCTTGTGAAAAAGATACGACTTGCTACGACTCTTTTATACAAGTTATGTTAAGTTTGTAAACATCTTATTTACAGCTTATAAGCTTATAATTTGAGCTTATAAGCTTGAATTAATTAAAATGAGGTGCGTTAACTTTCGTTTGCGACAAGACCATTCGGTACTCGAATAAAAACGAGGCAAAGAAATGATTTTACGACGTTCTTGTTCCTACTATTAGCTAGCCGGGGGGTCTTTAATATGGCAAGTTTCCAGATTTTATTGCGGCCATTTGATTGTCGAAACAATTGTCCCAAGTTGGGTGTTTGGGACAAGTGTTCGACAAAACTGAAAGAGAAAAAGGTTTGGTTTTCTATCTTCATGTTCACGCCATACTTTTTAATACTTGTTAACATGATTTTAAACATATCTAATCTATCTCTTAAGGGTTTTATGGCCTCTTGATTAGTAATGTAAGAAAATATATGGAAAGGGTTTTTGTTTGGTGCTTGACAAAAGAAGAAAAAGAAAGAAACATGGATTTTTGACATTGCCTTCTATTAGGGGTCATTTAGTAACATTTTTAGGAGTATTTAAAGTTTATAAAAGAAATGAAAAGGGTCTTGTTTACTTACTTGAATATTTATTCGATTATGGGAAATATTTGGCGAAATGGTTTGGAAATTGATCACCAAAGGTTCTCCTCCTTCCAAGCCTTCTTAAGATATTTCTTTAGCTTATATTTGGACTATAGGATCAGGGTTTAAGTGAGTGTGGCCTGTTTTTGGGGTGGTTCAAAATATGGGTTGAGTAAAAAAAAATATGAAGGTGTCGATTTATATAGAGCAAGAGATTAGGGTTTCTTGAGTTCTCTAGTCACCTTGTGGTGTGTGAGGGGGACATAGTGAGGTAGCTAGTCAAGTTGGATGCCAAATGTAAGGAGGGGGAGGGAATATGTCATGTGGAAAAACCCTAGCCATATAAACTACCTACAACATTTGACTTGGTTAAAAGTTCAAGAGACAATGTGATGTGGAGATATTTGTAATCCAGAAAATACTTATGGTGTATGAGTTTCTTAGGATTAAGTGTGGAATTGGTTTGGTTATAGTTTTGTTAGTTTCGAACTAGGGGATTTGAAGGAGGATCGAATGGCTCTAAAGGGTGGTACATAGGCTATATGGTATTGTACACTAGGGTTTAGGGAAATAACATGATTGATTTAGGGTTTGGTTTGGACATTTGTTGGGTGGAAATTAAGTTAGGGTTTGTTTATTTACTATATAGGTCGATTTTTGCATAAAAAGGAAAAGGGGTCACATTGTGCTTTAAAGGGTTGTACCATGGGCTTAATAGGGTTGTACTAAGGTTTAAGAAATATATAAAATATATTTTTAGGGTTTACTTAAGTTAATTTAATTATATGTTTAGTTAATTAGGTTTAAAAGTACATAAATGTAGTTTTTAGGTTTTTATGCGTTAGACACTTGTACATTAGGTCTAGGGGCTTGTACTTATATTTAGTGAGTTTAAGAAGTCTATTTTTATGGTTGGTTTATAAAATACTTGTATTGTGTGCTTTAAAATAAGTACATTGAGGTTTATAATGTGATTTATATTAATATTATGTTTTTATGCATAAATGACTTGTACCTTGGCTTGAAAGACTTGTACACTTATAATTTGTAAAAGTCATACATATATAAATTAGGGTTTGTGATTTTATTACATAAATCAGAGTTTTGTGAGTTTAGGGTTTGTATTGGGAGTTAAAGTGAATTTAGGGTTTTTGTGCTTTAGGAGCTTGGATGAGTTGTACTTTAGTATTTTAGGGTTTAGTTACTCATATTCATTGTTATAATGGTTTAGGGTTTCGTAGAAACTCTAATAGATAAGAAATGTTTAGTTTGAACGTTTATTAATCGTACATTAACGAATTAACGTAAAGTGGCAAATGGAATATCGTAGAATTTTTATACTTGACATATGATGCGCGTGATGTGTCGTTGCGGTTTAGCAGTATTAATGCCTACTCAAGTTTTAAATTTATATTTAGCCGACTTATCAATAACACACACACTTAACGAGCAGTGTACCCGGTCAGTATGAATATAATGGTAAGCAGAGTGTTGATCACTAAGAGTGGAACGTATTATCTAGTTATTCTAATCAGTATTTTAATATCCTAAGTTAGTTATACAACCTAATCTAATGCAAGGGGGTTCAGCCTGAGAGACTGGCACAGTTTGGTTATTATTAAATAGAAAACTAAACTAATGAGCACGAATCAGCGATTAGCACACACGTACACAGATAGATACTCAAGACAATAAGAAGACATGTCCTGATAATTAAATAGATTGTTACTTGTTTTATTGCTAGTTTTATATGAAGTGTATATAATTAAACCTTTCTCGTTGGCTCTAATCTTATCGGTGAGTAAACCCTTAATGATTACTTATGTCTATCCTACTTTTCTAGAGACGCTAGAATAAATAGGCGAGGAAGGGGCATGGCGACCCAAGCAAGACTCAGCTAGACACAGAGGTTATCAATGCACTAATAAAAGTCACCAAAGACATCAACATATAAACTTTAATCAATGGGAAAGCAATATTAAGGGGAGTGCATGATCTTCCGTAGTCACATGACACAAGCCCATCAATCCTGATGAATTAAAGCGTACTAAAACAATAAAACAAAACTACTTAATGAATTGAATACATGCAGGACCTTCTTACAGCTCTTGTATCTTTGTTTGAGGTGTATCTTGTGCTGCTTGGTCGTCTGAATTCGGCTCAAGGGTTATATATATAAGGTCTCTTAAATTCGTCTGACCTTGGGGTATTTATAGTTTCTGTCTGAGGGATCGATGCGGCGCATTGAGTTGATAGATGCGGCGCATTGACTTAACTTCGCGTGGGGTCCAAGATTAATATATTCTGGAATATTCGTACACCGTCTTCAGATGCGGCGTAACTTGATCTTTGTATGCGGCGCATGTACTTTAGCTGTCTTGGATTGTAACTGGTGAAATCTTGATAGTGATACGCCGTATGTTAGAAGTATATTGCGGCGTATCTGGAGTAGAACGAGCTTGATCTTCTTCTTTGACCAAAGTTTCATATGCGGCGCATGACAGAATTGCATGCGGCGCATTCTTCAAAGTCAGGCAATGGTCTTCGAATTCATCTTCTGGATTTCAGTAGACTTTTGACATCTCGCTTGTTTTGCTCCATAATTAGTCCAAAATCGCCAAGTTTCACATAATGCTTGTTTTTACCTGAGAATTACTAAAGTAAACATTAATGTATCGATTCTCATATATAATATAATAAAACAAGTCAAATAAATAGGATAAATGATGATAATAAAATGTACTTATTTGAGTTCATCAAATATCCCCCCACTTGAACTTTACTTGTCCCCAAGTAAACCTTAGAATTAATCATATGAAAATGTATCCTAAAAGATATTAGGATTTATTTTTATATTTAAGCACGTATTCGTTTTGTCATAATCATACAACCAAACACTTAACGAAGTAGAAACCAAAATAATTTTTAATGTAAAACAATTCTAAATCGTTTAGTTCCTTAGTCATGACGAATATTCTATCATAGGCTTGGCAAGTATACGCATCTCCCCCACTAAAGCCAAGGAGTAACAAGTCTAAAGCGGTCAAAAGGGTTTGTTGGTTAAGGGTTGATCATCCTTTTTAATCTCTATCGATCTCATATTCTAGAAAAGGCGTCAAAATTACAAATACATGATCGAATCCACGACCACGATACTCGCAATTGCTCAATTCCTTAACTCGAATGGGCTAAAGATAGGACCAAGTAATCTTCACCAATAATATTATATCAAAAAGGGCGACAAAATCATAAATACATAGCCGAATCCACGACTACGATACTTAAGATTGCTCAAATCCCTAATCTCAATAAATCAAAGGTTTGGATGAAGAATGATATAGGGTATGGATAATATTTGGGATACAAATTGGTGTAAAATGAAAAATAAACAAAACAGATAAATTAAAATCCTAAGTGTGGTTAATCACTTTCCCAACCATCCCATGAATAAGACTCATATCATTGAATAACTCACGTTTAACACTTGGAACACACGCTTTAGGTAGACACGAATTATACTCAACAAAATCTCAATCAAAGAATAACCTTAGTTGGCGTTCCCATAACGGCCAACTCCCATTCAATCCATAAATATAATATACAACAACAAATAGTGGTGATATCACCCACTTAATACAAAACTTTACATAAGTTGGTTAAAACAAACTTCCAACTTCCAACTTTTCCTTTTTTTTTTTTTTTTTTTTTTTTTTTTTTTTTTTTTTTTTTTTGACATCAACATATATGTGTAAAATTTCACAACTTTTCTATCACTATTTTTTCGGATAATTTTTCCATACTCTTCATACTTTCAGAAATAACTGTAATAGTGAAAGTAGCAAACACACGAAAAATAAACTAAAAGTTATACAATATTTACTTTCATACCAATTGCATTGTGCAACTTCCGGACCTAACCAAAGATAATGAATTACGCACGCGAACACAGGTAATGTAAGGAAAAACACTTTGCCTAAAGCAATTAACCACGGATTTTAATCTACAGGGTAGGCTAAGGTGTAAGGGTGTATCGAAACATTATAACAAAGGTGTAAGAAACAAAAGGAATGGCTCTGAGGGTTTTTCTAGGGGTATCTTACTCTAAAAGTGAGAGTAAACAAAGGGTTTATACGGGGGTTAACTAACCAGTGTAGTTAGTTAATATCACATAACATATAAAGGCTATTTGGGTGTAATCCTAGAAATTTACCAATTTACACAAGTCACTCCAATTATATAGATAATACTCATTATGGTGGTCTCGAATAGTATACAAGCCAAGTTCTAAAGTTTACAAGTCACCGGCACACTAAAGTTTTAATATTTTTGAAAGAATAGAGTTATGTGTGCGGTTATGTAATTTTGACTTTAAACAAAAACATGCTAAAAAAAATTTTAAATTTTGATATATTAAGTGCATTTTAAGCATATTTTGAAAAAGTTTAGGACAAGTAAGTGTTCTAATTCTCCATCCCCCCACTTAAGTTAAACAACGACCTCGTTGTTTGTGTCAAAGGTTAAAAACTAGAAAATAAAAGAATTAGAACAGAAAAACTCCCCTGAGATTTGCTCGGTATGATCCTCCATTATTCGTATAAGAGCAAAAATCAACTTTCTTGTGGATGAGAACGTTTAAGCTTCATAAATGATGTATCCACAAAAATGCAGGAATCTATAATACCATTTAAAACACACCTGAGTTAAGAAGGTTCAAACTTGCATAATACATTAGTAGTTAGTAAAAATAAAACCTAAAAAATTAAACTGTAAATCATCAGGTCAGTCGATACGCCGTATCTTATGGAAGAAGATACGCCGTATCTTATGGAAGAAGATACGCCGTATCGAGCCTGGAATAAATACGAATCAGAATAAAAGATGCGTCGCATCCTTAACCAGGGATGCGCCGCATTAAATAAACTGACAGAAAGTTTTAAAGTCAAAAATAAAAATGCAAAAAATGAAATAAGATATGACCAGTGCAGGTGATGCGTCGCATCTTATGATGGAGATGCGCCGCATCTTCTGCAGGTCTGACAGACTCGACACAGAACAGAAAAGTAAAAATTTTTCCTTCGGGTTGTCTCCCGGTCAGCACTTGTCTTTATTCCAGAGTCTTCAAGTTAGACTCACGTTCAGCTCCTTATTTTGTTCTTGTTACGTGCCATCCTTCTTCTTTCATCCGAAAGATGTTACCGTATAGCTCCGCAACATTTTCTTCCGTTCGACTTAATCTAATATATTCTTTGGTCTTCGTCGCAACATATTCCTCATATGGTCCCAAAGAGTATTAGAAGAGAAATTAATGAATTTAGAAACGAATATAAAGAATAAAAATGGCTGATATCTGCGGACGATGCGCCGTATCCAGAAAGTTGGATACGCCGTATCTTATTACGTTAAAATTTAATCAGACTTTTATTTAGAAAACAGATACACCGCTTATGAATTAGAATGCGCCGTATCAAGTTTAAATTATCAAAAATCGATTATATTTATTAAAATTAAATGCGTCGTATTAACAAAAGCTAATGCGCCGTATTTTCGTTACGTTTCAAAATACAAGATTTTTGATTTAGTAGATGCGCCGTATCGATAAAGATTGATGCGTCGCTTCTGTTTAATAATTCGAAAAACTGTTTATAATTTTAAATAGAAAATACGCCATATCTATTAAAACAGATGCGTCGTATGGCGTTAGCGTTTAGAAAAATTTCTTATTAAAAACAGAATACGCCGTATCTTGGGGAAAGATGCGTCGTACTCGAATTTATTAAACGCGTTGTATTTTATAAAAATTAAACGCAATACGCCGTATCTGTAAAAACAAATGCGCCATATCGTTTGTATCAGCACAATACAACGACAGCAGAATGCAGAAAAATACAGAAAAAAGAAAAACAAAAATAAAAACAAATAAAAAGAAACAAAAATTACAGAATACAAAAACACACAAAAATAGTAAATATGCAAATTATACAATGAATGCAATCTATCTAATATATAACAGGGTTAGTGGTTAGAATCTAAAAAAAAACTAAAAAGAAAAACCTAATTAAAATACTTAATCAAATTAACAGATAATAACAATTCACTCCCCGGCAACGGCGCCAAAAACTTGATGCGCGTGATGTGTCGTTGCGGTTTAGCAGTATTAATGCCTACTCAAGTTTTAAATTTATATTTAGCCGACTTATCAATAACACATACACTTAACGAGCAGTGTACCCAGTCAGTATGAATATAATGGTAAGCAGAGTGTCGATCACTAAGAGTGGAACGTATTATCTAGTTATTCTAATCAGTATTTTAATATCCTAAGTTAGTTATACAACCTAATCTAACGCAAGGGGGTTCAGCCTGAGAGACTGGCACAGTTTGGTTATAATTAAATAGAAAACTAAACTAATGAGCACGAATCAGCGATTAGCACACACGTACACAGATAGATACTCGAGATAATAAGAAGACCTGTCCTGATAATTAAATAGCTTGTCACTTGTTTTATTGCTAGTTTTATATGAAGTGTATATAATTAAACCTTTCTCGTTGGCTCTAATCTTATCGGCGAGTAAACCCTTAATGATTACTTATGTCTATCCTACTTTTCTAGAGACGCTAGAATAAATAGGCGAGGAAGGGGCATGGCGACCCAAGCAAGACTCAGCTAGACACAGAGGTTATCAATGCACTAATAAAAGTCACCAAAGACATCAACATATAAACTTTAATTAATGGGAAAGCAATATTAAGGGGAGTGCACGATCTTCCGTAGTCACATGACACAAGCCCATCAATCCTGATGAATTAAAGCGTACTAAAACAATAAAACAAAACTACTTAATGAATTGAATACATGCAGGACCTTCTTACAGCTCTTGTATCTTTGTTTGAGGTGTGTCTTGTGTTGCTTGGTCGTCTGAATTCGGCTCTAGGGTTATATATATAAGGTCTCTTAAACTCGTCTGACCTTGGGGTATTTATAGTTTCTGTCTGAGGGATCGATGCGGCGCATTGAGTTGATAGATGCGGCGCATTGACTTAACTTCGCGTGGGGTCCAAGATTAATATATTCTGGAATATTCGTACACCGTCTTCAGATGCGGCGTAACTTGATCTTTGTATGCGGCGCATGTACTTTAGCTGTCTTGGATTGTAACTGGTGAAATCTTGATAGTGATACGCCGTGTGTTAGAAGTATATTGCGGCGTATCTGGAGTAGAACGAGCTTGATCTTCTTCTTTGACCAAAGTTTCATATGCGGCGCATTACAGAATTGCATGCGGCGCATTCTACAAAGTCAGGCAATGGTCTTCGAATTCATCTTCTGGATTTCAGTAGACTTTTGACATCTCGGTTGTTTTGCTCCATAATTAGTCCAAAATCGCCAAGTTTCACATAATGCTTGTTTTTACCTGAGAATTACTAAAGTAAACATTAATGTATCGATTCTCATATATAATATAATAAAACAAGTCAAATAAATAGGATAAATGATGATAATAAAATGTACTTATTTGAGTTCATCAACATATATAAATGTTTATGTGAAATAAACATTAAGTAAGTTGATGTTGGTCCGCGTGAGAGCACGTTTATCAAAGATGTGAGTTACGTCACATTAGATAGTAGTTATGATTAGATAAAAAAAAATTATACGTAGAAAAAGGATAAGTATTCTTTATTTGAATTTGAAATAGTTTATTACAGAGTGAAATTTTACGAGTGGTTACACTTTTGACGACAAATATTACAACAACATGTACAAGTGATAACGTGGAGTATGAACTTGCGTGCATGGCCTTGTTTTCGAATCTAAGACACATGTAACATTTAGGTCGCGATTAGAGTTATCGAACTTGATTTGCCGTTTACAAATTTACCAATCGGGAATTGCTTTTGCTAAGGTGAGTTTCATAGCCCCGATTTTACATTTTTTATACATGATTTCTAAACCCTCGGGGTGGGAATACAATGCTTGTTTTTACATACGGACACAAGTACTAAAACTGTTACTTTGCCTAAGTTACCACATTGCCATTAAAGTCCCCTTCGAATCATGAACCGTTAATTACTTGTAAGCGCGGATGTTATGAATAGATCTATTTCCGAGTGTCTGGCAAACACTTATTTGGGGCATTTGTTATTGTGCTTAACTGCATACCAATTCGTCGAGCTTCGGGGTCATGAGCTTAGAGCATTGAATTTATATATTTTTGGCTATGACGTTATATTTATTGTGATTGTCATGCTATTGAAATCTTGTGGTCCGCACTTTACTTATTTACTTAAACCTATGAACTCACCAACAATTATGTTGACCCTTTTAGCGTGTATTCTCAGGTAATTAGGCGATAATAATCATCTTTGTGTGGAGCACTAGAGTCACATTTTGGAAGCACATCATGAAGAAGATGGTCTTTGCACTACTTAAGCGTTTGATTATGTATTAAAAATCTTACATTTTGATGGTGAACTCTTATAACTATGTTTTGTAAAACGTTAACTTTAAATCAAACGCTTGTTTTTAAAATGACTCACTTAGAGGTCGTTCTTTATTCCTTGTACTTTGTTGACCATGAGCATCACGCCCCCGGAATTCCATTCCGCTGCAAACACAGATTTTGGGGGTGTGACAGATTGGTACTAGAGCCAAGGTTATAGAGAAATAGGATGCATCATTGACCCTAGACTATAACCATTAGGTCACGACACTTCGCAACATCATGATGTGCATAAACATGTATTGTAATCGTAAATCGCATGTTTTATTTACTTATTTTATATGAGTACTTGCACTTATATATATTTGTATTGACCTGGTTCACAGCGATATGTATTCACCCAACCACCCTGTTATCATTCCAGCGAACTCAGATATCAAGGATGCTTTTTCATCCACTAATACACCTACATCACTACTCTCACCTTCCTATACCTCGACATTCCCATATCACTCACCATTGTTAGATGATAACTCCCACACATTTGAGGTAATAGCACCACCTGAGCCAGACTTAGAAGAGACTACCAGATATGACACTGACACTTTTGAGATTCAGGAGACTGCCCCTACCTTCCTACCATCACCATTGTCATTCCCTTTTTCCATTCCCACATATTGGGAATTAGATGACACTTTGTGGATAGTACCAAGATCACCGACTCAATAGGAAATCAGCAAATTCCTCAAGAATGGTTTGGGATCCATACTATCTCGGATATGATCAATGAACAACTCCAGGCCCCACATCAGAACTCATCACAACACTATGATGCCACAACCCAGGATCCAATCAGAGGAGCACCAGGAGGCCTCTAGACTAGACTTATATCTTTACTAGCTTTTACTATTATCCTAGCCACGGGATGTGTGGCATAGTTCAAAGAAACTTGTAGTATTTTGGTTGTGCTATGTCTGATATCGTTCAATATAGGCCGAAATTTTCATTTTATATATTCATGTGTGTTATGATTATATTTATGATATTTTGTGGTTGCATCTTGTTGTGATTTCACTTCATTTATACATGTCATGGTTGAGTAAGTATGAGTGTGATGCTCCTTACTACTTATAAATTCTCATGGTCTCTTATGATTTTGAAGGAGTTATGTCGAAGCAAGCCGCTCCAGCCATGACACAAGCCACTGTTGAACAAATCATTGCCAAGAGCATATCCACAGCCCTTGCCAAAAATCTTACTCACGAAGAATTTATGAATTGCAATCCCCTCACCTTCAGCGAAACTGAAGGCGCGAAAGGATTTTGCATAGAAACAATATTTCAAAGTGGTAACTGTCACAAGGGAGACAAAGTTAAGTTCGCCACTTGCACTTTTCGGGAGCGTGCCTAGGAATGGGTAACCAAATATGTTCAGTTAATAGGGGTCGACGCTGCTTACCCGATCTCTTGGGAGGAACTAAGGAGGATGATGATTTTAGAATATTGTTCAAGGAGCGAATTTCAAGCAATGGAACAGGAAATCCTAGACTTTACCATGGAAGGAGATGATGTGGCCAAATACACTGATCATTTTTACGAATTAGGACGGCTATGCCCTGCAATGGATGAACTGGAATATAAGAAACTCGAGAGGTATATCGGGGGACTCTCTCCTGAAATTCGTATGTTGGTCGCCCCATTAGAACCCGATAACATACCTAAAGCTATCCGTATGGCGCTCCAGGCAAGAGAACACATATCCCACACCAAGGCCGTAGGAAACAATAATGACAACAAACAAAAATGGAACAACAACAACAATCTGGGTGAAAGTGTGGCACAACAACTACCTAAGAAACAAGAGTTTGCTAAAGCCCATGTTGCAGGCCCAACTAAGAAGAAAGGGTACCTTGGTACCCTACCAAAATGAAAAAAATGCCAAAAACACCATAACCCTGGTCATTGCTCTACTCCATGTGGTAACTGTAAGAAGCGCGGTCACCAGGCCAAGGACTGTAGATATCCAGCAAATCAGAGGATCCCGGGGAGCTGCTTCGAATGTAGAAACATATGACACTTCAGGAAAGACTGCCCAGAGCTGAAGAACAAGAATACCGAAGTCTAAACCCTTTAGGGTTGTATTTTCCTATTGTACTTCACCTTAGAAAGTAAGCGTAACCTAGTTGTAACCAGAACCTTTTTATTTAATGTAATCTCTATCTTTTATTATATCCGCGATACTCACAACCTTCGTCTACTACATTTTCTATTCCATCTATCTTATTCCTAACCATTTCACAACAACACACGTTAGGCAAATTCCGTCTTTGACTGTAGACTATTACCATTCCGTAAGATTCTCCCACAACCCATTCAACAGGATTTTATCCTAAACTATTTTACTACCACTGTATAGAACTGTTTTACATAATTTTAATACAGGATATTTTACTACCACTTCATAAAACTATTTCACATAATTTTACTCAAAGCTATTTTACTACCACCTTAGGAAATTATTTCGCAAGATTTTAAAACACGTTGTATTACCATCACCTCATAAATTGATTTACTAGCATTCTACCAACTATTTACTCCCATACGAACTAATTTTTCTTGTTAAAACAAAATTTAGACAACCATTTTACCAAACAACACGTTGAACACCATCTAAAACTTTTGAAAAACATAATACTATTTCGACTAAACCGAGCATCGCATCATCAGTCCTCAATTATACATAGCCTGGTCACCTATGTCTAATTCAGGAAGGATTATGCCATGAAGGAAACAATCATCTTTTCAAAAATTCCTAATAACAATCTTCATTCAAAACATCCAAAAAGCAAAGCTTTGTAAACAAATAAATTTTTCATAAACATCCCTTTTGATAAACCCTCTCTAGATACCTACACCACTTGTCACTCACTCAGCCGTTAAGTTGGACTTTTACCATTGACCTCTCTAGGAAAGGCTTTCCATATACGAGGAGTATTCCATGACATAAGAAAACAATGAAAGGATTGAGAAACCTCAAACCAGGACTAGAAGCATACAGTAAGTTGATTCATAACGCAACAGAAATCTTAAGACCCCACGAGGCAATCCAAATCACTATCTTTGACATAGTCACCAAATCCTATCATTTCAGAAGTACTAGTTAGACCAAGTAAGACAACAAACCTAAGTCATGATCCATTTTAGAAATAACCAAGTAAGTTGAATGCTCATACCTATAAGACTTACCTAATATTAACCAATAGGCATTATCTGACACCAGAAACAAAACGTTAGACATCTAAGCATTCATGCGGACATATCTACCCGACTATTTCATCCTTTTTAATGCTTTCAATTCAAACGAATTTTCTTTGAAGTGTGTTTATACAAATCATATACCTTGTAGGAAAGATATTTTTCTAAAGTACCTATTTTGACGAATAAATCCCTTTTGGTCAGCCTTTAACAAAACTATCATACGTTAAGAAAAGTGTAACACCAACCTTTACTAAATGGTTCTATTCACATCACGTCAAAAACTCGTCTATAAAACTTTGGGTCACATTCAAAAACTGTCCAATCTTGCATAACCACCGAATTTATTCAAACTTGTAAATTCATTTATTCAAAGATAGATTTCAAGCAAAACACTCCATATCGAGAGAAAGAGTTCATTTATTCAAACTTGTAAATTCATTTGTTCAAACTTGTAAATTCAATTATTCAGAGAAAGATCTCAAATAAAACACTCCATATCGAGTCAAATTTTAAAAATCAACCACCGTACTAAAACACTTCATACATTTAGGATCTTCAAATAGACAAACAGTAGCATGGAAAAAGTTCGATGAAGAAAATCTAAGGAAATACTATTAACCAGTAAGGACCTTAGTAATGAAGACTAAGCATCTTAGGAGAAGGGAGACTCATATCGTGACATCAAAACACGGGGAATCAAAACTGTTACCATAGCTTTATCCTTTCGATAGCGTCCTTTTCGACGAACTTATGATTGTAGAATTAGTCACAAAACATGTTGTACCAATTTCAAATACTCCCAATAAAAGGTAGTCGATACACCTCGAACTTCTGGCAATCCCTTTAAGATATTTTTACCCAATTAGATATAAGCACGATCTACCATCCTCAGACCAATGAACATAGTAAGAGAACTATCCAAATGCTATAGGACCTACTCAGTGCCATAGGATCAACCTTGAATTGTTTAGAGTAATCTATTGACATTAACAGATTTTATCTTCAACAATAGTCATCACACGAGTACAAAGACTGCACCCTTTAAGGCACCATATGGTCGAAGTACCAAACACCTATTGACAGGCCGAATCGGAAAAGCCCAACTCACTAGTCTAGGACTTATTCGTGTAACAGCAAAGGAAAATCGTACAAATCAAGAATCAGTTACAAGCGACAAAAGATCGATAGAACGGTTATGTCAGTACACGACGCAAATCATTGGAATTAGATTTCCCTAAGTCGCGAACCATTAGGATTTCAAGTTGGAAAATGAGTTATAATGAAAGTCTTGCCTTGGAAAGGCGTGATACAATTTTGGAAATGCGGGAAATTGAACACTTTGTATATTGGTCCCTTTAAGACCCTAACTAGAATCGACGGAGTAGCCTATAAACTTGAACTTCCACCAGAGCTCAGTTGTGTACACAATACATTTCATATTCCAACCTTAAGAAGTGTTTATCCGACGAACCCCTCATCATTCCATTAGGAGAAATTCAACGCGATGACAAACTAAACTTTATCAAAGGGCCGATAGAAATTACGGATCGTAATGTTAAGCAATCGAAGCATAGTAGAATTCCAATCGTCAAAGTTCGCTGGAATTCTCAACGAGGTCCCGAGTTCACTTGGGAACGAGAAGACCAGATCCGTCTAAAATATCCGCATCTGTTCACCGACAACTCTCAAATGACCAACACTGGCTGAATCTCGAGGACGAGATTCATTCTTATGGGTGGTAGACTATCACAACCCACTAATTTACAGGTCAATACTACTCAACAAACTCGAATTCGTTATCTTGACATTTGTTTGAAAACAATTTACTTATAATCCTTTACTTGAACCAACGTGAAAACCTAGAATATATTTCTAGTACCCTAGGACTTAGGTTATATTTAGTCCATAACGCTCCAGTACCTTGCTCCTGCTCCAGTTCACAATTTTAAACTCTAAAACAATTTCTTTTTATTAAATTACTTACGGTTGTCAATTCAACGAACACAATTCGTTATTCAAAATTTAACACCCGATGTACCCAATTCTCTCAACGATTATTTCTATCGTATTTTTATAATTTCAAAAAGATTACAAAAGTTCCAAAAATATTTCCTTACGCACAAGGTAAATTCTTTATAACTTACGTTTAATTACGTATAACTTTCGTTAATCACCGAAACAACAACCAATACATATTTTTAACACTCAATACATACAACATATACATTTTTGTATCAAAACTACTCATCTAACCCATCTTCATCCCCATTTTCGGCCCCCCCCCCTGGTCTTAAATATATTGCTAGACAAAATTGTACATGGTAATTAATGAGCCACAAATGAACCACAAAACATGGAGCCACCTTTCAAATGGAGGCTTGACCTCCATTTTGTTCCCTTGACCCCCCCCCCCAAAACCGGCCACCCCCCACCCCCCCCTCTCCTAGCTAAAATAATGGAACTTGACTAACTATTGAAAGTTGGAACATGTTTAAGTATAAATAGACCAAGAATGCCTTCATTTCACTTCTATTAGTGCATGTATAATATATATATATATATATATATATATATATATATATATATATATATATATATATATATATATATATATATATATATATAATATAGATGGATATTCATTGAAAGGTCTTAGAAAGAAGGAGGGAAAGGATTGTGTGGTTTAATGATCAACTATGACAGCATTCTGACAAAATTTTTAATGCATCGTGATTGCAGTTAAAAAGTCGTTTTATACTCATTTCCCAAAAAAAATTACTTTTGTGGAAGAACACAAAATTTATTTTCCGCAAATTTATGCATCGTGATGCGTACGTGAATGCAGTAAAAATTATATGCACGTATGCAGTAACCCTAATGAAGTTAAAAAAAGTATATGCATTAGCATGAACCGTAAGCGAAAATTATACTGCATCGTGATGCAGTAAAAATTTTTGGCGGGAAAAAAAAATTTTTTTGCCAAAAAAAAAATATTTTTTTTTGGCGGGAAAAAAAAAATTTTCCAGCCAAAATTTTTACTGCATCACGATGCAGTAACCGTGATGCGGCATGATGATGTGGCATGGGGATGACACATGTCACTCCCACAATCCTTCCTACCCTTCTCATTTTAAGCCCCTTCTCATTGTATCCCTACCCTATATATATATATATATATATATATATATATATATATATAATATATATATATATATATATATATATATATAATATATATATATATATATATATATATATATATATATCACCTCATACATATATACTCCCATTCGACACACTCTTGGAGCAAGGAGAGGAAAAATCTTGTTGTGGTTAAGATCAAGTATACTTAGGGCATTCTAATAAGGATTTGAAGCATTGATCTTGAGGTTAATCAAGTGTTTTATAACTCACATTTCACTAATTACTTTTGTAAGTAATCCTACAGAAATTTCATGTTTTCTTTATGTCATCTTGCTAGTTAAGTCTATACTTAGTTATCACTTGGTACATGTTGGTAAAGTTTTACATTTACAATGATCCTTTAACAAAGATTATGTTTTTAACAAGTTTTGATTACAAGACCACTAGTTAGTAAAACTCTTCATAAGAAAGTGGAAATAAACCTTATAAACATGTGTGTTAGTAAACTAGTATATTTAAACATCCTTGATGAGTATTTCATGGACCTTAACATATTGTTAAGTTTATGGTTAAATCATTATCATTATGTTGAGAATTTGATGGAGGAACTAGGACTAGAATTCAAGTTGTGGTTAAGTGGATATGCTAAACAAATATAGTTTTGACACTTTTACTAAACAATCTGTCCTGTTTTGATAATTACAGAAAAATCAGTAGCTCAGGGGTATTATTAGATTAGAAATATAGAAAATAGACTTAATAAAGAAAACATAGCCGCTTAAATGAGTTAAAACGAGCTTGTAACGAAAAAGATACGCTAGTTTCAATTTTTACGACGAAAACATTATTTTCAGAAAATAAAAGAATTTGTCCAGAATTTTGAAAGATTAAAACTGATGATAAATGGTATCTAGACTAGCCGAGACCTTGAAAAGCTGATAGTATACTTAAATACCTTCGCGGGGATATGTCAAACTTAAGAAACGAAGCTACGACGCAAAAGTTATGGCCTAACGAATATTTACGTCAACATATACGTTGACATCCTATTATTTCTCTATTAGAAAGCTGTTAGGATTTTTGGATTGGATTTTTTGACCTTTTCGAGTACACTTTGGCTAAAATGGCGTAAACAGAAATGGTAGAACATTATATAAACTTATTAGGCGCGTTATAGATTTTTGGAATAGCCATTAACTTGACGACAAAAATTTGGTCGCGAGATAAACAAGTTACATTTTCTAAAAAATGGTAATTTTCTAAATAAAGGATCAAAATGACACAACTATCTTTTGACGACAAATATTACAACATTTACAAGTGATAACGTAGAGTATGAACTTGCGTACATGGCCTTGTTTTCGAATCTAAGACACATGTAACATTTAGGTCGCGATTAGAGTTAATGGACTTGATTTGCCATTTACAAATTTACCAATCGGGAATTGCTTTTGCTAAGGTGAGTTTCATAGCCCCGATTTTACATTTTTTATACATGATTTCTAAACTCTCGGGGTGGGAATACAATGCTTGCTTTTACATACGGACACAAGTACTAAAACCGTTACTTTGCCTAAGTTACCACATTGCCATTAAAGTCCCCTTCGAATCATGAACCGTTAATTACTTGTAAGAGCGGATGTTATGAATAGATCTATTTGGGTTGACACCCCGTCTGGGTTGGTCGCGCCAACTAGGTAAACGGACACATATCATTCGGATTATTTCCGAGTGTCTGGCAAACACTTATTTGGGGCATTTATTATTGTGCTTAACTGCATACCAATTCGTCGAGCTTCGGGGTCATGAGCTTAGAGCGTTGAATTTATATATTTTTGGCTATGACGTTATATTTATTGTGATTTTCATGCTATTGAAATCTTGTGGTCCGCAATTTTATTTATTTACTTAAACCTATGAACTCACCAACAATTATGTTGACCCTTTTAGCGTGTATTCTCAGGTAATTAGGCGATAATAATCATCTTTGTGTGGAGCACTAGAGTCACATTTTGGAAGCACATCATGATGAAGATGGTCTTTGCACTACTTAAGCGTTTGATTATGTATTAAAAATCTTACATTTTGATGGTGAACTCTTATAACTATGTTTTGTAAAACGTTAACTTTGAATCAAACGCTTGTTTTTAAAATGACTCACTTAGAGGTCGTTCTTTATTCCTTGTACTTTGTTGACCATGAGTATCACGCCCCCGAAATTCCATTCCGCTGCAAACACAGATTTTGGGGGTGTGACAGATTAGCAATGAGAAATGCGGACAGTTTATCGTACCATGCCCTCGGGGCTTATTAAAGGCCATAGAGAGCTTTCTTGAGTCTGTACACATGGTTTGGATGTTCTGGATCGATGAAGCCCTCTGGTTGTGTGACATACACTTCTTCACAGAGTTGCCCATTCAGGAATGCAGTCTTCACGTCCATTTGATAAACGGTGATGTTCTTGTGGGCAGCATACGCCAGAAACATGCGAACAGCTTCAAGTCTAGCCACTGGTGCAAAGGATTCTTCAAAGTCGATACCTTCTTCTTGGCTAAATCCTTTGGCAACCAGACGAGATTTGTTACGAATAACTGTTCCATCAGCATCCAGTTTGTTTTTCCAAATCCATTTTAGTCCGACGACGTAGACTCCATCAAGTCTTTCTACCAGTTCCCAAACTTCAAGACGTTTGAATTGATCAAGTTATCCTTGCATTGATTCAATCCAATTTTTATAAGTTAAGGCTTCTTTAATATTCTTTGGTTCTGCTTGATAGACGGTAAGTGCATAAATGCATGTTTCACCATCTGTGTGAAGTCTTTTCCGTGTCATGACTAGATTGTCTGGATTACCAATCACATTCACTAAAGGATGATCTCTTGTCCATTTGTTGGTAGAAATGTAATGTTGAAAATTGTTGTGCATATTAGACGGATCCAAATTGCTCGTTGATGACTCAGCAATATCGGGAACGGTTGAGCCGGAGCAAATGGATTGAAGAATGCATTTCCGTCATAATTTGTAGGTGTGGGTACTTCTTGAGGTAGGGGATCTTCAGCTGCAGTCTCAATATTGAAAGCTGTTTGTTCTACTGTTGATGATGATTCTTTTGGAGGCGCATCTTCAGCAACTGTTGTTGTAGTAGCAGGTGTATCAAGTACTGGAATATGATCAGGTTGTGCAGCGGAACTTGTAGATACAACTAGTGCACGACTAGCAAAAGAATCATCGAAGAGTGGAGCAAACAATGTTTCCAAATCCTTACGATGAGAGAGAGTGGTGCAGCCGATTGATTGAGAAAATTCAGACGATTAGTAGCGGGTCCTAAGCTGTTTTGCTCAGAAGCCATCTCTGTGAGTTCATCAAAATTAGCATGTATTGTCTCTTGAATTTCCCTAGTGCGACGGTTCCAGATGCGAAAACCTTTTAAATTTTCACAGTATCCAACAAAGATTCCAATGTCAGCTTTAGCTTTTAGTTTTCCAAAGTCATCATGATCATTATTTGGGTAACAGAAGGCCCCAATACATGAAAGTAATTTATGTTCGGTTTACGTTTGTGAACAAGTTCATATGGAGTTTTGTGATGCCTTTTGTTGATCATACAATGGTTTTGAGTGTAACAAGCAGTTGAGACAGCTTCAGCCCTTAGGTAATCAGGTAATTGAGCGTTTATTAACATCGTCCTTGCAGCTTCCACTAATGTCCTGTTGCGTCTTTCGACAACTCCATTATGTTCTGGACTTCTGTCAATAGATGTTTGGTGTTCAATCCCTACTTTCTCAAAATACTCAAGAAGAGTGTGATTCTTGAATTCAGTTCCATTATCTGTTATGACTTTTCTAACTGTATTGCGAAGCTGAACCTGAATTTTAGTGAGAAAGGTGATGATCATTGAAGGAGCTTGATCTTTGGTTCATAGAAAGTAGACCCAAGTCCATCTGGAAAAATCATCGACGATTACCAATATGAAGCGTTTCCCGTTGATTGTTTAAACACGCATCGGGCCACACAAATCCATATGGAGAAGTTGAAGAACATGATCAGCACTGTGCTCGATTTTAGAGGGAAAATGAGCACAAGTACTTTTCCCTTGTTCACATGCTGGACATAGGTGATCTTTAGCATACTGAAACCTTGGAAGACCGTCGACTAGTTTATGACGAGCAAGATCGGTCATTTTCTTGAAATTCAAATGAGACAGTCATTTATGCCATAGCCATGATTTTGTAGAGTGTGCTTTGGAGAGTAAACAGATGGGAGAAGAAGCGGTCATGTCAGACATAGAAATGGTGTAGAGACTCGTTCCGCGTTTGCCCGTCATGAGGTCGTTCCCTTGTAAATCTCGAACGAAGCAAGTTTTCTCCCTAAAAGCTACTTCTAAATCACCATCACAAAATTGCCCTACTGAGAAAAGGTTGTGTCCAAGGCCTTCGACATAGTATACGCGGCTAATCTCGATGTTTCTGTTGACATAATCCCCATAGCCAAGATAGCAGCAAAGTGATCATTCCCGAATCTAAAAGTTCCTATGAACTTTGCAACAAAGTTTACTAGAAGTTTGAGGTTGCCTGTCATATGTCGGGAACAGCCGCTATCAACAATCCAAAGTACAATTTGAATCATCTGCATCACATGAAGACAATGCAGATGGAGAGACGGTAATGGTGGAACCCGTTGGGTTAGTAGCACAGTTATTGAGCATTTTAGGTAACCAAGTAAAACTAGATTTCCTCTGTAGCCAATGTTGCCATGTCCAACTAGATTCAGCTTTCTTTTTAGTAAATGCACTAGGTGATTGGATTGGTTTAGTAGCAACTATGGTTTTGTCCATAGCAGTCTTAGAAACTATACTTGGCGGTTTTCCTAATATTGACTTAGAAGCAGTAGTGGGCCTAGAGGAAATGCCATATGTACGTTTCTGATTACAAGACAAAAGAGACTTGCAACACACTTTTTATGATCACTAGACAATATACTTGTACGAAAAAACACACAAGAAGCATCAACATTTAAAACATTCATAACATTCATAGTCTTAGCATTTGTTACATCACTATTAGAATTACAAGTTTTTAAATTTGATTCTACATCAGACACAACATGCTTTTTATTCAAACTCCTAGGGTGGTCTTCTACTGCTTTGTCTTTTAGTGTGCCGCTCTTACGTTGCCAGATACTAGTCTTCTTTTTGGTGCTCTTAGGCCTGAATCTGCTAACACTAGGAGGGGTGACTATTCCTGTAGAAGTCAAAGCATTCACATTAGTTGTCTAAGGAGATGCTTTCGTAGGTATTTCATCAATTTTATACATTCCTGGTGCAAGCACATTTGTGTGAACAAATTTCCCTTTTTCAAGTAATTTAATTTTCTCTTTTAATTTAATGATGATGTGATTCTTTTGTTGAATTTTGGAATCCAATTCTTGGTTTAAGCGAACAGTGTCATTCCGATTTTGACAAACTTCATCAATTTCCTTTTCATATTCAAAATTTTGACGTTTTAAAACAGCATTTTCTTTTTCAATATTCTGAATTTTGAAAGCATGACTATTTTGAAAGGACATTGATTCTTTCTGACTTTGTAATTTTAACTCAAAGTCAAGACTCTGAGTCTGACACCATTGCAACTTTTGATTGAGTTGAAAATTTTCTTTTGACAATTTACTTTGCACATCATCATTGATTTTGCTAATTCTCTCATTTTCTCTTTTCAAATTTTCAATTACAAGTCTCAACTTTTAAGTATCAGCAGAATGATCATCAACAAGTATTGCATTACAAGACACATAAATGGAATTCATGAACAAAGATATAACATCAGAACACAGAACATCTTCCAAGAGTCGATCTGCTTCTTTTTGCAAAACTTTGTTTTTACATTTTTATTTTGAGATTGCTTTTTCAGTTGCATTGAAAGTGTTCATCATGGATACTACCTCTGATTGAAGTTCCTGTTCCCAGTGTGTAGCACAAAGACGCAGATGTTGAACGTGTGGCAAAAATTGTTTTTGAAAAATTTCTCTCTTTTCTTTTTCATAGGTAGAAAGAAAAGTAGAAACTTTTATCTCAGAATTGCGTTCAATTGCTTGTTCCAAAAATTTTATGTCTTCTATAAATGTATTAAAATATCTAAGTACAAGACATTGTTTTGGTAATTGTGCAATTACACCTGAATTTGGTAAAGGATCATTAACTTGTGCCACTGGGTGGACAGGAACAACCTCAGAAGAAGATTCATTCATTTTCATTAAAAACCATGACTGTTTTATTTTATCTTGTTAAGGAATGAAGGTGTCGGTTATATGAGGCACTTTTGAGTAATCAAATGGTTTATTAAACTTAACAGTGCTCATTTTAGATTGACTCTCTTCTTCCTGTTCCATTTCTTCTTCACAATTATGAACAACAACACGCATAATAGAGTCATCAAAAAGATGTTCTGCACTATATAACTTCATATTTTCCTTAAGTGCTTTATGTAAAAAATGTGGTTTGTCATCCCCAATAGCAAAACCATATCCTTGGGGATTTTGCTTTAGAGTAAATTTCTGAATTGTTGTTACTGACTCACCCATTTTATAAACAACTTTTTGAAACTCTTTTAGTTTACATTCCAACTCTACAATTTCCTCAAGATAGGAATCAATCCGTTTCCTTGATACTTGTTTGTGTTCAGAAAAATTATCTTGACAAGTTGACAACTCTATTTTTGTTTTTGAAAGTTCAGAGTGCAGGTGGTCAACTTGTTGTTTAAAATCTAATCTTTCTTGTTCCATTTGAGAGATCAAATCATTTTTGCAAACAGTTAATTCTCTTATCTGATATTCTAACTCTTGTTCTTTCACATAAAATTGTTGGAATGCAACTTCAAAACTTTTTTCGCGTTTTTCTTTTGTTTCATTGTTTGAAAGTTGAATTTTATAGCACTCAAGATCCTTAGTCAATAATGCAACTTTTGCTTTTAAGTTTCTATTTATCTCATTGCATTTATCAATTTAGGAATTTTGTGAGTCCAACTGGGTTTGGGTAGTCAAGAGCAAGGTCATGAGTTCTGGATCTGGACCAAGCAAAAAATATCTTGTTCAAGTTGATCATTATTATCATCATCAAGAGGATCATCAAATGTAACAACCGGGTTAATTTGATCTTCATCAAATGTAACTATTGTGTTCATTTGGTCATCGACTTAAGGAGATAAGAATGAGTCATCTTGAACAACATGGTCTTCGGCTGATGCAGGTGTAGACGGGGATACTATTTCATGTATGAGACATGTTGAATCAGGTACCTGAGACAAGCCATCAGTATCATATACTAGGCCTGTTTCACTCATGTGCATTTCTTGCATGTTGGCCATCGACATCATGGCTGTATTAGCTTCCAAGTCTTCCATATCATCATCAGAGTAAGCATTAGCCATGAAGTTGTTCTCCTTTTCAGTAAGAGTGCCCCCGATTCATCCTTAAGAGAAAAGAAGTAGTGCTTGCTTGTGGTATTCACTGCCTCTTGTTCTCGGTTTGGGGCATGCACTAGCCAAGTGACCCTTCCCGTTGCAGTTGTAACATCTGACCATTGTGTTTCCAATCCCTTGATTCCCTGTTTCAACAATCTCAGCCCTTCTCTGTGGAGTACCAGCATTGTTCCTACTGCCACCTGCTGCATTAAACCTCTTACCAGTTCCTGAGTTTCCCATGTAACCACCCGATACATTTCTTCCATAAGCTCTGTTA
Organism: Artemisia tridentata subsp. tridentata; assembly: GCA_021014915.2. NCBI lineage: Eukaryota > Viridiplantae > Streptophyta > Magnoliopsida > Asterales > Asteraceae > Artemisia > Artemisia tridentata. The sequence continues at coordinate 195,746,307 of CP139501.1, read as the reverse complement.
TGAATCTCAACACTTCCATTTTGGACAACAGCTTGATTAAGAGTGTTGGATGAAGTACGAAGACGGTTGTTGGATTTGTTGGAAAACTTGCTGAAAGCTCGAGCAATTAAAGCAAATCCTTCATTCAATGAATTGAATGCATCATCTTCATCACTGTTGGCATTGGAGTAAAGCATGGTATCCGTGTTGTCATAAGGAACCAATTGATTGTCAGATGATTGCGGTGTAGATTCATATGGAATGATTTGATTCGATGAGGTTTGTTGAGGATAAGCAAAGTTTTGTTGTTGTTGACCAAAAACCTGGTTTGATTGTGGAGCAAAATGAGATTGAGCTATCAAAGCTAGTGAGTTTGGAGTTGTTGAAGGTGAATAACTACCACGAGCAGCTCTATCCTTATCAACCTCTGACTGATGATGTTTCAAATAATCATACAACAACCCATAGGATGCGTTGTGTAGATTCTTTGCTTGACGGACAAAGGTGACATATTTCTGCCAGTCAGGACCAAGACAACTGAGGAACTTTGTGTTTACTGCAATCCTGGGTAGAATAATGTTGTGCCTGTCCAATTCGTTTATGATGTTGGTGAACCTATGGTAATAAGACTCTAATAATTCTCCTGCTTCAACCATGAACATTGTGTATTCAAGATAGAGTTTTGATTCCATATCTTCTTGGTTCAATTCAGTGCCTTCCATGAGAAGATGAACGTGTTCCCACATGTCCTTGGCAGTGTTATGTGCATCAATACTTCTGAAGATTGGATTAGGAATTACTTGAAGGATGTAAGACATTGCAAGTTCATTGGCTTCTTTATGAAGTACTTGTTCTGCTGTAAGTTGAGCATCAGGAATTGGGGTCACAGTTGCTTCTCTTGGAGGAATGGCATTTGGATCTTTAGGAACCGTTGTGGTTGGCACTTGAAATGGTCCTTCAATGATTGCCTTTTTCATGTATTTTCCATGCGGTTTCTTGAGTTTAATGCACCGTAAAAATCAACTTGCCCATTGCACATAGTTACCCGGAGTGAGCATAGGAGGTACGTCTAAGGATCCAGCCTCATGTCTTGATTGTTGACTACTTATTGCTTCACACATCTGATCAAACCAGCGAGGTTGTTTTGATGGAAGTGGGTAGGACTGCATTGGTTGTTGATATGGTTGTTGTTGAGGGACTTGTTGACGGAAAAATTGATGTTGTTGCATAAAGAGTTGTTGTTGAGGATATTGTGGTTTTTGAGGATATTGTTTTTGCAGATGATACTGCTGTTGTTGATTGTAGAAATAGTTGTAGTTCGGTGGTTGAGACATTTTTGTATTCTTGTGGATCTTGTAGACAATTTAGAAGTGTGTTATGAGTTATAAAGTTTGGTTTTGGTTAAGTGTGAATTTAGATGTTTTTCTTGTTCAATTCTGACAAAACACTGTTCACAATCAATTCTGAGGAAACACTATTCACAGTTGCCAATTGCGATGAGGTCACTGAATTACGATGGTTTAAGTGAATTCCGATGAAATTTTACGATTCCGATGGATTTATCTAATTCCGACAAAATAGGCTGAATTCCGATGGACTATTCAATTTTGATGGATCTGGGAATTGCGATAGACTTTGCAATTGCGACAGAAATTTAAGATTCTGATAACTTATCTGAATTGCGATAGAACTTGGCAATTTCGATAACGTATCTGAATTGCAATTCTGATAATGTTCTCACTACCTTATACAAGATGGGAGTTTTGCCTCAAAGTCGAAGTATTTTCTCAAGCTTATACAAGCAAGGAATATACTGAGTACCAATTCTGATAAACCCTTAAGTTGTCAAATCCGATAAACCCTTACTGATCCAATTCCGACAAACCCCAAAGAGCAATTCCGATAAACCCTCAAAACAAATTCTGATAAACCCTTTTTCACCAATTCCGATAGAAAGGCAGATCAAACAAATCACTTTTTACCACTCAAAAATGATGTTTAAACTGAATTTCTTTGGTTTAAAACGTTTAAAAACACTTAAATAATAAGAAAGTTTCAAGCTTTAATGTTTTAAACGAAATTTGGTGAATTCCGATGAAATGCAACTTATGAAATCGAGTGTAAATCTAATGAAATTCAAACAAGATCTAAACTTTTGACTTGAAATCAGATTTCTATTCACTATGATGATCTTAACACTTTACAAGTGTGAAGAAAAAGTGATAGAAATGAGATTTTTGTCACAAATCAACACAAAACCAAACGTATACTAAGAATAAGCTACGATCTACTCAAAAACACACAAAACAATTATCTTCTAGCGAATGATACCACTTGTTAGGTCCTAGATTAGATGTAACACAAGTAATAACACACGATATAACAAGTAATATATGAGATTAAGATAAAGAGAAGGTTGATCTTATATCATACGAATAACTAGCAAAGGTTCGGTACAAATGATAATGAAACCAACAAGTAATATGTGTATATAGCATGGGTAGATATAGGCAAAGTGTTAGGGCAACACTTTGCCTCATTCTTCAAGAAACTAATCACTAAAACTCACGGCCCATAGGGCTTCTACATAGGCCGTGAGGATCTATCTAACTTAAAGCCCATATTACTAAGCAACCTTGTTTATATAAATGACCAAGACTTGATTACATATAAAATGTGTTCCCAACACCAAGTATCGTGGTATGGTATGATAGGTAGTGTATGTATGTGTACTCGCTTTCAAGAAGATCCTAAATCTTCACATCTCGAAGCGGTCAAAAGAATTTTTAGGTATATAACGGGTACAACTCAATTGGGGTTATGGTATCCAAAAGGTACGGGGGTTGAAACTATTGTATACGCAGATTTTGACCATGCAGGTGATTATGTTGATTGCAAAAGCACAAGTGGAGTTTGTACATTCATGGGATGTTGTTTAACATCATGGTTTTCAAAGAAACAAACTACACTTGCTATTTCTACCACCAAAGCAGAATATATGTTAGTAGAGAAAGCATGCCAACAAGCACTATGGATGAAACAAGCTCTTGTCGACTACGATGTTCATCTAAGCGACATTGTCATCCTCTGCGACAACAAAGGCGCCATCAACCTTAGCAAGAATCCTGTCTTGCATTCCCGCACCAAACACATTGAAATACGCCATCATTTTCTTAGAGATAACGTCCAGAAAGGAAACATCGCCATAGAAAAAGTCTCTTCCGAAGACAGCATTGCCGACATTTTCACCAAACCATTAAAACGTGAACCTTTCAACTTACTTCGATTAGGCCTCGGCCTTATGGAACAAACGTCTTAATTTTTCTCCTAACTTCTCATTCTACAAGGTATGTATTTCTAATCTTCCCTTCTGAGTCTAGGATCTCTATTTCTTGCACAAATTATAAACGTTCAAACTAATGAGGTTTATGCTTCCACACACACACACACACACACACACACACACACACACACACACATATATATATATATATATATATATATATATATATATATATATATATTATATATATACTAGTTGTCAAAGCCCGCCCATCTTATAAGCCCTCCCGGGAAGATAAGCCCGCCCGTTGGGTGGGCATGACTTATAATTATCATTGACATATGTTTGTATAGCGTAAGAAGGATTTTAAAGAATGGTTGCAAAAAGTGGACAAAATAAGATTTAAACGTACCGGTTTTAGAGAATTGTTGTCTTCTAATCATAGTTGTACCATGCTTCAATCAGTTAATATTGCTGCATGGTTAGTACTGCCCGTAGCATCTCTTATAATTATCGTTGACATATTTTTCTATAACGAAAGAAGGTTGGTCATGAATCCATTCTCTTTCGTGATCACAACAAATGTGACTCTGAAAAGTCAAATGTGATATGCTTTTCTTGAATAACCAAATCAAGATTCATTACACAAACTGAATTCGAATAACCCATAACGTTTAAAATAAAAGAGTTATGCCGGCTGTCATTAGCAAAATCCTAAACTATATAGGATAATTAAAACCGGGTTTGTAGTTGTTATTGCAATCTCTCAGGTGTAGGACCGGAACTCGTGAGTAATGGACACGGATACCTTTAACTCGCACCCGCAGATGCGATTTTTTTCTTTCCCGTCACCCATCCGTTTGTACATTTTTTTTCCATGCCCGCGCGTAGGTTTCACAGTAGATAAATGTAACACAGCTATTACAACACTTACCCATATATATGATTATAAAATCAGATAACGCCGACATCTATTTTCGTCTATTCTAAAGCCTCATAGCCTCGATGTAAGCTCGATCATGAAAGTCTTTCGACTATTCTCCATGTTGACCCTTCATAAGGCCAGCTGAAATTGCGGCGACGTCCTTCTTCACCTGCAACGTAGAAAGAAAAAACTTGTCTGCACAACATTAGGTACTACAAACAATATGACTACTTCTGTCATATAGCTAAAAAACTAAAAGCTAAAGTAGTAACATGAACCTGAACATGTAGATGTTGGTGGCTCACCTCATTTAAAATATTAGGGATCGAGATTCTTTTATTGCATCTGTAGCATTAAGTAAAAACGCCTGCATAATATGCTGAAAAAAGCCCATACTTGGTGCTAAGGCATGTATATAAATGATACCATGCATATATTACTTTTACAAACGACAGAAATATAAGAATGCTTTACCATTCTCAAGTTATCAAGGGATACACGCCCGTTTTTTTTTTTTTTTTTTTTTTTTTTTTTTTTTTTTTTTTTTTTTTTTTTTTTTTTCCTCCAAAAGCATAAATTGAGTTGGAAGTTTTGACCCATCTTAAAATTTACCCATTAGGGACACTCTAACCTGTTTTGACGGGTCAGCCAAGCTGCCCAAACTGGCCATTTTGTCGCTCATAAATAATAAGAAATGATTTGCAATCCATACACTACAACATTTGTTTCATTTTTACCATAATACCTTATAGTAAAAATATGTATACCACTATCAAAAAGTGGCACATAAAGATTATTTGGTTATCACTACAAAATGGATACCTTCCCCAAAATGCACTCAGCAGCCTGATATCCATCCCGCACTCATTGGAAAATCATGTCTCTATAATGAAGATGCTTTTTGTAAATTATTAGAACATCAAACGCTCATTTTTCAAACACTTTGAAAATAATATTTGTATGAATGAACTGTTAATTATGCATCTCGAAGCGATAAATGAAATGTTATAAGGCCACTCAACCACTTAGTAAACAAACATAATAAATTTCAAACATAATAAATGAAAATATTGTAGTATGTCCATTGATCTTGAGTATACAAACAGTAGAATGTCTTCAATTCACATTTAATACACCTCAGTTGGTATATCACGAAAATAATGCCAAGGATCATATATGTTTGTATTCTCATACGTGTGTATCGTCTCCTCCATTGGTACCATTGCAGTTCAATACAGCAGATGGGCAGGTTCGGGTAACGGGTGACAAAATGGGCAGCTTAGGGTAACGGGTCCAAATGGGCACGGATCAAAACGGGCAACCCCTCACTGTAGTCATGCTCTCAATTTTCTTCCAACTATGTTCTCTTGGATCAAATCTCTCTGCTAAACTGTTGCAATAATGGATTTCCATATCAGGCATACATTGCAAGAGTTATATATAAGGTTTGTTTGAAAACACTCACTGAAAGGACAAGTTAAATGCTATGATCATTATATATATAAGGTCAAAGATGAAGTACCTCAAGTAGTTTTTCCCGTCAAAGCCACCAACAGCATAAAGTGCCCCGTTAAGCTCAGTTGCAGCAAGAGCAAAGCGCTGCAAAAACATACATTTGGCAAAATCCAGAAAAAAAAAGTTTAGAAGCTTTATTTTGCTAAATTTACCATTATAACATTATGCTTGTCCATGGTGTCTACTACCGACCACATGTTAGTTTTAAAAAAATCATTTTGTGGGCCTATATGTACAGTAAAACTGCTCCTATTCAGGTTGTCTAACTTCTTGTTTTTGGCCCTTTCATCGACCATTATCTAAGTGGAAGAATCACGTTTGTACAGCTTCATGTTCTTCAAATGTTCATTGAGCCACGATTTCCTCCCACAAATAAGTGTCAACTAATAATAATACAAAATAATTTGCGGTTTCGGATTGTAAGTACGGACCTGTCTTTTATGCATATTTAAGAAACTGTGTTGCTGCTTAATGGTTGTGAGCGAGTTGTGGCCTTATTGCACCATCCATATCAGACGATCGAGCACCTAAAGCTCCAACGCTGCCTGATCCTACATGTTCAGTTTCAAGATGATTCAATGTACAATGTAAATATGACATTAACATTGTCTGTAGACCATTCCAGTTACATCAGTGTATCATATCTTGTATAAACTATGTAACACTAAATTCTATTTTCTACAATAGCGCATTCAGTTTCTTTTTTGTCTTTGATCTTGCTTAGTTTTTGAATAAATATGAATTACTTAAGTATGACCTGAACGGTTTCTAAAACACAAATACAAACATATCCAGGAATCAGAAGATAGCTGATTGAAGGAGAACTTACAGAAGTAACCTTCCTGTATATTTGTGCTTGATTTTTGCATTCGCTGTACGGATATTCACAAGTAATCAATTCTAGTATGCACATTCCGAATGAATATATGTCCACAAGTTCATTATATTCCTCTTCATATAGCTCTGGGGCCATGAATTCAGGAGTTCCTGCAATACAATGAATGGACTATAAGTCCTGGCTAAATTTTGATTAACCAAATTTGTGACACTCTCAAAATAATTTGATCGACTTACCGATCAAACTTTTGACAGCAGGGGGTAACATCAGTGTTGCCAATCCTAGATCTCCAATTTTCACTTCTCCATGATTTCCATTGACAAATATGTTGTCACATTTCAAGTCTCTATGAATAATAGGTGGCTCTTGAATGTGGAGATAAGTCAAGCCTCGGAGGATCTGTCTCGCCCAATTCTTGATAGCCTTCAAATCTACACTCTTATGCTTCTTGCGGTATCTAAAAACATGTGTAACCACAGTTTATACCTTACTCAAATATAAATTCAACAAAAGATAGAAACCGTAGGAGGAACACTACTTACTGTCTCAAACTCCCAGACGTGAACAGTTCAGTGATCATGTTAACGGTTTTGTTCTTATCGTCCACCCAAGAAACATCTGACTTGATTATGTTCTCATGTTTTCAAAGTCTTCAGAAAGTTAACCTCTGAATAAACTCTTTCTAGATGTTCTGAAGATCGCATAGCATCATCCAACATCACTTAGTTCACGTGCATTATCATATTGCTATCTGATAGCTAAATCATTCAAACTCTTTTACATATATTACTAAACGTTCACGTGCATTTTTGGTTTTCATGTACATGTGTTTGGTGGTGGCTGACTTAAATTGTGATGGACAAGTTTTCAGAAAGGTCCCCGGCCCGGCTCTAATTAATGTTATAATCTTACAGATTAGCATCAAGCCTCAATTGAGAGTAAAACATAAAAAATAAAAAATAAAATCTTTTGAGTACAATTAACTTACAAAATGGGTCAATTCATGAATTTATCACGCCTAACAGGTCAAACGAGAAAACTGAACTTATATAAAGTTACTGGTGGTGGATTTTGAACTTGTGAAAGATCTCTAATCCATCCAAAAAATTATGAAACCTACAAATTATACACTTAAGTACTTAAAACTGAAACCCAACTGCATGTTAAGATCCAGTAATTAAAAGCAACGCTCAACCTTGATATATGTATTTAAAGTTGCTGACATGTTAGAGTTTTGATGCTAGTAAGCTATTTATCTTTTTCCTAGAATATTTAGATATGTCCTTTTTACCTCATCAAAAGGCTCAAATATGTCAATGCTCGGCTGGTGAATGGTACAAACTATTTTTCTTCCTGTATCGACAATATTCTTCACAGCCCGCATGACAATGGCAGCTGATCTAGCATCCAGGCCTGTTGTAGGTTCATCCATGAATATAATGGATGGATTAGCCACAACTTCCACAGCAATTGTAAGCCGCTTACGCTGCTCAGTTGATAAACCACGAACACCGGGAATGCCAACCAAGGCGTCTTTCATGTCATAAAGCTCAACTGTTTTTAGGATTTCCTTTACGAATCTCTGTACATGCCATCAGAGAATGTTATATTGATTCACCAAAATCAATTGAACGGATAATGAATGAATAATGAATGTATAATATTTAATAAATCTATGTCAAACGTATTTTGTTTTTGAATCAATTTCAGGATGAAGATGGAGCCAAGCAGAAAATATAGTTGATTCTTCAACTGTAATTTGGGGGGAGTGTACATCAGTTTGCTCACAGTAACCTGAGATCCTAGCAAACGTATCTTGGACTTTCGGGTAACCACTAATCTTAATCTCTCCTTCAACAATGCCACTGGTTTTCCGTCCAGCAAGAACATCAAGAAGTGTTGTTTTCCCAGCACCACTTACACCCATCAATGGTGTAAGAACACCAGGCCTAAAAGCCCATGTAATATCACTAAGTAATTGAAGTCTTTTCATTGTGAAACCATGCTCTTTCATTTCCTGACATCAAATAAGCATGACAAAACGGTTACATATATCATACTTAGCAAACATCCAACATTCAAGATTTAAACATATAAATTTGACCAATATCAGATAGCAATATGAAGATGCACCTGAACTGTTTTAGCTATGACTGGCACCATTATCATTTTGTCGACATAGGCGAGCAGTACTAAAAGGAAACATGCCAAGTCTAGACAAATTAATTAGTAGCAGTAACCATTTCTGACTCCTTTTTACCCGTTTTGACCCATGTCAGTCCCATTTTGTAGCCTTTAAATTCACAAAGCTACAAAACTCAAAATATTGGGAACATGTGCTCACCTTTAAGCTAGGATTCGCTGCCCGCCCCTTTTCTGTGGCCATCTTGATCAGTTGATCAACGCCCTTTTGATTAAGAACCTATGAACAATGCAATAGAATCTTTGTGTCATTAATTTTATCCAATATATCTATGTCGATACACTATTGCTCATGTTGCTGACCTCAAAGGGATCATGTTGTAGAATTCCTTGCGCCAAATAAACTGGGAGAAACTTGCAAACATCATCTCTACTGTACCCGAACATCATTTGGGTGAGATCATTGGTTCCAAACGAAAAGAACTCGGCCTCTTTTGCAATCTGCATGTCAAAATATGAGATTCTACACAAAGTGGAAGTGGTGACAGATTTAAAGGTTATACCTCATTAGCAATTACAGCAGCTCGTGGAATCTCGATCATGGTGCCAACTTTGTACTCTAATGACAACCCCATCTCAGTAAAGACTTTAGTTGCTACACCGCGAATCACACCAATTTGATGTCTTAGTTCCTGAGGTGTTCCAACTAATGGAACCATGATCTCTAGGAAAATTGTCATGCCTTGGTGGCTCATAGACACTGCAGCTTAAAAGATTGTGCGCACTTGCATCTCTGTTAGCTCTGGATATGAAATCCCAAGCCTGAAATTATAAAACCAAAAGTTATCACCTATCACGCTAGTCTGTTACTTTGTGGCCGGGATGCTACTACATGGAAACACTTTACATGTAGAAGTACATACCTGCAGCCACGGAAACCAAGCATTGGGTTCACTTCTGATAATTTCTCGATTCTTGAATATATTTCATCCTCGATCATGCCTGTATCCTTAGTCAGCTCATCCACAATTTGGTCTAGATCACCTTCGGGTAGAAATTCGTGTAGTGGAGGATCTAGAAGGCGGATCGTCACTGGAAGTCCTGAAATATTTGATAAAAATAAAATTTGAGAATCTGAAATTAGCTACGATTAGGCGTGTAGAATGCTAAAAAGTGATAAAAATTACCATCCATTGCTCAGAAAATGCCTTCAAAGTCTGATCTTTGGTAAGGAAATAAGAGGTCGGGAGCTGCTTTTCTATGCTCAATAGTGATGGGCAGGATCATTTTCGTTACGGCTTTTATCCTCTCATCAGAAGCAAAAAAACTGAAAATATTCCAAAACGTATAAATGTGGAATAAGTATTAAATCTTAGCGATACTGGTGAGGAATAAACCAACTATAAGCGGGTCATATCTTTGAATCCTAGTTGAGTTACCCACTGTTTATATATACTTCGCTTGTAAATTTGGATTATTCTATAATATTACAACTTTTTACTTCCATTTTGTGAGATATAAACAGTGGGAAACACAAAAGAATACCATATGCTCAGTCCTACAAAGGCCAATCCTTTGATCACCATTATTTCTAGCTGTTAAGGCATCGTTAGGTGTATCTACATTAGCCATAACCTATTCAAATACCAGGAAACAAAATAAAGTTTAGTTCCAAATCTCAGATAGACATCGAATAACTCGTTAAAAACGTATGTTATACTAAACCATTTTGGTCATAGTCAATAACTTGAGACGCCTTACTTGATCTGCCCATGCACCCAAACATTTAAACGGTATGTTATCGATCCGATATTAGTGACATCCTATATGTATGGCGGATATCTACTATATAACAATACAAATTTATCCCAATCCCAAACCTAAACTATGTTACCTAAAGCCACATATTTATTAAATCTGCACATATAATATACATATAATGCAAGAGCTAAAAAAACTATAAATATGATAGGTAACATAATCAAAGAAATTGACATTTAACAGTTTCAACACCCAAATAGATTAATGAAAAGGATCCATATACTATATTTTAACAGTCCTAATGATCAACACCCAAAAAAACTGTATCTTATCCAATGTTGCCTCCAACTATAATACATACAGGTGTTGATCATTAGGCCTGGCCTAATTCTGATTAAGTTCGAACGAATATTACAAATAAAAATAACCTGAAATCGAATTTGATTGATAAGTAATGAAGCATTACATATTAGGGTTAAATCAAGAGATCATTCGGTGGACTTGTGATACCTCGAGATGAGAATGAGAGCCATGATCAATACGGCTGCAATAAAAAAAATCGTGATATTAGGGTTTTTATTTTAAAAAAATATATAATGAACGAATCCGGCAATAATTATATTATTAAGTAATAGATATTGAGCTTCCTAAATTGCAGAGATTCTCATACTTATCTCATTAAATTAAAATGATTTATAATTGGTTTCTTAGGTTTATATATTTGGACTTGCAAGATATAATCAAAAAAATGTGTTGGTCTAGTGGTTATCATGTTTGTATGTGGACTAACATACCCAAGTTCGAATCCTGCTCCGTGCATGATTTTTTTGAATTAAAAATCCGAAATTTTTCCTGCAGCAAGAAATGCCAAGTGGCATAGTTTATGATTATGTGGCATTATTATGATTATGTGGCATTTATGTGGCATTATCTAATTGTAACGCCTCCTGTTATATATAATGTAGAGATATATATAACAGAATGCGTATGACGTCATCAATGCCACATAATGCCCAGTAATCATGCATTAATGCCACGTCATAAGTCCACCTAAGCATAATGCCACCTAAGCAGTGTTTTACAATTTATAAAATTCGGAATTTTTATTTTCAAAAAAACCATTATGCTGGATTCGAACATGGGTCTGTGAGTAAAACTGCCATATATCTTTTCCACTGCACCAACACAATTTTTGGGATTTATTTTGCAGCCTATTATTGATAAATGTATGTAATTAAATAACCCTACCATTATCACACGTATCTTTTCCTTAAATTTAGTTTCACAGCTTTTACAGGGTTTTTGTTTGATGATCACGTACAGAAAAAAATGTACGCCTCTTTTACCTCAATACCCTAATAATGAAACTTTGTTACTGGGTATGCAGGTTAGACTACTTCTTTGCAGGTTAGTCATCCTCTTTGAACACATGTTGCTGTAATGAATCTTAAAACAACATGTAGGTCTCTTTAAAACTTATAATAATTTTGCAGGTTTGATGCATGTTTTATTTTGTCTATGTTTTAACTTTGCAGGTTATCAATCCATTCATTATACGATGTATTTTTTTTCCCAAAACCCTAATATCACTCATTAATCTCATTATCACACACACGATATTTTTTCTTTTCTGATTTGATGTGCAGGTTGTTCGTCTTCTTTGTTGGTAATATGTATGTTGTTTATAATATTTGTCTACTGTTTGTTTTGCTTGCAGGTCGGTTATCTATTTAATCACGCGATGATACATGGCATCATGAGGTATCTTTATATTGTAGTTGTGATTCGATATATTAGAGTTATTTTTGTGTTGGCTTTTTCTTTATTCAACAGAGCTTGCTCCCATGAAGCCTACATTTGTTTCTCATATTCAAATCTATGCATGGTCTCCACAAAACTCTAATCTATTCAATCACGTTATGATACATGGCATTATGAGGTATGTTTTTATTGTAGTTGTGATACGAAAGTTGAGGCCTGGAAACCTATTGTTTAAGCCTTTTCATCAGTTGCAGGGTTTGGTGCATGGCATCATGAGGTATGTTTATATTGTAGTTGTGATTCAATATATTGGAGTTATTTTTGTTCTGCTCCCATGAAGCCTACATTTGTTTCTCATATTCAAATCTATGCATGGTCTCCACAAAACTTTAATCTATTCAATCACGTTAAGATACATGGCATTATGAGGTATGTTTTTGTTGTAGTTGTGATACGAAAGTTGAGGCCTGGAAACCTATTGTTGAAGCCTTTTCATCAGTTGCAGGGTTTGGTGCATGGCATCATGAGGTATGTTTATATTTTAGTTGTGATTCGATATATTGGAGTTATTTTTGTGTTGGCTTATTACATATTAAGGGCAGGAATAAACCAACAGAGGCGACTTAATGTGGTTGGCTCTCGGTTTAGTTGCTCTGACTGTCATAATGGATAAATTGTCAGAAAAAAATAATAAAGAAACTGGGCTCAGTTTCTATTGCTTTCAGAATAGGGATGCGCAACGAAACGGTACGCTCATTAGTTTTTGCATGTTTGATTTCAGCTAAAGGTTATTAAAGGAGTGCATCAAATGGCTCAAAACGTGTTGGTAATTTTTTGTTATAAAAACATTGAATTTTTTACTAAGGTTTCTCATGGCCTTTGATGCGTGGTTTTGCAACCTTACAACAGGTTTTACCTCTCGAGGGATCTCAAGAGGCTTACAACCCAGGCAGTGTACCTGACCGATGTAGTATAGTGTAGTGGTAAGTACGGGGGATTGATCGTTCTCCACAGGGAATAGTGTCGTTAGGATTGAAAAACTACTCTAATTAGGTCTAAGGGTGAGAGAAGATTCTTTTTTGTATTTTTATATTTTATGAAAGCAAGTAAAATCTCGGGTTTGAAGGAGTGGGCAGAATTAGTTGCTAGTCAACTAACCCAAATAACTACAAATGCAAATAAAATAAAATAACTGAAAATGAAAAGGGTTGTGAAACTTATATGGAGAGAAATGTGTTTACTTAGATTTCCTTACTCCCTAACTACCTTTTACCGGTTGATTAGTGTGTATTAATTGCGTGGATGAAGAGTGTATTCCTTAATACCAATCGTGGGGTGGCGTACGTACTTCCCCAACTCTACAAGCTCCTACTTCATTCCTATGTCGAGCCGGCTAGGAAGCTCCTAACATGGGATCACTAGAATTCGCTCATGCATTAAATACAACCATAAAAACCTTAGTACGCATTGGTTCATGTTTCTTAAGACGTTCAAGCAAGTTACCGAATAGGAAGTTAGCCAGTTTTCTTAAGCCTAACATCGATAAACAATCATCCAATACACTTAATAACACACTAATAACCAATAATCAATAGCTAGGTTTCATTAGATCTAAGCAAACACAAGATAAATCTAGCCTAGCATGTTAATCAAAAGACAAGAACAAGATATAATCAAACAACACATAGACATATTGAATGATTAAACGATTACTTATCTTCAATTAAACATGGGAGATCCAAGGGTATGAAAACCCTTAAAAATGGCAGAAATTCGTCTTAGGGTTTCTCCTCACAAAGTTGCACACTAATGACAAAAAATTGCAAAACTATATATAGAGTTTAAGGGCTGACGGCGTCACGTTGTAGATCTTGACGCCGTCACCTCGCCATGTCTAGGGTTCCCGGATGGCCTTCCTGACTCCGTCCCTCTTTAGACCTCCAAAATCCGCTCTGGCTTATCAAAGCTTGACGCCGTCAGAAATGAGCTTGACGCCGTCCCTCTTTAAGTTAAACCGTGAAGACCTTGATCACTTCAAAGGGTGACGCCGTCAGACTTTCCATGTAAAATTCTCTGGCTTATCATGAGTAATTTTCATATCCACCTCTTTTGCCAAGCCATGACGCCGTCAAGGGCAATCCTTGACGCCGTCAAAGGTACTTTTCCAGCCGATTTTGAGACTTTGTCGTTTTCTTCACTTTTATGCTCCAAAAACGTCCAAAATGCTTCCTTTTCCAGATTTCTTCTCCAAAGTACCTAAAATGACAAAAGGAACGATTTAGGGCAATATTTGATCAAATAAATACGATTTAGGGCTTAAATGACCCCCTAAAAGCGATACACTTTTCGCTTCATCAAATACCCTTACACTTGAGATTTGCTTGTCCTCAAGCAAATGCGCTTTTATTCTAATCAAAATACAAGTTAGGGGTCATTTAATGCTAATATAAAAGTAATTACAACAAATAGTCGTTCCACTTTAATCATAATAAGCACGGAGATTACAAACTAGCACCTCACAAGTAGTGTTTAGATACTCACATCTCTCAGGTGTCATCAAAATAAATCTCATAAATGAAAACGGATAATATCTCTCACTACCTGTCATAGCAAATAGATTACCATAGACTTGGGAAATGATCAAAAACCTCCTCCACTAGGCGTAAGCACCTAAGATAAACTATCAAAGAGGGCTTTTAAAAGGGTTATAACGTGAGGTGTAGGGATATGTTAAACACGGTTTTGTTGGATAAGGGATATTTTACTGGTGGCGAGTTAAAGATCTTGATTAATTACATGAACAATATGGCGTTGCTAAGCCAAGACTAGACTCGACTTAAGCTAATGAAAATAAAATAACAAAAACATAAAATAAACATAAAATGAAACGGGATGGTAGTCCGTATGTTTTTTCTATTTTTCTTTTTCTCATTTTTTTTGTATTTTTCTTGATTTTTCCGATTTTTTTTTTTTTTTCATACACTCTTGCCCTACCATCCAAAATAATACATCATAGGGGCGTTGCATTCCCCTTACACTTGAACTTTTTCATAACTTTACAAATAACTATTCTAATGACTCGAATTAAGATAATTGAAAAACTTGGAGTACTTTTAAAATATTTAGCACAAATGGGGGTAATAATGTTGTTCTTCCCCATTACTCCATTACACTAGTACTTTACCCACGAGTCCCAATCATCCCAAAACAATATGTACAAGGATATGACTCGACTTAGCAACCATGTAATCAATTAGATAATTAACTTGGGTTTCAAACAAATGTTGTCACAATAATGCACTAAAAATGAGTGCATACAAGGTAGGCTAAGGCGATTTAGGTGTACATTTAAGTGGGGTGTAAACAAATTCTTCCTTTAAGTAAAATGCTTAAAGGTCGAAACGAAAAGATAGGCTCTGAGGGGTGTACTAGGGGTATCGTGTACTAAAAATGAGTACAACGCAAAGGATGTGGGAGAATTACTTGACCAATGTAGCCAATGTAATTATAACAAAAACACAGGTGTAAAACAATGGGTTAATCCTAATGCCTCTTATCATGTAGTAAATCTAACTACACGAATGTAGTCTCACTTGTGGCCTCGGAATGGTCCTAACGCAAGTTCTAGAATCTAAGCGCTACCGGTACACACATCATAGCATAAATGCTTTTCCTACCAATTCTAGGGGCGAACCTCACATATTTGGGGGTGGAAAATTTTTTAGTGGTACGGTTTTGTGCTAGTCATATAACTCCTATCCATGAGACGCTCATTAAGATCAAAGTTTCACTCCTAAATGTTGTAAAAAATTTTAAATTTGGCACTAAAATTGCCCTAACAGGTATTTATCTCAGTTTTATTACACATGTACCATTAAACAAATAAAAATCAAGCGTAATTGTATTCTCTAAAGTATCGTATTTTACCCCCCCCCCCTTACACTTAAGATGAACATTGTCCCCAATGTTCAAATAACAAGATGTAAAAGAAAAAAGGTAAGAGAATGAAATCAAATACTCCCCTGATTCGTTCGGTGGATAATGTGGCAACATGGTTAGATCTTCTTCCAAGAGAATGTAGAAGCTCAAAGACTAAAGCATCGCCATAAGCTTGATTCCACATACATCTCCTTGTCCAAAATAACCTGTTACACCTGAGAAAACAAACACGAAAACCTGCATAACATCGGCGGGATAAATTCTATATATAAGGATATAATGCTTGTGGAATGATAATTTTGCAGATTCCTGGAGATTATAAGTTAGAGATTTAATAAAAACTTTTTATGAAAACAAAACTTTCAAAAATTTCTGAAAATTAAAACCTGACGCCGTCAGGTTGTAACTCCTGACGCCGTCAGAAATGATCTGACAGAATTCTCATGTTAAGTTTCCGGAAAATTTCTAGAAAAACCTATACCTTACTTCCTGGAAATCCTGCAAAATATCATTATGACTCGATACAAGCATTTGACTCAAACAAATACTAATATGTATGTTAATTTATTATTATTACGATTCATGTTCATTTGTTCTAATAAACCGATTTGGATTTCCCTTACACTTATCTTTTGCAAAATACCTTTATATATAGTTAAGACGAAGTTAAAAACAAGATAAAGCATTTTCACAATTTAGTTTTGAACATGAATCAATAATAATAAAAATTAAACACACATACGGAAACAAATAAAATCAAACAAACAAATAAATAAACACGCAAAGCAAATAAAGCTTGGGTTGCCTCCCAAGAAGTGCTTTTCTTTATTAACGAGTCTTGTAGCTAGACTCAAAGTCCTTCTACCCTATGTAAGTGAGCTCGTCATCGAGGACGTCTTTAGGGTTAAGCTTGGATTGAAGTTTCCTATTGGTCCGCTTAGTACAATATATCTTTTCAAACTTCTCTCCATCCGGGTCATACAATGTCATCTTAATATGCCATGACCCATCTCCATCTTTGGGTGGTTTGTCCCAATCCCACTTATGATCATCGTCCTCACGAATCCACTTATTCATCCCTAGGTTAATTGGCAAAACTCCTAGGAAATCAATCATCTTCCTAAAAACTTGAGGGTCTTCAAATGGATCCAATTCGGTGTCCCTAGACAAGAGTTGCTCTACCGTATGTGTTCGGTTCACAAAGTCCTCTTCTAGGTAAAATGGGCGTTGGGGTCCTATGAAGTCTCTATCGATCCAAGGTCCATATCTAGATGGTCTCCTATTTAACTCAAACCAATGGGGTGTTGGTTCATCACTAGTATCATAGGCATGTTTCTTCACATCATAGACTGACCAAGTATCACCTTCTCCTACCGCTATCTTAGATTCCTTACAATCAATCATAGCACTAGCGGTCGCCAAAAATCCTCTACCTATCAACAAGGGGCATGTAGGGTCGCTAACCATATCAAGGACGTGGAAATCGGCTAAAATGGTTAGTTTTCCAATGTGTACTAACACGTCTTTGACTACTCCAACCGGGTAAGCAACACTCCCATCCGCTAAGCCTATTATCACCTCGGTTTCTTCAAGTTTTCCTAGTTTTAGAGAGGTGTAGAGAGGTAACGGAAGTAGGTTAAGGCTTGATCCAAGATCGGCTAATGTGTCATAAGCCTCCGAATTACCGATCTTGCACGGTAGAACAAATAAGCCCGGATCATCTAACTTCTTAGGTAGCTTGTTTTGAACAAAGGCGGTCCCTTTTTCGCCTAACTTGAGCTTCTTCTCATCCAACACATCAATAACCGGACTTTCAAGGTGGAGCTCCTTGAATTCTTCGTCAAGGTTTTGAGTGGGAGGTGTTTCAACTACGACTTGGGTTTGTTTGAAACACGTGCTCATGGAATTGACCGAATAATATTGTGGACAAGAACTAGGAGACGAAACTGACGAGATGGCGTTGACGTTTAGTTTCGGGTTCTTGACTGTGTTGCTAGGGAGTGCTCCCATTTCTCGGTCATTGAGGGCTTTCAACAAAGTGTCAATCTTATTGGTCATCTCGCTTTGTTTTTGTTTGAAATCGGCTTCAAACTTGGCCAAACGAGCTTCTTGAGATGCCATAAATTGGGACATCAATCCTTCAAAGTTATTGGTACTACAATTGCTGGAAGGATTGTTGTTGAAAGTACGGTTCGAGTTGGAACCGCTTGATTGGAAACGATTAGGTGGGTTGGAAGAATTGGTTTGTTGTGCGTTTTGGTTTTGTTTCCACCTAAGGTTTGGGTGATTTTTCCATGAGGGGTTGTATGAATCACCGTAGGGGTTTGGCTCGGGTTTGAAAATGTACCACTTGTCTCCCGCTCCGTCGGTACGCGAGGATGCGTAGTCCGCAAAAGCTTGTTCGGGGAGTTCCATGCAATCACGAGTGTCGTGGGGACCACTACATAATTCGCATGAAGAAGTGATTTTGTTCACTTGGCTTGAAGGTTTAGGAGCCTCGTAGGATTTCATAAGAAACTTGACTTGGTCTTCAAGTTCTATGATCCTACGGTCGGAAGTGCTTGAATTGTTTGAAGGCAAAGATATTGCCTTGACCGTTTTATTCAAATCACGGGGATCACTCCAACTTTCGTTGTCATGAAGAGCAAGATCTTCTAGGAGAGCCCATGATTGTTCCGCATTTAGATCACGTAGCTTACCACCGGCCGATTGGTCAATGGTTTGCCTCGTGGAGAGATTGATATGGTCATAGAAGATTTGGACTTGGAGCCAAAGTTCTATGCCATGGTGAGGGACTTTTTGGAGTAAGTCCTTGAATCGAGTCCATGCCTTGTAGAGGGTTTCGCCTTGACGTTGTTGGAACATCAAGATATCATTCCTTAGCTTGGTAGTTCTTCCTGGTGGGAAAAACCGAGCAAGGAAACGAGTGGTGAGATCATCCCAAGAGGTGATGGATCCTGCGGGTAGACGCTCTAGCCATTGACTAGCTTGGTCCCGCAGAGAGAATTGAAAGAGACGCAGTCGGGTCATCTCTCGAGTGGCAACATCAAGGTCTATGGAATCAACGATTTTGAGAAAGTCCATGAGATGTTGGTTAGGATCTTCGGAACGAAGTCCATGGAATGCGCATCCGCTTTGCACCAACCGGATGGTGTCGGATAGCAAGGGTGTGACATTGGCTCCTTGAGTGAGCTCAATGGTGTTTTGATAGCCATGGTGGCTAGGACGGGAGTAGTCTCCTAAGGTACGGGCTCTAGGAGGTTGTGGTGGTTGATGTGGTGGTGGGTTGTTGGGATCGAGGATATTACCACCTTCCATGATGTTGGATGGTAATGGTTACGAACAAAGAAACGAAGAAAAGAGATAGACTAAAGAAAAACATAGAAAAATAAAATAAAAATCTCACTAGAAAGGAATCTAGTGAGTAGACCTATAAAAATAAAAATTCAACCTAAACAATAACTATTCCCCGGCAACGGTGCCAAAAACTTGATGCGTGGTTTTGCAACCTTACAACAGGTTTTACCTCTCGAGGGATCTCAAGAGGCTTACAACCCCACCAGGCAGTGTACCTGACCGATGTAGTATAGTGTAGTGGTAAGTACGGGGGATTGATCGTTCTCCACAGGGAATAGTGTCGTTAGGATTGAAAAACTACTCTAATTAGGTCTAAGGGTGAGAGAAGATTCTTTTTTGTATTTTTATATTTTATGAAAGCAAGTAAAATCTCGAGTTTAAAGGAGTGGGCGGAATTAGTTGCTAGTCAACTAACCCAAATAACTACAAATGCAAATAAAATAAAATAACTGAAAATGAAAAGGGTTGTGAAACTTATATGGAGAGAAATGTGTTTACTTAGATTTCCTTACTCCCTAACTATCTTTTAACGGTTGATTAGTGTGTATTAATTGCGTGGATGACGGGTGTATTCCTTAATACCAATCGTGGGGTGGCGTACGTACTTCCCCAACTCTACAAGCTCCTACTTCATTCCTATGTCGAGCCGGCTAGGAAGCTCCTAACATGGGATCACTAGAATTCGCTCATGCATTAAATACAACCATAAAAACCTTAGTACGCATTGGTTCATGTTTCTTAAGACGTTCAAGCAAGTTACCAAATAGGAAGTTAGCCAGTTTTCTTAAGCCTAACATCGATAAACAATCATCCAATACACTTAATAACACACTAATAACCAATAATCAATAGCTAGGTTTCATTAGATCTAAGCAAACACAAGATAAATCTAGCCTAGCATGTTAATCAAAAGACAAGAACAAGATATAATCAAACAACACATAGACATATTGAATGATTAAACGATTACTTATCTTCAATTAAACATGGGAGATCCAAGGGTATGAAAACCCTTAAAAATGGCAGAAATTCGTCTTAGGGTTTCTCCTCACAAAGTTGCACACTAATGACAAAAAATTGCAAAACTATATATAGAGTTTAAGGGCTGACGGCGTCACGTTGTAGATCTTGACGCCGTCACCTCGCCGTGTCTAGGGTTCCCGGATGGCCTTCCTGACGCCGTCCCTCTTTAGACCTCCAAAATCCGCTCTGGCTTATCAAAGCTTGACGCCGTCAGAAATGAGCTTGACGCCGTTCCTCTTTAAGTTAAACCGTGACGACCTTGATCACTTCAAAGGGTGACGCCGTCAGACTTTCCATTGTAAAATTCTCTGGCTTATCATGAGTAATTTTCATAACCACCTCTTTTGCCAAGCCATGACGCCGTCAAGGGCAATCCTTGACACCGTTAAAGGTACTTTTCCAGCCGATTTTGAGACTTTGTCGTTTTCTTCACTTTTATGCTCCAAAAACGTCCAAAATGCTTCCTTTTCCAGATTTCTTCTCCAAAGTACCTAAAATGACAAAAGGAACGATTTAGGGCAATATTTGATCAAATAAATACGATTTAGGGCTTAAATGACCCCCTAAAAGCGGTACACTTTTCGCTTCATCAGCCTTACGAATACACTTAAATTTATAAGGATTCCATAATGTTTGACCTTAAAGTCGAACTCTTTCCTTCATCTAAAAATTACATTGTTGTAGGTAGTAAATCCTTTTCTAGAGCCCAAGACTGCAAAGGAGGTGAACTTTGTTTACGCAGATGATCCAATCACAAAAACCAGCATGGACAACATTACATTGCGTGGATGAACTCGAGTTGGCATTTGGTGGAGAGAATTAAGAAAGTTACTTTAACAGATTTTCCTTTTTAGATGCTTATAAGCCGAGTGCACATCTGACCATTCTAATTATTCTTAGCAGATGGAATTATCAATTCGTTGTTGGAACCTTTGACGGCGATCCTACTGCTGATTCAGAAAGCTATAACAACATGAGGAAGACCAACTGATCCCAAATCTTTATCGTTATATACAGGTATGAGATCCAACTCCCTAGATGTTATTAAATCTTATGTGGTCATTTGTCTCCTGACTTTTTTTTTTTTTTTTTTTTTTTTTTTTTTTTGTATTCAACAGCCATGGGAGAGCGAGTTCATTGATTCACAACGTGTTTGGGCTGAATATGCTTTGAAGAGGCTGGAAGCCCAGTCACAGAATAGGCATTTAACGCTGGAAGACTTGGAGGTTAGTACTTTTTGAATTTATTGATTATGTATGTTAACGTTTGTGATTAAGGCATGTTGAAATGATGTGTATGTATGACTGTAAATATTTGTTTGCTGAGATTATCTCACAAATATGCAGTGGATCATGTGAATTCTAGTACCGAAAGTAAACCTACTTTTTCTTAGATGATAAGCATAATTTTAATTGTAATACTTAGTGATCATTTGATGCTCAAATTTGATACCCATGTGCTTATAAGGTGGGTTGATTCAAGTTATAACTTGAAATAATAATATCCGACACACTTATTTTTATTAAAAAAAAATTAAGACTTGAGTGAAAACGTCTCGGGTCAATCTAAGTATCTGACCCGGTCTGTACCCTAAACATAACCCTTTAGTCAGAAACCCATATTGATCCCCCTATTTTTCACCTAAATTACCTGCATCAATGACAAGAACCCGATCACGGTCCATGACAGTTGGAATCCTGTCAGCAATGCTAACAATGGTGCAATCAGCGAAGTCTTCGGTATGATTTTCTGAATTACAACATCGGTTTGTGAGTCAATAGAATTCGTTGCTTCATCCATGAACAATAACCTGTTGTGCTTCAGAAAGACCCTTCCCAGACAAAGAAGTTGTCTTTGTCCCACACTCCAGTTATCGACATTATCAACAACTAAAAGCATACCCCAAAAATATCAGTAAAAAGATGGTACTGTCTTCATTGTTTACAAAAAACAGTCTGAGTGTCCATTTGAAGTACGTGCGGAATCAAGTTTCCCAGGATTTACAGCTACAACATAATTTAGTTGGCATCTCTCAAGACTCTACAAAATAGGTTCTCAAGTTACGTAAATGAAATGAAGTATGGTCGATAAGGGTTATGCTTTATCTCTAACACGTCGTGGATCCTACAAAATTTTCATAAGAAAGAGTAGAACTCACTTACCCTCCATATCTCTTCATCAGAATGTTGACCGAGCAGGTCAATGTTGCTCCTCACCGTGCCTTCAAAAAGGATTGGTTCTTGAGGAATGTTGCCAAACCGGGAACTCAGATCGTGAAGTCTGAGAGTTTAGATGTCGATACCATCAATAGTAATACTTCCTCCAGTCGGTTCGACCAGCCTAAACAAAACTTGAATCAAAGTTGATTTCCCACCACCCGTTCTGCCAACAACACCTATCTTTTACCCTACTTGATAGTTTAGAGTAATCCCTTTAAGCATAAGAGGTGTGTTTGGACGGTATCTAACCTGCTCACAAGCAAATATTCATGTGCTTAAGATCTGTTTGGAATATATACCAGATATATACATGAGCGGGTTGGTAACGGGTCAAAAGGAGTCGAGCAACCTAGAAAACTTTGTTGTCCATATTTCAGTTAATGTATACATAGTAAAAGTTATATTAATACAATAAAAATTCAAATTTCGATTTAAGCGATTAACAAAGTGGCAACTCCAGGCTCCACTGCACCAACTCTCCATCCTTTTACCTCCACCCTTCAGAAATGATCCTTACTCTCCTGGTGACCAGCATTCTCCAATGGCTAAAAGGTACATTCTTAATTTTTTGGGTGGGAGTTGCTTCTGCAAACGAGGCTTCTTTTCTTTATTTGTTTTCCTTTTCTTTTTTTTTTAATAGTTTCATGGAATGTAATCTATTTAGAGTTATGTGAATACAACTATATGAAATAACTTTTTGGGGTTCGGGATTCCTATATATGCAGTTCATGTTTTCACCAAATGGATACAAATTCTTTCATTTGAATTGCAGTTTTATGTGTATTTCTAGCTTTGGCGTTAAACAGATTACAAGAGGATATAGTTTCAAGAAAATCGGATTTTC
Source organism: Artemisia tridentata subsp. tridentata (assembly GCA_021014915.2). Taxonomy (NCBI): domain Eukaryota; kingdom Viridiplantae; phylum Streptophyta; class Magnoliopsida; order Asterales; family Asteraceae; genus Artemisia; species Artemisia tridentata. The sequence goes on along the minus strand of CP139501.1, from coordinate 195,722,721 downwards.
AGACAAATGGCAGATATTTGAACAGGTACCTCACTCTACTAACTGTTACTACGTAAATATAGGTTATTTCAATATATTATTTAGTGAACCAAATATAATGGAGATTCATTCTGTCTTATCAAATGGGGATGTAATGGACATACCAAGTCTGTGTAAGTTTAAGACTGGCTACAGATTTTCTGTTTTCGGTACATGTGCTTTATTTAAAAATTTTGGTGTTTAAAGATACGGCTGCGAACTATTACAAGGCTGTGTTAAACAAAAAGCATAAAGTGGTTACTCACGTCTCAGATAATATTACAATCCATTGGTACGTGTTCATTTCATTTGTAAAACCCTAAATTCTGAATCGTCATTTTATGTACCATTTTGAATCTTACCTAAGTATGATTTAATAACTAAGTGACATTTTAACTATAGGTTATGCATTAAATTACATAATAAACAATATATATATATATAAACTAAGTAAACTAAATAACCAAAGTTTCCTAATCTAAATAATCCTAAGCTAGCTAAATCACTAAACGAATCATGCAACATCCTTACATGCCCAAAACGATTTTAATCTTTTGTTTCCAAGATTATTAACTGATTTCCTAGCCTCCTTTTTGGTGTGTCGTTTGTTATGTCATATGGATAAGAGGAAACCAAATAACTTTCATTTAATAAAAGATTTGCATGCCTTTCCTTAGCCCTACCACTAACACAGTATTCCATAAACACACACACGCTTTGACAAGATTTACTCTATTGTGTATATATCCTTCTATTGTAAAGATATGTATCACATGCTACCCTATCCTAGCCCAAAATAATAAACGCGACATTCCTGGATTAAGCCACACGTTTTGAGTGATTCTGGTATATCAACTCTTCATACAAATTTTATCTACTTCCTATTATACTCCACGCGTTTCATGGGTAAGTCTCGTACCACTTTCATGTTATATATATAGCATGTTCTACTCAACCCTAGAACAACATTTCTAAACTAAAACAAAACAGCCCCTGATAAGAAAACATAGCTAATTGATTATTTTGTCGAGTTCGGAACGGATCACGTCGGGGTTGTGTGTGATTTAAGTACTGGTTCAGTTTGGTTCGATCGGGTCGCATGTCGGGTTAAAGGTGTGGGTTCGCTTAAAATGATAGGTGCCACGAATTAAAGACTATCGTAAATTTTACTTTACAATCACTTTCTGAAAGTATTTTTAAGTGAAAGTAGACTCAATTACATTTAAAATGATAGGTGGCACGACTCCTACGGACTTACGGTTGATTTTATACGAATTTTTGAAAATTACCGAATTTTGAAAAACAGACGAAGGAACCGTTAAATTTAGCAGTACCGTCCATATTTAATGGAACCGTCCGTTATATTTAACGGTTCCGTACCTATTATTTCAGTTTTAAACAAAACCAACTTTTATTAATTTAAGAAAACCTTCAAGCTAGTATGACAACGTATACTTAACAACAAAACTTATAAGTATTAAGCAACTAAATAATTTTCATATTTTTATCACCTTCAGGGGTAATTTGATACATGGATCTTACTCAATTTTGAAAACCATTTGTTTTAAAAATTTGAGCGACGTGGCTCTGGTACCAATTGTGGAAACCGTAGAGGGGGGTGAATACGTTTCCATTTAAAAACTTTTTGTATCAAACACCCAGTCAAGTGTGACGTAATATGAAAAGTGTCAACTAAGGTCGTATAACGTCTAGAGATGATTATTGTAAACTACAACATAAGCACAATCAAACCATGACACATACTTAATCAACTTAACATAAGCAACTAGCCACACAAGCATAAACACAATGCAAATATAAACGTAAGGCGATAAAGAATGAAATGAAAGTAAAGAGATAAGTAAGAAGGCGCAAACCGGACACGATGATTTATAGTGGTTCGGTCACGAAGCTCCTCTTCGCCCTACTCCACTCCCCGAGTAGCCAACTCGAGAGTTACTTCACTAATCAACAAACTCCCTTCAGGCGGAGAAAACCGTACACGTCGCTTAACTTGTTTTCTGACACTAAGCTAGATGTCGAGTGCTAATCTTAGCTAGCCCCAATCTACCACGATCTACCCGATCTACCCTTGATCCACATGATCAATCACACAAGCCCAATGGCTTCAAGAGATCTCCAAGATCTCTACAAGATCACAATGATCTACTCCCACTTGACTCGATCTACCCTTGATCCACTTGATCAATCACACAAGCCCAATGGCTTCAAGAGATCTTCACTATCTCTTAAGATCACAATGATCTTGACTCACTCTCTCACAAAAGAAAAATAATCTTGATGTATGCTATGATACAACAAGTGTGTAACAAATGTTACAACAACCTAACAACTACTACAACTCTTGTATCTTCTTGGATACCTTGAGTTCTTCTCTTGCAAATGAAGAGGTATGAAAACACTATGTATCTACTTGGATACGTTGTGTTCTTCTCTTCCTAGTGAAGAGGAATGAATAGGATCACTTGGTGGGATGAAAGAATCACTCTTAAACAAACTAAGACTCTCTAAATGATCAAAGAAAGTCATCTAAGTGAGGAGGGATTAGACCAGAGAAAAATGACTGGAAAAATCAAGTTGGAAGTGTGAAATGGTCCACTATTTATAGGCAAGGGAAAAAATAGCCGTTACAGACCCACGGCTCCACTAATTGTCAGACGGCTCCACTAAATTTAGTGGAGCCGTCGGTACTTTAGTGGTACCGTGGACGCTCCTTCGTTTGTCTTTAGTGGGGAAGGTTTATTTGGGAATGTTGGAGCTGTTTTGGGGGGAAAATTGACTGTTGAGATTTTTAAACTTATTTTTCAAAATAAAACATTTCTTTTTAATTCAAAAATAATTTGTAAAAAATATATTTTTGAAAAAATGTTTGTCACATTAAAAATGTGAAGTTTAGAAAAATGTAATCCTTTGATCATTTATCAAGTAGTAGATTTGTTTGTCCATACCTTGAGTGATTTACGTCGGGATGGAAATCTACGACTTCGTTGAAGCATACTTGAGACGTCGGGAGGTGTTGATGTAAGTATGCATTGATGATTTATGTTTACAAGTAACTTGCACATTTTACATTATGTATTACAAGTTACATGTTTGTCATTATTAAAAACGAAGAAATCGTTTAGTTTAAATATCGTAATATTTGCACTAACAATCTCCCCCTTTTTGATGATGACAAATATGTAAACCGTAGCACATAGTAAAATGTAAAATTTACCTGTTTACACTCCTTTCTCCCCCTTTTGTTGAATCAAAAAGGTAGTTTCCTCGAGCGCTCCCTTCAATTCATTCCCTACTCCCCCTTATTGCACTATCATCCTTTCTCCCCCGAAAGGCGAGCTTGCATCATCTCAGTGAAGTCTTTTATCTCCACATGTGAAGACGACTCCATGCTATGTATTCAAATACCCCCGAGCTCCCCCTAGCTCAATGCTCTCCTATGGTGATTGAATCCCTTTGTTTATTTACCTTAGTAACTAGCGGATCCATGGATCAAATTCTTACAAAGGCTTTTCCTAAATCAAGGGTTAGCTTCGTGCAACATAATATATAAAAGAATAGGCGCAGCGTTATAGGGATAGAATACACATAGCAAGACATGCATGGGTTAAACTATGTTAACACGTAAGTGTCACAACCTGAACGAAAACCTAAGATGTTATTGTTCAATTAATCACACTAACAAGAATGAGATTCTTTCGTTGGCTGATACACAAAATGACTTCTTCCAAGTTGTCATTAGGAAGGCAAGTTCTAACAAACCTTTTGAACAACATAATCATCTACCTAAGATGATTGGTGTTGGGATGGTTTAGATTAATATATCGTTTGCACTGACAATGAGATGCATGTTATATTTAAAAAAATATGTGCCTGTGATCCTAACAGGATTGGGGTTGGATATCTCTAACGGGTTGAGGTAACAAAGTTCTAGATTCCTAGTTTGGATGATCCTAGTTGTTTGTTAGAGATAATTTGGTGCATGAAGGGTTTAGTGTGATTGTGAGGATTGAAGGTTGTTTAACTAACTATCACTTATCCAAAGTGAGGAGTAGTTGTAAGGTTTGAGTGTGATGATTGATGAGTTGAAGGTTGTAAGGTTTGAGTGTGATGATCTATGGGTTGAAGGTTCTTAGACTAACTATCACTGTCAAGAGTGAAGTGTAGCTAAAAGGATTGAGTGGGATTGATATAAGGGTTGAAGGTTGTAAGGTTTGAGTGTGATGATCGATGAGTTGAAGGTTATAAGGTTTGAGTGTGATGATCTATGGGTTGAAGGTTCTTAGACTAACTATCACTGTCAAGAGTGAAGTGTAGCTAAAAGGTTTGAGTGGGATTGATATAAGGGTTGAAGGTTTTGAAACTAAATATCACTATCAAGAGTGAAGTTTAGTTATAAGGGTTGAGTGTGATGATGAATGATATAAATGTAAGGTTTGAAGATGAGATGCAAGATAAGCTTGCAATGGTGAAGCCTTATAAAGGCAAGAGTTGTGGTTGTAGGGGATAAAGAATGGGATGACCCATTAGTGATTGTGGTGATGATGATGTGTTAGTGCCAAGTTCAAAGGGTGATGAAGGTGATAGAGTTAGTGTAAGAGCTAAAGGTTGTGGTGAACTTGGTGGAGGTAAGGATGTGGAAATCCTAAAGGTGGAGGATGGATTCAAATTAAGATTGGTGGTAGTGTCCTATGGTGTAGTGAGGGAATCCTAGGGTGTATGTGAGTTTGCAAAATATTTCAGGTTTGAGGTTAGGGATGCAGGGATCAGGAGGGAATAGTGAAAATTCATCAAACATAGGCACGGTACCACTAAATACCGCATGGTACCGTTAAATTTAACGGTACCGTGTCCTATTTAACGGTACCGTGACCTGGAAGTCACGAATTTTCCTGTGCAGCCTAGTTCTGGGCAGCTAAAGGGAAGTTTCTAAGGGAATAAGAATCACATTTGTGTGTTCTTGAGAGTGTTTGGTGAAAGACTATATGAGTGTGTTTTCGCTCCCCCTTAATCTATGACCATCCGGACAAGATGTAAAAGATAAAGAGGAAAAAAAACGTTGATGAAAGCGATGAGCTTAGTAACGTCATGACAAGTGGTGGATAGCATACGATAAACTTCACCTTTGAAGTCACGTAGCTCTTTTCAATCATTGTGAATATTCATAGAATATTTATATGATGAGGCATATGATTACTTGGAGATATCCTAAGGGTTAAGAAGATAAAATCTTCAGAGTTGTGAGGTTGGTGATAAGGTTCTAGTGGGGTTATCTCAACTTATCCTAGCGGTTCTTCGCTTGAGGTGTGTGGAAGGTGAGTGGGATGCGGAAGCATTGGTAGTGTAGAACTAAGGTTGAAAGGTGTAGATAAGTTGGGAAGATAATGGATACGGAAGTAACCATACATATGGTGTGTTCAGTACCATGCGGAAGTGAAAGGGAAAAGGCTAAGGAATCAGATGATAGATAGAATCTATTCTGATAGGAGACGGTTTTGGTTCAAGACTACATCGAGTGGGTTTTGATAGTGTTAGTGAGAATTGAAAGCAAGATTTTTGACAAAGAAATTTCACATATGTTGTGATTTTTCTGGACTTTAGATTAAAAGAATTTATACCAATTAAATTCCTTTATGAATGAATCCAACGGGATTCGATGAACGTTAATTGAGAGCGAAAAATGACATTTAATTGCATTTAGCAAATTAAATATACTTTAAATATTTCGGATGAAATATTTAAGTTGTCATTGGAGTTTAAGATGATTTTTCGAATAAATCTCGCTGATTTAGTGAGACTTTTCGACACGAGGAGAGAATTTATACCTAATAAATTCTTTAAACGATACTGGACGAGAAGAAATGACTTTTATATTTCCGAGGAAATACATAGGTAGTCATTAGAGCGATGTGAAGGATGACTTAATATTTCCAGCGAAATATTTAGATAGTCATGAGAGGGATTTAAAGAATGACTCAATATTTCCAGTGAAATATTCAGGTAGTCATAAGAGGGATATGAGGGATGACTTTAATATTTCTAGTGAAATATTTAAATAGTCATAAGATTTATGGAATATGTTCCATCATTCCTAGACCTAGACGAAGATGGTTAGGGGATTCTCGGTTGAGAGGTTTGGTTGATTTACGGATTTTGATGTGCTTTGCACACGAGTGTTTCATGGGGTTTTGAAAGACGTAAAGCTAAGCCTATGGTGCTGATTCGCAGTAGGGTTTGGGAACTTAAGACGTGTATATTCACACGAGGATGAAAGGAACTACTAATCACTTATGTAGTAACTCGTGGGTCCTTTGTCATCCGAAGGTTGATGTTAGTATTTAGCCTTTGGATGAGCGTTTTAACATGTGTTGTTAAAAGGCTTGAATATGATGTTTCAGATATGACATTTAACAATTGCGATCACAAGTTAAACGTACTTGAATATTTCAGATGAAATATTTAAGTTGTCAACCCAACTCCAAGTTCTATTAGGTTTGTATCTAACCTTCCCATGACAAAAGGGTGTATTACTTGGAAGAAGGTGAAGTGATAACTAGGGAATTGGGACAACTTCGCGACTACTCTAACTTATAGGTTTTGACACTAGTGTATGACTCTATGACTTTTAAGGGTTCATAGTGATAGGCATACCTAATTCTTAATGTGTCAAAGGGACATAGTGTAGGTGCAAGCTTTACAAGCAAATTATGTAAAATGCACATAAGAAATAAATGCAAACATCATGCTAAACATGATAATCATTTAGCATTTAAGATCATGAAGACATTTAATCATCTCTTACGAGAACATGTAATCATTTTGAAACACGTATGTGGGATGCAAGCAATCTAGGTTCGCTAATGAAGATCCTAATTACTATTTGTTCAAAATGAAATCCTAACGGGAGATAAAGTTCACCGATGTAAACTATCTCTAGTCAAATGTAGGAATGAAAGTTTTTCAAGTTAGAGAATGGGTATGAGACTATCACTAGTGGTGCTCAATTAAGGCAAAACACGACCATTTTTACGGGTTATACCACAAACCCAACTTCTCTCCTGGAAGCAATTCAACCGTTAGGTCAAATTGAATTTCTAGTGCGATAGGTTCTCCAGTAGTAATTCTCATGTTAGAAAATTTCAAATTCCTATATTTTCCTATTGAAGTGTAGCAAAGATGATATTAGCTTATTTCGCTAATACATGACCTAATATGACTCAACTAACCATACTTTGAAGGTCGATAAAGAGAATGACATGTCTTACACAACTCCTAACAAAGGCAAGCGAAATGTTTTAATTTCGTGTTTGAGATTTAGAGGTTATTTGATGGAGATGGTGTATTTTATGATCTCTTGGACAACATCTTTGTTTGTTGATTTGTTACATGTTATTTTAACATGATTTGGTTTCCTAGAACCAATAGACACTCTAATGTGATACAATGTAGAATCTACTACATCGTGTGTGTTTCAAGAATGCTCATTTGCATATCTTGAGGGAGAATCTAGTAAAGGTTACTTACCTCAATAGATCTTGTGAGTATTTTATTTAAAATGAGACATACTGTTTATTTCAACAAGTATACTTTTCTAAGAGGAAACTTATCACTCTTACGAATGCTTTGTGAAATAAGTATTTTTGTGTATGACCAATTTTACTTGTTTATGCAATGACACATGTCGTATTAGGTTATTATTCAACTCTAATATCCTACATTTGTTAACAGGATGCAATGTGTTCTCTTGTAACATAACCATTCATGTTACAAAGAAAATAAGACGCATAGGATATAAGTTATCCTTTATCAATCTTTTGATAAGAGAAATACATGTGAAATTCTCAAAGATTGATGACTTACATAATAGTTAATAACATATTATGTGTGACACTTTTACTAGACATGTGACTTTGAGTGTTGAGTCGTTCATGAGCAAAGTTTACATATGTTGTTTGTTTGCTCGTGTTTGGTTTTTCGGAAATGACACATTTACTAATTGCATTGCAATGTAAATTACTTGTATATTTCGGATGAAACATCCAAGTTGTCAATCCTACTTAGTTGTGTATTTTATGCATCTTTTAAACATATTAGTTTAATGTTTGGAACACAACTATTTGACGACAAGCTGTAAAAGTGTGAGTTATGATCCGATGCATATTATTTTCGTCTAGAGAGGACGTCATTATTTTCATAACAATCGAGTGTGATTGAGTATGTAGATTCAAGATAATATATTTCATCATATTTTGATGTTATCTTGAAGCTAGACAAATAATGACTCCAATTTCATGTCCACACTCGAACTTGTCAATTAGATTCGATAATGATATCAATCATAATTTGAATAATGAATTGATATGTACTCGAAATCTTTCTTGACCCTCACGATCACTCCTTTTAAAAGGAAAATAAAAATATGAGGAATGTGTTCCATTTTTTTTTAATACTGGTTGTATGTGTGAGGTTAATGACATATTACGTTACTACTTCGATATTGTCATTTAATTTTATTTGAGAAAAACTATTTATATTATTAAGTATAATATTCTTAGTTTTTCGACACCTCATTAGTATAAAAATAATTATCTTAACTATTTTTATACAACATACGTAAAATACTAAATGATTAAAACATTTTGTATGTGTTTTAAATCAATGCAAGTTTAATACATTTTTTTTTTTTACTTAAATACTAATGTATTAAAATGACCTTTTATCTTGTTTAGACAACCCATGGTCAAACAAGACAAAATGATGTAATGTTTTAAAGATCATGTTACGGATTTTATGAAAGTGTTAAGTATTTTGGGGTGTTATACTTTTTACACTTAAACCTTTAGAAAAATAATTGTGTAAGAAAATATCTTTCGACACACATGATCTACCAACTTAGTTTCTATTCCTAAGAAGGTTACTAAACCATTTTAAAAACTTGCAACAAATGCAAGAAAATGGTCTATGCCTATATGCAATGCAAAATCAATTACGCAACTTAGTGCAAGAAGTCTAGTCTAAGTCCTATTGACGCATAAGCCGAAAAACTAATATTCGACACATAGCAACAAGGCATGAAAGACACTTATGCTTATAGATAAAATTAGCTCAACTAAAGATAACAATAAGCATAAAAAAGCATTAACTAATAATATTAAGACACAAAGAAAAGCAAATAGTCATTTAGCATAACACACAAAGATACTTATCGTCATTTTGTGTATTAAGTATAACAATGTACGCTTAGCTTGATTTTATTTGAAAATGAATTATTTTCCACCCCATTTAAAATTTTGATCAAGTTCAACACCTTGAAATCATGAGTACATCAACGTGTGATGTTCACATTGTGATTTGACAAAAAATTTGTGTAATCAGCATAACCGAAAAAGACTTTCAGTGATGAATTAAAAACTCTCGTAAATTTTACTATACAATCACTTTCTAAAATTATTTTTAAGTGAAAGTAGACTCAATTACGTTTAAAACGATAGGTGGCACGACTCCTACGGACTTACGGTTGATTTTATACGAATTTTTGAAAATTACCGAATTCTGAAAAACAGACGAAGGTACCGTTAAATTCAGCGGTACCGTCCATATTTAATGGAACTGTCCGTTATATTTAAAGGTGCCATACCTGTTATTTCAGTTTTGAACAAAACCAACTTTTATTAATTTAAGAAAACCTTCAAGCTAGTATGACAACGTATACTTAACAACAAACCTTGTAAGTATTAAGCAACTAAATACTTTTCATATTTTTATCACCTTCATGGGTAATTTGATACATGGATCGTACTCAATTTTGAAAACCATTTGTTTTAAAAATTTGAGCGACGTGGCTCAGGTACCAATTATGGAAACCGTAGAGGGGGGTGAATACATTTCCATTTAAAAACTTTTTGTAAAAAACACCCAGTCAAGTGTGACATAATATGAAAAGTGTCAACTAAGGTCATATAACGTCTAGAGATGATTATAGTAAACTACAACATAAGCACAATCAAACCATGACACATACTTAATCAACTTAACATAAGCAACTAGCCACACAAGCATAAACACAATGCAAATATAAACGTAAGGCGGTAAAGAATGAAATGAAAGCAAAGAGATAAGTAAGAAGGCGCAAACCGGACACGATGATTTATAGTGGATCTGTCACGAAGCTCCTCTTCGCCCTACTCTACTCCCCGAGTACCCAATTCGAGAGTTACTTCACTAATCAACAAACTCCCTTCAGGCGGAGAAAACCGTACACGTCGCTTAACTTGTTTTCCGACACTAAGCTAGATGTCGAGTGCTAATCTTAGCTAGCACCAATCTACACTTCGCTTATCCTATTTCCGACACTAAGCTAGATGTCGAGTTCTAATCTTAGCTAGCACCAATCTACCATTATCTACCCGATCTACCCTTGATCCACATGATCAATCACACAAGCCCAATGGCTTCAAGAGATCTCCAAGATCTCTACAAGATCACAATGATCTACTCCCACTTGACTCGATCTACCCTTGATCCACTTGATCAATCACACAAGCCCAATGGCTTCAAGAGATCTTCACTATCTCTTAAGATCACAATGATCTTGACTCACTCTCTCACAAAAGAAAAATAATCTTGATGTATGCTATGATACAACAAGTGTGTAACAAATGTTACAACAACCTAACAACTACTACAACTCTTGTATCTTCTTGGATACCTTGAGTTCTTCTCTTGCAAATGAAGAGGTATGAAAACACTATGTATCTACTTGGATACTTTGTGTTCTTCTCTTCCTAGTGAAGAGGAATGAAGAGGATCACTTGGTGGGATGAAAGGATCACTCTTAAACAAACTAAGACTCTCTAAATGATCAAAGAAAGTCATCTAAGTGAGGAGGGATTAGACCAGAGAAAAATGACTGGAAAAATCAAGTTGGAAGTGTGAAATGGTCCACTATTTATAGGCAAGGGAAAAAATAGCCGTTACAGACCCACGGCTCCACTAATTGTCAGACGGCTCCACTAAATTTAGTGGAGCCGTCGGTACTTTAGTGGTACCGTGGACGCTCCTTCGTTTGTCTTTAGTGGGGAAGGTTTATTTGGGAATGTTGGAGCTGTTTTGGGGGGAAAATTGACTGTTGAGATTTTTAAACTTATTTTTCAAAATAAAACATTTCTTTTTAATTCAAAAATAATTTGTAAAAAATATATTTTTGAAAAAATGTTTTGTCACATTAAAAATGTGAAGTTTAGAAAAATGTAATCCTTTGATCATTTATCAAGTAGTAGATTTGTTTGTCCATACCTTGAGTGATTTACGTCGGGATGGAAATCTACGACTTCGTTGAAGCATACTTGAGACGTCGGGAGGTGTTGATGTAAGTATGCATTGATGATTTATGTTTACAAGTAACTTGCACATTTTACATTATGTATTACAAGTTACATGTTTGTCATTATTAAAAATGAAGAAATCGTTTAGTTAAAATATCGTAATATTTGCACTAACAATCTCCCCCTTTTTGATGATGACAAATATGTAAACCGTAGCACATAGTAAAATGTAAAATTTACCTGTTTACACTCCCTTCTCCCCCTTTTGTTGAATCAAAAAGGTAGTTTCCTCGAGCGCTCCCTTCAATTCATTCCCTACTCCCCCTTATTGCACTATTATCCTTTCTCCCCCGAAAGGCGAGCTTGCATCATCTCAGTGAAGTCTTCTATCACCACATGTGAAGACGACTCCATGCTATGTATTCAAATACCCCCGAGCTCCCCCTAGCTCAATGCTCTCCTATGGCCACGATGATTATGATTTTCTGCAGGGGCGTATGGATGCATCCTAGATCTGGATTTGTATCTGTTACATATGTTGTATATGTTTTGTATCTGGTGTATGGTAATTGTGTGCAATACATGCCATGCACACATGGGAGTTCGCTACTCCAATTATGTTACTTAAGAGGTCTCCCCTCTTTTTAATTTATGAGATGTGAAGACTATGTTCGAGCCAATGGTATTTGGATTCTGTTTATGCAGGCGACTGCATAGATTCCTATTATTTAACCTATACACTATGTTTTCCTTTACATTACATTATGCCTACTTATGTTTCCCCATTGTACTTCACTTGAACTTCACATTTATATTTCTGTTATGTATTATCATATATCCGTTCACTGGGCTTTTTAAGCTCAGCCGCATTTCTTGTCACCACGGCAGGTTTTGGAGGGAAGCTGGGATATGAGTGAAGAGTGCATAAGAGCTCTTAGAGGACTACACCTTTGATAGCTACCTTGGATTAGAGTTGACTTGGAGATTTTCATTTCTAGACTTATTGTAACTTTGTTGTAATCCTTGTATTTCATTTACCTTAGATTTTATTTGTAACCTTTGAATTTAATTGTATTATTAAAGTCTTCCGCTTGTGTATGTTCTGTTTGACACCATGAATGTGATATCTTAACCCTTGTCGGTTTGGGGTGTTACAATTATGGTATCAGAGACCAGGCTGCGACTTGTAGTACATGAAACCTTGACCTGTGAAGTTTGGACCCTTAGGCTTCCACTGTAAAAGATTATAAGACAACCCTTGAAGTTTTGCCTTAGGTTTTCCCTGTAGAAACTTTAGTTATGACCGGTGAGGATTGGGTATATTATGCGATAAGACTTTGATTATTTATCTTTCTTCCGCGCCGCTCTGATTTATGCCTCTGCTTTCAGCTAGGCTATTATAAGACCATTCGTTCCGGAGACTTAGAAAATTTAGCCAGATACGCAATATAAGTTTAGTGATCACATAAGTTTAGAATGCTTTAAGACTTTTGTAGTAATGCCTTACAGGTTTCACTCTCTGATGTGACCGCATTCTTTGAATTTCGATCTCTGATTCGTTTATGATTCGTTTGGATACCTTTTCATTCGTTAAGAGAATTCGTATATGTATGAATCCGATGTGTTCGACACATTTTGTAGTTTCCCTCACTTTTGCTAAGCATATTAAGGTCCCTCTCCATACTATTTGAATCTGCTTTACTCATTTCTATTCCTATGAGAAAACTTGTGATTATCCGTCACGAGTATCGGAATTATCCAGTATGTTTTGAAGGTATTGGAAGATAAGTTCGTTCTTCTAATCTGTTTCCTTTGGGAATGCTTAATTCGATGTTATTTTGAATATGGATTTGTTGGCTAAGTATTGAGATGCTAACAACAGTCATATTAGATTTGTAATCTTTGGCAATTTGAGAAACTCGAACTCTGTACCATGGTTCCCAACCTGGTAAATAATTATGATCTCATCTGTTTTAAAATTTCGTACGTTAATCTGTCGCGGTTGTGAAGATATTTCATTTGATGATACTCGACTCGAGAGTTATTCGGTTGTTTGAAATTTTCATAATGAATTCCTTAATAAACTATCAAGATTTCCATTTGAGTGTGATCTTGTTCTGATCTGGTTATGAAGTTTGTTTAGTCACGACTCGAGGTAAACTGTGATTGCAATAAGGGCATGTGAATATGATGCAAGTATTATGACGTCTGGCCAACGTGATAATAGTTACATCATATAACTTGAACTTATTGGGATCATAGGATGTCTTGAGAAGTGCCTGAGATCAGTAAGTTGGTTGATTCAGAAACTCTATCCGTATAAGAGCAATGTTTTTTTTTTCCTAATTCTGAAACTCCGTATCTTGTGACATCGGTTGAATGGAAAGAATTGAAGGACCAGCTTTTAGAAAGTGGTTTTATCCGTCTGAGTGTGTATCCGGGGTGTACTCAAGTTGTATTCATGAAGAAGGATGATGATAGCATGAAGTTGTGTAGTGATCTCGGGAAGCTGAATATTATTTTGGTTAGAACCATTATCCGTTACCTCAAATCGACGATTTGATTAATCAACTCCAGAGTGTGAAGTTTTCCCAATGATGAAATTTAGATCTGATTAATTTTCAGTTACGTTTAAAGGAGAAAGATGTTCCTAGAATTGCCTTCCGTATTCGTTTTGATCTCTATGAGTATTGTAATGCCAATCGTATTGGCTACTGCTCCGACTGTTCCTATGAACTTGATGAATCGTGTCTTTCATGAATACTTGGACAATTTGTCATAGTATGACATATTGATATATTCAGAGATGAAAGAGAAACACGAAAATTATCTTCGTATTCTGTGTTGAGGTTTCTACGTCAGAAGAAGTTATATGTTATACTCTCAAAGAGTAAATTTTGGATTGGGATGAAGAATGAGAGGAGAGATTTTGAGAAGCTGAAAAGAGAATTGTTTTTACCCAAGAAGGGGACTTAGCTATTGTCCTTATGCAACACAGGAAGATTGTTGGTATAGCTAGAACCGCAAGAAGTGAACTATCCGACGCATGGCTTGGGAGTGACTGGTGACAGGCATGAAGAAGCTCGGGAGCAAGACGGTGAAGCATGATCTATGTTAGAAGACTTGAAGGAAGCGGTTTTGATTGAAGCACACTATTTGCTCTACTTATCTTAGTTGTAATAATATGTGTAGAGACTTGCAGCAGAAATTTTGATGGAATGGTATGAAGACGGTTGTGACTACATTAGTGGTGAAGTGGTTGGCGTGTCAACAAGTTAAGATTCGATATCAGCGTACAAGTGGTTTTCTTTAGTGTTGGATGTTCATATGTAGAAGTGAGATTAAACTTTCACGGATTTAGTAACAGAAATTCCACGCACATTTAGGAAAGACAACACGACTTGAGTGGTAGAGGGCGGTTTAACTAGTTCGGCTCACTTGGAAGAGTGGCAGTGATTTCTTTCGGCAGAAGATTATTCAAAACTACATGGCGCACCTGCAGTGATCGTGTCAGAGATTTGCGTTTCAACATCACATTCCTAGAAAGGGCTACTGAAGGCTTGAAGGTCCAGACTCGAGTTAGTAATGCTTTGCACCTCTAAACCGATGAAAAGGCAGAACAACTATTCGATGCTTGGAAAGATGTGTTGAGCAGGACTTTTGATAGAGATGAAGAACACCTTTTGAGTTAAATTAGGTTAGGGAGCTGTTTATTGAAGGACCTAAGTAAATTCAATGACTAATAGATTAGTTATCATGCTGGAAGAGAAATTATGAAACTTTAGACCGGAAATTTGTGTGTTCCGTGCAACAGTGTTGGGCGTTTTGGCATTTGAGGAAGATTTAGTCCACGACACATGAGACCTTAGATTTATTCTGACCCGTGCGATTATTCTACCTATTCCATTAGACTTTTGATACGTTTTGATATTCCGATATGTGCTTAGCTGATCGTCGATACGAATAGGTTACCCACCTCTTTTTGAAACTCTTGATACGTTGATAATTCGATATATGCTTCTCTGATCATTAGCAAGTTCCCTTAGTCCGTTCAGAATCTTAGATAGATTTGTGAAGTTTCTATCGTTTAGCATCACCTCTGTATTTGTTCCATGTTCATGATGTGTTCATGTACCTCTTGAGAGATTTCAACTATCATCTGTTACATATTTGTTTCGTATCGTTGGATCATATTCGTTATGCTTTGTCTTTTGTTGGAGAGCCTGAGGCTATCCTAGTTTTATCTAGATCGAGTCATGAGAGACAAAACCATTCCTTTTGCTAAAAATCCTTTGGGAGAATCTGTCCAAGCGCGAAGCTACTCGGAGACTGAAGAATCTATGCGTACTAGTTGTTCGCACTACTTTTCGTGATTTGATACGTTTCCGTTTGATCTTTCTACATCAATTTCGAGGACGAAATTTTCTTTTTAGACGAAAAGAGTTGTAAAACCTTAAATTCTGAATCGTCATTTTATGTACCATTTTGAATCTTACCTAAGTATGATTTAATAACTAAGTGACATTTTAACTATAGGTTATGCATTAAATTACATAATAAACAATATATATAAACTAAGTTAACAAAATAACCAAAGTTTCCTAATCTAAATAATCCTAAGCTAGCTATATCACTAAACGAATCACGCAACATCCTTACATGCCCAAAACGATTTTAAGATTATTAACCGATTTCCTAGCCTCCTTTCTGGTGTGTCGTTTGTTATGTCATATGGATAAGAGGAAACCAAATAACTTTAACTTAATAAAAGATTTGCATGCCTTTCCTTAGCCCTACCACTAACACGGTATTCCATAAACACACACACGCTTTGACAAGATTGACTCTATCGTGTATATATCCTTCTATTGTAAAGATACGTATCACATGCTACCCTATCCTAGCCCAAAATAATAAACTCTACTTTCCTGGATTAAGCCACACGTTTTGAGTGATTCTAGTATATCAACTCTTCATACAAATTTTATCTACTTCCTATTATACTCCACGCGTTTCATGGGTAAGTCTCGTACCACTTTCATGTTATATATACAGCATGTTCTACTCAACCCTAGAACAACATTTCTAAACTAAAACAAAACAGCCCCTGATAAGAAAACATAGCTAATTGAGTATTTTGTCGAGTTCGGAACGGATCACGTCGGGGTTGTGTGTGATTTAAGTACCGGTTCAGTTTGGTTCGATCGGGTCGCATGTCGGGTTAAAGGTGTGGGTTCGCTGGTGTGTTATAACTCGTGGTGGACTAATTCTTTCTGGCTCACCTATTCGTATACGCGTCGACTTGAGTTTCAATGGTGTTCGAGTTCGAACGAGTTTCGTTGGTCATAGTGTTCGTGTTGGGTCATTCGGGTTCGACTTCGAACTCAGCCTATTCACGTTTGTCTTGGAGGTATACTCTACGATTCATACTCATGTTTTATTTTTGATTATTATAAGTCTACTCCACCTCCACGTCTTAATATATGTCGCTAAGGTGATATAGATATTAAAGAATCGGATGGATAAACATGTTTCATCATACGCATGCATTAACATCTAGAGTGGAACCAAAGGAGGAGATGATCGATTGGTATATGGATCTTGTTATAATCCTTAGTAGTCGACCTGGTATAACCTGTCACCATAAAACCATGATCAAGTGTCAATAATACGATAACTTGTCGTCTTAAAAGCATGATGTTTGGACGTAGAACTAGATCCATGAGTTACATGATTTCATAATTATGAACGTTAGAAAAGAATGAAGAAAGTATCATGGTTTACTACAAAGATTTCGAAGATTTGCATGAAACCTACCTGGTTGATATATTACATCAGTAGTATGTTATTATGAAATATATCGTTATACATATATAAGGATAATAAACCAGAATTTACTTTACTATAAATTAGTAAGATGGAAGTTATGAAATTTTATAACTCACATATGGAAGGTGATATATACGATTGTTGGTGCATGCATGGATCATGTGAAAATCAAACTTGAATTCTAGTAGTATCGATTTTATAGGATACACAAATAGTTTATAAGAAGACTATAGGATACACAAATAGTTTATGGCTCTGGTCGTGAGATTGCTCTGGTGATATGATTGTGCTCGTGGCGAAGTGTCAAATAGTGAGGTCGTAAGATAGTGTGGTCGTGATATGGTAAGGTCTTGAGTTAGCTAGGTTGTGAGATGGTTTCAAAGCGTGAGGTCGTAAGATGGTGGTCGTGACTATGGTTCAAATAGTGAGGTTGTGTGATGGGTTCAAATCGTGAGGTCGTGACATGGCTCTGTTCGTGAAGATGGCTCAGAGTGTGAGGTTGTGATTGTGGCCGTGGAGATGGGTCATATAGTGAGATCGTGGGATGGTTAAGATAGTGAGGTCGTGAGATTGACAAGATTGTGTGGTAGCGATGGTTTCATTCAGGAGGGTTGAGGCGTTGTTTTTCATCGGTTAAGTGTGCTTGGTTGGTTTAGCTTTTCTTGGATCGTTGTAGAGTTTGTGGTGCGGATCTTGTGTTTGTTCAGATTTTCATGTGGGTGTGAGCTAGTTATGTAGTTTCATGTGGGTCGAGGTGTTGGGTCAGGTGAGCAAAGGTCGACTAGTTTTGACATGTGGTGGTTTTACAATCATATGGTTCTTCTTCGTCAACGGATTTTACATATCACTGTGCCACCACTCGATTTGTTTGCATGGTTGAAAGTTTATGTCTGAGGTTTCGGCAGTGTCAAGGTTGTGTGTGAAGGTCGTGGTCGGGTTTTTAACCAGTCTTCATGCTCTCAAATCGGGTGACGCCCTTAAGTGGTTAGGTGTTGTGCTAGAGTTTGAAGACAAGTTGTTCTCCTTTGTTTGTTGGATATCCATTGTCGATTAAAGGATCTTTTTTGTTGGGAATTAAATATTCAAGATGTTTAATATCGAATTCTACTCTATGTATAATTCTGCTGATAGTGCAAAACGGTTTCTGCTGATGATGTTGATTCTGCTGATAGAGCATTTCACTCTGCTGATAGGCTTAACAACTCTGCTGATGATTCTGCTGATAGCGATAGATTGTTCCTGCTGATAATGAACAACTCTGCTGATGTAAGGATAAGATCAAAAAGATATTTATTGTATTTTGGTCAACAATATACGGTAGATAATATCTTACTCCATGTGCTTAGTTAACAAGTTGTATATATAGATACATGTTATATCTGATGTACTGACACTCAATAGGATAAGTTAACCAAGTAAGTCGGTCAAGACTTTAAGCAATTTGTAAAGATCTTTTGACTATAAAAGAGATCTTAGACTAGTGATATTTAAGTGTGTGTGAAAAATATAGAAGTGTTAAGAGTTAGTCCATGCATACGTTAGAACATGCATAACTGTTAGAACAAACACAAATATATCACAAGTGATAGAAACATAAGATTCAAGGTTGTAACCCTAGTGATATTTCAAGGTCACTCGTATTATTATCTTTAATAATATTAAATCGTTTAGTGATAATCTTTATGTGTTTCATTGCTAACTAACAAACATAACAATTCCATTTCCATAACATACACAACCTTCTAAAGTTTGGTTGAGTGAATTTCGCGCACTTAATCATTTTAATACAAAATATCATACACACAAAGTTAGAGGGTTTAACCACCTTAATCGTGTGTCCAGGATTCTAGCAAGTGGTATCAGAGCCAGGTTGATATTGTTGTTTTTAGAAGAAACAAGAAATGGATGTACAAGATGTTCAAACAAATGTTGCTGCAAAGTTGCCCATGATCAAACCCAATGAGTTTGAGTTATGGAGGATGAGAGTTGAGCAATATTTCATGGTTCAAGATTATGCTCTTTGGGACATAATTCAGTATGGTGATTCCTTCACTTTAGGCTATTCAGATGTTCTTGTTGAAGGGAAAACTGTAAGAAAAAGAAATACTGGACCAGTCTCCAATGATGAAAAGAAACAAAAGAGAAATGATCAGAAAGCACGAAACTTGTTGCTTATGACCATTCCTGGTGAGCAAATGCTATCTTTTAACAAATATCTTGATGCAAAAACTCTTTTTGAAGAAATTTGTGCATGGTTTGGTGGTAATGAAACTACCAAAAAGACACAGAAGACTTTACTAAAGCACCAATTTGAAAACTTTACTGCTTTTAGTAATGAGTCTCTTGACAAACTATTTTCAAGACTACACAAGCTTGTAAGTCAGTTAGCTGTGTTGGGTGTTGAGACTGAGAAGGAAGATCTCAACATGAAGTTCTTGAAAAGTCTACCTAGTGAATTCCATACTCATGTTATTGTCTGGATGAACAAGCCAGAAATTGAAACAATGAAGCTCAATGATTTGTTTAACAACTTCAAAATTGTTGAACAAAGTCTAAAGAGAGGTGGAAATTATGGTACTAGTTTGGGAATGCTGCACTCCTATCAGTTCCTAGTGTTAGTCATACAGAAGAGGTAGATGAAGTTGAAAGTGTTTCTAATGTTACTTATGGTGGTCCTTCTACTAGTGTACAAAAGGATATTGCTGGACTTGGTGATTCAACATTTTATGCCTTTATAACCAGTCAAGCTAGTGGTTCTCCTTTAAATCATGAAGACCTTGAGCAGGTTGATGGTGATGATTTGGAAGAGATGGATATTAAGTGGCAAGTTGCTTTACTTAGCATGAGGGCTAAGAAGTTTTGGCAGAAAACTGGAAAGCAAATTACCATAAATGGTAATGATACTGCTGGGTTCGATAAGAAGAAAGTAGAATGTTTTAACTGTCATAGGTTGGGACACTTTGCTAAAGAATGTAGAAGCCCAAGGAAGCAGGATAATAGGAACACTTGGTATAAACAAGAGAGGAATAAGGAAGTACTGGTGGAAGAGCCAAAGGCTATGCTGGCCATTGATGGTATTGGATATGATTGGAGCTCTATGGCTACTGAAGAGGATGCACCACCAAATGCTGCTCTTATGGCCACTGAATTTGCTCTAATGGCTTCTTCTGATTCAGAGGTAGATATATTCCTACTTGTACTAATTCATGTCCTAATCTTAAAAATTATGAAGACATTAAAAAGAGATTTGATGCTTTTAGAGAAGAGTTAATTGATGCCCTTCATAATTTAGCTAATCACAAGAGGTGTGTAGGAGTTCTAGAAAAACAGATTCTTCATTATAAAAAGAATGAATCTACGTTTACTGATGACTTAAATGCTTTAAAAAGAGGAATAGCATTTAGAGATGAACTACTTAATGATCAAAGTAGACAGTTATCTGAAGTCAAAACTGAAAAAGAAAATGTTAAGGTAACAATAGATACTCTAGCACATTCCTCAGAAGGAATGAATAAGATTTGGGAAGCTCAGGTAATTGATAAAGCTAATTCAGGTGTAGGTTACAAAACTGTTCCTCCACCATATAGAGGTGTTCCTTCACCTCCAGGTGTTGACCTAGCACATACAGGCTTAGCTGAGTTCCAAGAACCAATTATGGAATATGGTTCTAAGACTAGTAAGAGTCTTAAGGTAGCAAAGATAAGTAAAAGTTTAGATAAAACTTTACATTATCAGGACAAGGTGTCCTTTGCTAAGAAAGGAGATGCTATAGTTGTTGAAGATTGTACAACTGATAGTGATGATGATGAAGAAGAACAGGTTATGTCTAAACCTGAAGTGGTTAAGAAAGTAGAAACAAGTGTTTCTAAGGTAGTCAAACACAATACTGATAGGCCTCATACAAACATTAAGCATGTTAGGCAACCAGTTAGATATTTTGAGCAATATAGAACCACCAACAAGCCCAGAGGTAACCAAAGGAATTGGAACAACCTCAAGTCTAACCAATTAGGTGATGACTTTGCTTTTTATAATAAAGCTTGTTATACATGTGGTAGTTTTGGCCATCTTGCAGCTTTCTGCAACCAATGGGTATCTGGGTATGAAAACCATAGAGTGAATCACAAAAGGCAAACACCTAAATCTCACTTTCACTCTAGTTCTAAGAAATCAAACCCCAGAGTAGTCAAAAACAAGTCTATCTCAAAATCTGTTTCTGCTGATAGACCAAATGATCCTGCTGATAGCAAATTTTACTCTGCTGCCCGACCATTTATGACTATTAACCCAAAATCAACAGCTAAGGGTGCAAAAACATTTATCAAACATGCACCTACAACTGTTCTAAGTCCCATTCAATCAAAATCAGTGGTCCATAAACAAATTTGGAGACCAAAGGGTAGAACTACAAAGTTAGCAGATTCTGCTGATAAGTGTGTGGTTCACTCTGCTGATAAGGGAAAAAGGGCAAATGCTGTTAAGGCCTCAGCATGTTGGATTCACAAATCCAATGTTGCATCAACTATTCTTAAAAGATTCAATTACATTGATGCAAGAGGCAGATCCAAGTCAGTAATGGCTTGGATCCCCAAAAGAAACTAACACTCTTATTTGTGTGCAGGGACATTCAAATGATCAGGAAGAGGATCAAGGATACTCAGATAGTGGATGTTCAAGACACATGACAGGCAACATGTCTTATCTCTCAGATTTTGAAGCTTTAAATGGAGGATATGTGATGCGTGGTTTTGTAACCTTACAACAGGTTTTACCTCTCGAGGGATCTCAAGAGGCTTACAACCCCACCAGGCAGTGTACCTGACCGATGTAGTATAGTGTAGTGGTAAGTACGGGGGATTGATCGTTCTCCACAGGGAATAGTGTTCGTTAGGTGTGAAGGTCTACTCTAATTAGGTCTAAAGGTTGAGGAAGATTCTTTTTATGTTTTTATAATTTTTATGAAAGCAAGTAAAATCTCGGTTTTGAAAGAGTGGGCGGAATTAGTTGCTAGCCAACTAACCCAAATTACTACGAATGCAAATAAAATAAAATAACAAAAATGAAAATGTGGTGAGAAACTTATGTGTAGAGAAATGTGTTTACTTAGATTTCCTTACTCCCTAACTATCTTTTACCGGTTAATTAGTGTGTATTAGTCGCGTGGATGACGGGTGTATTCCTTAATACCATTCGTGGGTGGCGTACTTACTTCCCCAACTCTACAAGCTCCTACTTCACTCCTATGTCGAGCCGGCTAGGAAGCTCCTAACATGGGATCACTAGAATTCGCTTGTGCATTAAATACAACCATAAAAACCTTTAGTACGCATTTGGTTCATGTTTCTTAAGACGTTCAAGCAAGTTACCGAATAGGAAGTTAGCCAGTTTTCTTAAGCCTAACATAGATAAACAATCATCCAATACAACTAACAACACACTAATAACCAATAATCAATAGCTAGGTTTCATTAGATCTAAGCAAACACAAGATAAATTTAGCCTAACATGTTAAACAAAAGACAAGAATAAGATAGAATCAAACAACACATAGACATATTGAATGATTAATTGATAACTTATCTTTCAATGTAACATGGAAGATCTCAAGGCAAAAAGCCTTGAAAAAGAAGCTAAATTCGTCCTAGGGTTTTCTCCCAAAATTCCACACACTAAGCTCTCCCTAATGACAAAAAATTAGAAAACTATATATAGACTTTTGCATCTGACGGCGTCACCTTATGGATTGTGACGCCGTCACCTCGCCGCTTCTAGGGTTCCCGGATGACCTTCTTGACGCTGTCCCTCTTTAGCTCTTCAAAAATCCATTCTGGCTTATCAAGGCTTGACGCCGTCAGCTCGTGAACGTGACGCCGTCCCCTTATGATTTAAGCCGTGACGCCCTTGATCAACTTAAAGCGTGACGCCGTCAGAATTCACATGCTATTTTCACTGGCCTATCATGAGTAAATTTCACGTCCACTTTTTCTTGCCAAGGCATGACGCCGTCTAGAGTAAATTGTGACGCCGTCAAAGGTAACTTTTAGCCGATTTTTGAGACTTTGTCGTTTTCTTCACTTTTATGCTCCAAAAACGTCCAAAATGCCTCCTTTTCCAGATTTCTCCTCAAAAGTACCTAAAATGACAAAAGGAACGATTTAGGGCGATATTTGATCAAATAAATACGATTTAAGGCTTAAATGACCCCTTAAAAGCGGTACACTTTTCGCCTCATCAAATACCCTTACACTTGAGATTTGCTTGTCCTCAAGCAAATGCGCTTTTATTCTAATCAAAATACAAGTTAGGGGTCATTTAATGCAAACATAAAAGTAATTACAACAAATAATCGTTCCACTTCAATCATAATAAGCACGGAGATTACAAACTAGCACCTCACAAGTAGTGTTTAGATACTCACATCTCTCAAGTGTCATCAAAATAAATCTCATAAATGAAAACGGATAATATCTCTCACTACCTGTCATAGCAAATAGATTACCATAGGCTTGGGAAAGGATCGAAAACCTCCTCCACTAGGCGTAAGCACCAAAGATAAACTATCAAAGAGGGCTTTTAAATGGGTTATAACGTTAGGTGTAGGGAAAAGGAAAACACGGTCTTGTTGGATAAAGGATGTTTTACTGGTGGCGAGTTAAAGATCTTGATCAATTACATGTACTATACAATGTTGCTAAGCCAAGACTAGACTCAATCTTAAGCTAGAATGAAATAACAAAAACAAAAACAAAACATAAAACAAACATAAAATGAAACGGGATGGTAGTCCGTATGTTTTTTTCTATTTTCTTTTTCTCATTTTTTTTTTTTATTTTTCTTAATTTTTTGATTTTTTTTTCTTTTTTTTTTTTTTTTTTTTTTTTTTTTTTTTTTTTTTTGCATACACTTTTGCCCTACCATCCAAAATAATACATCATAGGGGCATTGCATTCCCCTTACACTTGAACTTTTACATAACTTTACAAATACTAATCTAATGACTCGAATTAAGATAATTGAAAAACTTGGAGTACTTTTAAAACATTTAGCATATATGGGGTAATAAATGATGTTCTTCCCCATTACTCCATTACACTAGTACTTTACCCATGAGTCCCAATCGTCCCAAAACAATATGTACAAGGATATGACTCGACTTAGCAACCATGTAATCAACTAGATAATTA
The DNA here is from genome assembly GCA_021014915.2 of Artemisia tridentata subsp. tridentata. NCBI lineage: Eukaryota > Viridiplantae > Streptophyta > Magnoliopsida > Asterales > Asteraceae > Artemisia > Artemisia tridentata. The sequence continues at coordinate 195,698,345 of CP139501.1, read as the reverse complement.
ACTTGGGTTTAAACAAATGTTGTAACAATAATGCACTAAAAATGAGTGCATACAAGGTAGGCTAAGGCGATTTGGGTGTACATTTAAGTGGGGTGTAACAAATTCTTCCTTCAAGTAAAATGCTTAAAGGTCGAAACGAAAAGATAGGCTCTGAGGGGTGTACTAGGGGTATCGTGTACTAAAAATGAGTACAACGCAAAGGGGTGTGGGAGAATTACTTGACCAATGTAGCCGAAGTAATTATAACAAAAACACAGGTGTAAAACAATGGGTTAATCCTAATGCCTCTTATCATGTAGCAAATCTAACTACACGAATGTAGTCTCACTTGTGGCCTTGGAATGGTCCTAACGCAAGTTCTAGAATCTAAGTGCTACCGGTACACACATCATAGCATAAATGCTTTTCCTACCAATTCTAGGGGCGAACCTCACATATTTGGGGGTGGAAAAATTTTTTAGTGGTACGGTTTTGTGCTAGTCATATAACTCCTATCCATGAGACGCTCATTAAGATCAAAGTTTCACTCCTATATGTTGTAAAAAATTTTAAATTTGGCACTAAAATTACCCTAACAAGTATTTCTCTCAGTTTTATTACACATCTACTATTAAACAAACAAAAATCAAGCGCAATTGTATTCTCTAAAATCGTACTTTTACCCTCCCCTTACACTTAAGATGAACATTGTCCCCAATGTTCAAATAACAAGATGTAAAAGAAAAAGTAAAAGAATGAAATCAAATACTCCCCTGATTCGCTCGGTGGATAATGAAGTTACACGGTTAAATCTTCCTCCAAAGTAATGTAGAAGCTCCATGACTAATGCATCGCCACAAGCTTGATCCAAAAACATCTCCTTGTCCAAAATAACCTATTAAACCTGAGAAAACAAACACGAAAACCTGCATAACATCGGCGGGAAAAAATCTATATATAAGGATATAATGCTTGTGGAATGATAACTTTGCAGATTCCTGGAAATATAAGTTGGAGATTTTAATAAAAACTTTTTTAAAAACAAAACTTTTAAAAATTTCTGGAAAATTAAATCTGACGCCGTCAGGTTTATAAACCATGACGCCGTCAGAAATGACCTGACAAAAATTTTCATTTTAAGTTTCCGGAAAATTTCTGGAAAAACCTTTACCTTACTTCCTGGAAATCCTGCAAAACATCATTATGACTCGATACAAGCATTTGACTCAAACAAATACTAATATGTATGTTCATTTAATATTATTACGATTCATGTTCATTTGTTCTAATAAACCGATTTAGATTTCCCTTACACTTATCTTTTGCAAAATACCTTTATATGTAGTTAAGACGAAGTTAAAAACAAAATAAAGCATTTTCACAAATTAGTTTTGAACATGAATCAATAATAATAAAAATTAAACACACATACGGAAACAAATAAAATCAAACAAGCAAATAAATAAACACACAAAGCAAATAAAGCAAGTAACGCTTGGGTTGCCTCCTAAGAAGCGCTTGTTTTTGTTCGAGTCATGAGCCTGACTCTACCCTTATTTAATGGATAAAGGAGAGGTTTTCCCTACACTTAGGATTAAGTGCGGGTGATAGTAGCGATACACACCAGCTCGGTAGGAGTATGCCACGTGAGGAAAGAGTGGTGGATGAATTATATTCTCAAAGGGGTGTGCTCCTTTCATCATAACCTTGCCTAGTTCACTTTGGTCAATGGGTGATTTTGAGTTTCCTCCTAAAAAGGGATCATCTTCTATCAACTTCGAGAGATTCCTAGTTGGGAATCCATCTTGACCTAATAAACCCGGTTTAAACCCATAGTGTTTCTTGTGATCTATCATGAATGGGTGATGTAAGTATGTAAGGTCATGGTTCACTCCTATATTAGCTTCCTCACTACAAGGCTTAATGTCTACTACCTTAAACTTAAGATTACCCGGACTACATGGTTTGATGGGTGGATCGGGACCTAATTCAATTCCTAAGTTCACATTTAAGGATGGAAGATTAGGTAACGGTTTTGGTTTAGGCTCCGGTTCATCAAAACTAGGAACTTCCATAGAACTAAGAGTAAGGTTGTGATCACTAAAAGCATTCAAACCTATATCCTCTAGTTGTGTTTGGTTCAAAGGTTCTACCACTATTGGGGTTCCTATAGTCTCTTCTACTTCTTTCGGGTAAGTCACGGGCGGTGTATGTCCCTCAAATGATGGTTGGACTTGTGGGGTACTTGGTGGTTTTAGATTACTTACCTCATCATTCCTTATGTCAAGATCACCTATATCCTCATCATGTGTTTTAGTAGGATCTAACCCTAACATTTTACCAAGTATCTCAAGTGCTTCTCTAGGCATCTCAACTTCAATGTCCGAATCATAAGGATCATCCTGAATATTCTGACTGCTATATTCAAATTGCCCAAAAGATTCATCATGTGTTTCTTGAGATTCATCGTCATCGATCATAAAACCTAGGTCTTTTTGATCAATGTGATCATGCTCGGCTAGATCCTCCATCACATCAAGATAACCTAAGTGTTCACCCTGTATTATGGTAGTGCCTAACCATGACATGCAGCTAGGTGGCTCAACTCTACCCTCATCCCCAAACAAACTTGTTTCATGATCCTTGAAATTTGTGGTCAATTGACTTGTATTAATGTTTGTTGGGTTGTCTACCATATAATAATATTGGGCACAATTCTCAATAGCTTCCCATGCTTTCTCATCACTTAATTCCCTAATATCCCTGCCGGCAATATGGTAAATGTCCCTTTGGGCATGTCGGTCGACATGATTGTAAAAGATTTGAGTTAGGGACCAAAAATCGAAGTTATGATGAGGGACTTTTTGGAGTAAATATTTAAAACGAGTCCATGCATCATAGAGAGGTTCATCTTTATGTTGTTTAAACATCAAGATGTCATATGGAGTGGGTGAATTACGTGGTTGGTGGTATGGTGGATTCGCGTTCTCCATAATGGTGAACGGAAGAGTCAATGGAAATTACGAACAAACAAACAAAGAAATAAGATAGACTAAAGAAGACCTATAAAATAAAAATAAAAATCTCACTAGAAAGGAATCTAGTGAGTAGACCTAATAAAATAAAAATTCAACCTAAACAATAACTATTCCCCGGCAGCGGCGCCAAAAACTTGATGCGTGGTTTTGTAACCTTACAACAGGTTTTACCTCTCGAGGGATCTCAAGAGGCTTACAACCCACCAGGCAGTGTACCTGACCGATGTAGTATAGTGTAGTGGTAAGTACGGGGGATTGATCGTTCTCCACAGGGAATAGTGTTCGTTAGGTGTGAAGGTCTACTCTAATTAGGTCTAAAGGTTGAGGAAGATTCTTTTTATGTTTTTATAATTTTTATGAAAGCAAGTAAAATCTCGGTTTTGAAAGAGTGGGCGGAATTAGTTGCTAGCCAACTAACCCAAATTACTACGAATGCAAATAAAATAAAATAACAAAAATGAAAATGTAGTGAGAAACTTATGTGTAGAGAAATGTGTTTACTTAGATTTCCTTACTCCCTAACTATCTTTTACCGGTTAATTAGTGTGTATTAGTCGCGTGGATGACGGGTGTATTCCTTAATACCATTCGTGGGGTGGCGTACATACTTCCCCAACTCTACAAGCTCCTACTTCACTCCTATGTCGAGCCGGCTAGGAAGCTCCTAACATGGGATCACTAGAATTCGCTTGTGCATTAAATACAACCATAAAAACCTTTAGTACGCATTTGGTTCATGTTTCTTAAGACGTTCAAGCAAGTTACCGAATAGGGAAATTAGCCAGTTTTCTTAAGCCTAACATAGATAAACAATCATCCAATACAACTAACAACACACTAATAACCAATAATCAATAGCTAGGTTTCATTAGATCTAAGCAAACACAAGATAAATTTAGCCTAACATGTTAAACAAAAGACAAGAATAAGATAGAATCAAACAACACATAGACATATTGAATGATTAATTGATAACTTATCTTTCAATGTAACATGGAAGATCTCAAGGCAAAAGCCTTGAAAAAGTAGCTAAAATCGTCTTAGGGTTTTCTCCAAAATTCCACACACTAAGCTCTCCTAATGACAAAAATTAGAAAACTATATATAGAAATTTTGCATCTGACGGCGTCACCTTATGGATCAAAACCCATAAATAAAATTTTTAAATAAGGGGGTTTTTTGGGTAAGGGTTTTAAACCTCAAAAAAGTTTTGGGAAAATGATAAAAACATGATTGCTTGCTAAAAGGCAAAAAACACAAAGCCACTTGTAACCCCCAAAAATTTTTAACCCCAAAATAATCAGCTTTTTTTTATGCAATTTATGGACTTATTTGGAGGGTTTTCCCAGTGATAAATAATGCTAAGAGATATTGTCTAGTTATTACTGATGATATAGTAGATTTAAGGGGTTTTTTTTTTTTAGCCAAAAGGATGAAAATAAGACCCCTTAAAGGATTATTATCAGATAAAAAACCAAAAAAGAAAAAGTAAAATTTCTTTAAAAAGTGAAAATGGGACAGATTTTAAGTAGAGTTATGGATGTTTCCCTGCAAAGAAAAAGGTATTAAGAGAAAATTTAAGTGTTCGAACCCCACAACAGAATGGTGAAAGGGGAAAGAAAAAAATAAAAAACCACTAATTAAAAGTCTAGAAAATGTTAGTGTTTTAAGTACCAAAAAATTTTTGGGCAGGGCAGTAAAGTTGTTATTTTTTAAAATAGATTTTTTTTTGCCCCCCAAATAAGAATCATATAAAATTTTTTAATGGTAAACCCCCTGAATAGGATTTCTTGCCAAGGCATGACGCCGTCTAGAGTAAATTGTGACGCCGTCAAAGGTAACTTTTAGCCGATTTTTGAGACTTTGTCGTTTTCTTCACTTTTATGCTCCAAAAACGTCCAAAATGCCTCCTTTTCCAGATTTCTCCTCAAAAGTACCTAAAATGACAAAAGGAACGATTTAGGGCGATATTTGATCAAATAAATACGATTTAAGGCTTAAATGACCCCTTAAAAGCGGTACACTTTTCGCCTCATCAAATACCCTTACACTTGAGATTTGCTTGTCCTCAAGCAAATGCGCTTTTATTCTAATCAAAATACAAGTTAGGGGTCATTTAATGCAAACATAAAAGTAATTACAACAAATAATCGTTCCACTTCAATCATAATAAGCACGGAGATTACAAACTAGCACCTCACAAGTAGTGTTTAGATACTCACATCTCTCAAGTGTCATCAAAATAAATCTCATAAATGAAAACGGATAATATCTCTCACTACCTGTCATAGCAAATAGATTACCATAGGCTTGGGAAAGGATCGAAAACCTCCTCCACTAGGCGTAAGCACCAAAGATAAACTATCAAAGAGGGCTTTTAAATGGGTTATAACGTTAGGTGTAGGGAAAAGGAAAACACGGTCTTGTTGGATAAAGGATGTTTTACTGGTGGCGAGTTAAAGATCTTGATCAATTACATGTACTATACAATGTTGCTAAGCCAAGACTAGACTCAATCTTAAGCTAGAAATGAAATAACAAAAACAAAAACAAAAACATAAAACAAACATAAAATGAAACGGGATGGTAGTCCGTATGTTTTTTTCTATTTTTCTTTTTCTCATTTTTTTTTTTTATTTTTCTTAATTTTTTTGATTTTTTTTTCTTTTTTTTTTTTTTTTTTTTTTTTTTTTTTTTTTTTTTTTTTGCATACACTTTTGCCCTACCATCCAAAATAATACATCATAGGGGCATTGCATTCCCCTTACACTTGAACTTTTACATAACTTTACAAATACTAATCTAATGACTCGAATTAAGATAATTGAAAAACTTGGAGTACTTTTAAAACATTTAGCATATATGGGGGTAATAAATGATGTTCTTCCCCATTACTCCATTACACTAGTACTTTACCCATGAGTCCCAATCGTCCCAAAACAATATGTACAAGGATATGACTCGACTTAGCAACCATGTAATCAACTAGATAATTAACTTGGGTTTAAACAAATGTTGTAACAATAATGCACTAAAAATGAGTGCATACAAGGTAGGCTAAGGCGATTTGGGTGTACATTTAAGTGGGGTGTAACAAATTCTTCCTTCAAGTAAAATGCTTAAAGGTCGAAACGAAAAGATAGGCTCTGAGGGGTGTACTAGGGGTATCGTGTACTAAAAATGAGTACAACGCAAAGGGGTGTGGGAGAATTACTTGACCAATGTAGCCGAAGTAATTATAACAAAAACACAGGTGTAAAACAATGGGTTAATCCTAATGCCTCTTATCATGTAGCAAATCTAACTACACGAATGTAGTCTCACTTGTGGCCTTGGAATGGTCCTAACGCAAGTTCTAGAATCTAAGTGCTACCGGTACACACATCATAGCATAAATGCTTTTCCTACCAATTCTAGGGGCGAACCTCACATATTTGGGGGTGGAAAAATTTTTTAGTGGTACGGTTTTGTGCTAGTCATATAACTCCTATCCATGAGACGCTCATTAAGATCAAAGTTTCACTCCTATATGTTGTAAAAAATTTTAAATTTGGCACTAAAATTACCCTAACAAGTATTTCTCTCAGTTTTATTACACATCTACTATTAAACAAACAAAAATCAAGCGCAATTGTATTCTCTAAAATCGTACTTTTACCCTCCCCTTACACTTAAGATGAACATTGTCCCCAATGTTCAAATAACAAGATGTAAAAGAAAAAGTAAAAGAATGAAATCAAATACTCCCCTGATTCGCTCGGTGGATAATGAAGTTACACGGTTAAATCTTCCTCCAAAGTAATGTAGAAGCTCCATGACTAATGCATCGCCACAAGCTTGATCCAAAAACATCTCCTTGTCCAAAATAACCTATTAAACCTGAGAAAACAAACACGAAAACCTGCATAACATCGGCGGGAAAAAATCTATATATAAGGATATAATGCTTGTGGAATGATAACTTTGCAGATTCCTGGAAATATAAGTTGGAGATTTTAATAAAAACTTTTTTAAAAACAAAACTTTTAAAAATTTCTGGAAATTAAATCTGACGCCGTCAGGTTATAAACCATGACGCCGTCAGAAATGACCTGACAAAAATTTTCATTTTAAGTTTCCGGAAAATTTCTGGAAAAACCTTTACCTTACTTCCTGGAAATCCTGCAAAACATCATTATGACTCGATACAAGCATTTGACTCAAACAAATACTAATATGTATGTTCATTTAATATTATTACGATTCATGTTCATTTGTTCTAATAAACCGATTTAGATTTCCCTTACACTTATCTTTTGCAAAATACCTTTATATGTAGTTAAGACGAAGTTAAAAACAAAATAAAGCATTTTCACAAATTAGTTTTGAACATGAATCAATAATAATAAAAATTAAACACACATACGGAAACAAATAAAATCAAACAAGCAAATAAATAAACACACAAAGCAAATAAAGCAAGTAACGCTTGGGTTGCCTCCTAAGAAGCGCTTGTTTTTGTTCGAGTCATGAGCCTGACTCTACCCTTATTTAATGGATAAAGGAGAGGTTTTCCCTACACTTAGGATTAAGTGCGGGTGATAGTAGCGATACACACCAGCTCGGTAGGAGTATGCCACGTGAGGAAAGAGTGGTGGATGAATTATATTCTCAAAGGGGTGTGCTCCTTTCATCATAACCTTGCCTAGTTCACTTTGGTCAATGGGTGATTTTGAGTTTCCTCCTAAAAAGGGATCATCTTCTATCAACTTCGAGAGATTCCTAGTTGGGAATCCATCTTGACCTAATAAACCCGGTTTAAACCCATAGTGTTTCTTGTGATCTATCATGAATGGGTGATGTAAGTATGTAAGGTCATGGTTCACTCCTATATTAGCTTCCTCACTACAAGGCTTAATGTCTACTACCTTAAACTTAAGATTACCCGGACTACATGGTTTGATGGGTGGATCGGGACCTAATTCAATTCCTAAGTTCACATTTAAGGATGGAAGATTAGGTAACGGTTTTGGTTTAGGCTCCGGTTCATCAAAACTAGGAACTTCCATAGAACTAAGAGTAAGGTTGTGATCACTAAAAGCATTCAAACCTATATCCTCTAGTTGTGTTTGGTTCAAAGGTTCTACCACTATTGGGGTTCCTATAGTCTCTTCTACTTCTTTCGGGTAAGTCACGGGCGGTGTATGTGCCTCAAATGATGGTTGGACTTGTGGGGTACTTGGTGGTTTTAGATTACTTACCTCATCATTCCTTATGTCAAGATCACCTATATCCTCATCATGTGTTTTAGTAGGATCTAACCCTAACATTTTACCAAGTATCTCAAGTGCTTCTCTAGGCATCTCAACTTCAATGTCCGAATCATAAGGATCATCCTGAATATTCTGACTGCTATATTCAAATTGCCCAAAAGATTCATCATGTGTTTCTTGAGATTCATCGTCATCGATCATAAAACCTAGGTCTTTTTGATCAATGTGATCATGCTCGGCTAGATCCTCCATCACATCAAGATAACCTAAGTGTTCACCCTGTATTATGGTAGTGCCTAACCATGACATGCAGCTAGGTGGCTCAACTCTACCCTCATCCCCAAACAAACTTGTTTCATGATCCTTGAAATTTGTGGTCAATTGACTTGTATTAATGTTTGTTGGGTTGTCTACCATATAATAATATTGGGCACAATTCTCAATAGCTTCCCATGCTTTCTCATCACTTAATTCCCTAATATCCCTGCCGGCAATATGGTAAATGTCCCTTTGGGCATGTCGGTCGACATGATTGTAAAAGATTTGAGTTAGGGACCAAAAATCGAAGTTATGATGAGGGACTTTTTGGAGTAAATATTTAAAACGAGTCCATGCATCATAGAGAGGTTCATCTTTATGTTGTTTAAACATCAAGATGTCATATGGAGTGGGTGAATTACGTGGTTGGTGGTATGGTGGATTCGCGTTCTCCATAATGGTGAACGGAAGAGTCAATGGAAATTACGAACAAACAAACAAAGAAATAAGATAGACTAAAGAAGACCTATAAAAATAAAATAAAAATCTCACTAGAAAGGAATCTAGTGAGTAGACCTAATAAAATAAAAATTCAACCTAAACAATAACTATTCCCCGGCAGCGGCGCCAAAAACTTGATGCGTGGTTTTGTAACCTTACAACAGGTTTTACCTCTCGAGGGATCTCAAGAGGCTTACAACCCCACCAGGCAGTGTACCTGACCGATGTAGTATAGTGTAGTGGTAAGTACGGGGGATTGATCGTTCTCCACAGGGAATAGTGTTCGTTAGGTGTGAAGGTCTACTCTAATTAGGTCTAAAGGTTGAGGAAGATTCTTTTTATGTTTTTATAATTTTTATGAAAGCAAGTAAAATCTCGGTTTTGAAAGAGTGGGCGGAATTAGTTGCTAGCCAACTAACCCAAATTACTACGAATGCAAATAAAATAAAATAACAAAAATGAAAATGTAGTGAGAAACTTATGTGTAGAGAAATGTGTTTACTTAGATTTCCTTACTCCCTAACTATCTTTTACCGGTTAATTAGTGTGTATTAGTCGCGTGGATGACGGGTGTATTCCTTAATACCATTCGTGGGGTGGCGTACATACTTCCCCAACTCTACAAGCTCCTACTTCACTCCTATGTCGAGCCGGCTAGGAAGCTCCTAACATGGGATCACTAGAATTCGCTTGTGCATTAAATACAACCATAAAAACCTTTAGTACGCATTTGGTTCATGTTTCTTAAGACGTTCAAGCAAGTTACCGAATAGGAAGTTAGCCAGTTTTCTTAAGCCTAACATAGATAAACAATCATCCAATACAACTAACAACACACTAATAACCAATAATCAATAGCTAGGTTTCATTAGATCTAAGCAAACACAAGATAAATTTAGCCTAACATGTTAAACAAAAGACAAGAATAAGATAGAATCAAACAACACATAGACATATTGAATGATTAATTGATAACTTATCTTTCAATGTAACATGGAAGATCTCAAGGCAAAAAGCCTTGAAAAAGAAGCTAAATTCGTCCTAGGGTTTTCTCCCAAAATTCCACACACTAAGCTCTCCCTAATGACAAAAAATTAGAAAACTATATATAGACTTTTGCATCTGACGGCGTCACCTTATGGATTGTGACGCCGTCACCTCGCCGCTTCTAGGGTTCCCGGATGACCTTCTTGACGCCGTCCCTCTTTAGCTCTTCAAAAATCCATTCTGGCTTATCAAGGCTTGACGCCGTCAGCTCGTGAACGTGACGCCGTCCCCTTATGATTTAAGCCGTGACGCCCTTGATCAAGTTAAAGCGTGACGCCGTCAGAATTCACATGCTATTTTCACTGGCCTATCATGAGTAAATTTCACGTCCACTTTTTCTTGCCAAGGCATGACGCCGTCCAGAGTAAATTGTGACGCCGTCAAAGGTAACTTTTAGCCGATTTTTGAGACTTTGTCGTTTTCTTCACTTTTATGCTCCAAAAACGTCCAAAATGCCTCCTTTTCCAGATTTCTCCTCAAAAGTACCTAAAATGACAAAAGGAACGATTTAGGGCAATATTTGATCAAATAAATACGATTTAGGGCTTAAATGACCCCTTAAAAGCGGTACACTTTTCGCTTCATCAATATGTTACCTTTGGAGGGGGTGTTCGTGGCAAAATTTCTGGTAAAGGTACAATCAAAACCGGAAATTTAGATTTTGAAGATGTGTACTATGTAAAAGAGCTAAATTATAATCTTTTTAGTGTTTCACAAATGTGTGACAAAAAGAATAATGTTCTTTTCTGTGAGACTGAATGTCTTGTACTTTCTCCTGATTTTAAGATGCCTGATGAAAGTCAAGTACTTCTTAGAATTCCTAGAAAGGGCAATATGTACAGTGTAGACATGAAGAATATTATTCCTAAAAAGAATTTAACTTGTCTTGTTGCAAAGGCCACATTGGAAGAATCAATGAAATGGCATAGAAGGCTTGGTCATATTAACTTCAAAACCATAAATAAAATTGTTAAGAATGGTTTGGTAAGAGGTTTACCTCACAAAAGATTTGAAAATGATCAAACATGCATTGCTTGTCTAAAAGGCAAACAACACAAAGCCACTTGTAAGCCCAAAATTTTTAACTCTATTAATCAGTCTTTGTTTATGCTACATATGGACTTATTTGGACCTGTTTCAGTGATGAGCATAATGCATAAGAGATATTGTCTAGTTATTACTGATGACTATAGTAGATTTACATGGGTTTTCTTTTTAGCCACTAAGGATGAAACATCAAGCATCCTTAAGGACTTCATTACTCAGATAGAAAACCAAGTAAGCAAGAAAGTGAAAGTCATTAGAAGTGATAATGGGACAGAGTTTAAGAATAGAGTTATGGATGATTTCTGCAAAGAAAAAGGTATTAAGAGAGAATTTAGTGTTGCTAGAACACCACAACAGAATGGTGTAGCTGAAAGAAAGAATAGAACACTAATTGAAGCTGCTAGAACAATGTTAGCTGATTCTAAGCTACCAATAAATTTTTGGGCAGAGGCAGTCAACACTGCTTGTTATGTTCAAAATAGAGTTTTAGTTGTGCAGCCTCATAATAAGACATCATATGAACTTTTTAATGGTAGAAACTCCTGCAATAGGATTTCTTAGACCTTTTGGATGTCATGTGACAATTCTCAATACCTTAGACCATTTAGGAAAATTCGATGGTAAGGCAGATGAAGGTTTCTTTGTTGGTTATTCTCTTAATAGCAAAGCTTTTAGAGTTTACAACACAAGAAAAGAAATCGTAGAAGAAAATCTACATGTGGAGTTTTTAGAAAACAAATCCAATGTAGAAGGTCAAGGACCAAAATGGCTATTTGATCTGGAATATCTAACAAATTCAATGAATTATGTGCCTTTTGTTGCAGAAACTAATGATTTTGCAGGTTCAAATACAACAAATGAGGCAGAGTTAGAGAAAGATCAAGATTATGTGATAATGCCAATATGGTCAAGTACAATTGTGGAATCAACTTCGACAACTGATGAACCTTCTTCTAGCAAAGCTAAAGAAAGTGTTGAAGATGAAAGTAAAGAGTATGGAACTCAGGAACAACAAAGTATTTCTGCTGGTAGTATTTCTATTGCTGCTGGTAGTGTATCTGTTTCTGCTAATGACTCTGCTGATAAGCTTACTGATTCTGTTGTTCGGCCAAATGACTCTGCTGCTGGCCCTTCAGAAACAAAAGATGCAGAATTCTCAGATAATGAGGTGGATTACAACAATCTTCCATCAAATTATCAAGTTCCTACTACACCACAATCAAGAATTCATAAAGTTCATTCCCTGGATCATGTGATTGGAGATATACAGTCAGGTGTGAAGACAAGACAACAATTGAAGTCTTCAGACCAACAAGGGCTTCTTGATGCCCTTTATGCTTCAAAACAGCATGAGCTTTTAAACTCTTGCTTGTTTGTATGTTTTCTATCACAAGTTGAACCAAAGATAATTCTTACAGCCCTAGATGATTCAAGCTAGTTAGAGGCTATGCAAGAAGAGCTTCTTCAGTTCAAGATTCAAAAGGTTTGGGTGCTAGTTGATTTACCTACAGGTGTGAAGGTAATTGGCACTAGATGGGTTTTTAAGAACAAAAGGGATGAAAGAGGAATTGTGATCAAGAACAAAGCTAGATTAGTAGCGCAAGGGTACACACAAGAAGAAGGGATAGATTATGATGAAGTTTATGCTCCAGTAGCAAGGATTGAGGCGATTAGGCTTTTCTTAACTTATGCTTCATTTTTAGGCTTCACAGTCTACCAAATGGATGTCAAAAGTGCATTTTTATATGGTGAAATTGGAGAAGAGGTATATGTTTCACAACCTCCAGGCTTCATTGACCCATTACATCCAAACAAAGTGTACAGAGTAGTGAAAGCTCTCTATGGCCTTCATCAAGCACCAAGAGCTTGGTATGCAACACTAGCTTCCTACTTATTAGAAAATGGATTTCAAAGAGGAAAGATTGATCAGACACTTTTCATCAAACAGCACAAGAAGGATCTTCTGTTAGTGTAGGTGTATGTGGATGACATTATCTTTGGATCTACTAGGAAAGATATGTGTTTAGAGTTTGAGAAGCTTATGAAAGATAAGTTTCAGATGAGTTCTATGGGAGAACTTACATTCTTTTTGGGTTTTCAAGTTAAGCAATCATCTGAAGGCATATTTATTAGTCAAGACAAATATGTTGCAGAGATACTTAGAAAATTTCAATTTGCTGATTCAAAAATAGCAAGCACACCAATGGACTCTGAGAAGCACCTTCTGAAAGATGAAGATGGAGAGAATGTAGATGTACACAATTACAGATCTATGATAGGCTCTTTGATGTATCATACATCATCTAGACCTGATATCATGTTTCCTGTTTGTGTTTGTGCAAGATTTCAAGTTTCTCCAAAGGTTTCTCATTTAACTGCAGTCAAGAGAATTTTTAGATATCTCAAGGGTCAACCAAGGTTGGGTCTATGGTATTCAAAGGAATCTCCTTTTGACTTGGTAGCATACTCGGATAGTGATTATGCTGGTGCTAGCTTGGACAGAAAGTCAACAACTGGAGGATGTCAATTCCTTGGGTGTAGACTTGTCTCATGGCAGTGTAAGAAGCAAACAAGTGTGGCAAATTCAACAACTGAAGCTGAATACATAGCTGCTGCAAGTTGCTCTAGTCAAGTTCTATGGCTTCAAAACCAACTCCTTGATTATGGGTACAATTTCTTAAACACTGTTATTCATATTGATAATAGTAGTACAATTTGTATTATTAAAAATCCAGTGCAACATTCTAAAACAAAACACATTGAAATTAGACATCACTTTATAAGAGACTGCAATGAGAAAAGATTAATTCAAGTTCTTAAAATTACTTCAGAACATAATTTTGCAGATCTGCTAACAAAAGCTTTTGATGTTTCAAGGTTTCAGTACTTGGTAGCAAGTATTGGAATGCTTAATCTTTAAATTTTCAATATGATGTGTTTTTGTAAATAAATTTTTGTTGTTGCTACTGATTCATAAGGTACTGCTAATGTATCATAAGGTACTGCTAAAGCACACAAGGTGCTGCTAGTACAAAATTAAAATTGTGTTATTCATATAGTTGGTTTTATGATTATACTAATGCAAGACAAGTACTTTGTACATTGTTCTTTTGGTTTTAGACTAACAATTTCAGGTATGAATATGTAAACACAAAGGATGTTTCAAGTGAAATGGAAACAGCAGAATTGAGATATTAGCTGCTGACCATAATAGGTTTATGATGGACTGAGTTTGGTAATTTAAAACTCCTTAAAACTTCTTTCTTGAAATCTAGTTATGATATTTCATATTGAATTGATGACTTAGTTGATCAGATAGTAACTGATACAACTCACTTTCTATCATTTTATACTTTTAAGTATAATGTGCAAGTCTGAGGACATCTGATAGAAAGAACAGCGAGCAAAAGTGAATCTAACACTTGTGTTAGAGGTAACAAATGCCACGAGCTGGAAACCCTGTCAAGAAAATCTTTTGAATAGATTTATCTTTACACAGACAGTTATTTATAACTGAAAAATATTGGTTCTCACACAACCAGAGGTTGCTTTAAACCGAAATGCTGATTAAGTGTCTGTTATACACTTAATTTCTTCAAAATGGTTGAAAGTAGTATGATTTTTCAATTCTAAAATCATGAACATACTACTAAGTTAAATGATTTCTTAAAAGGATTTTCAAGGATTCACAAAAACCATTCATTAATGGATCATGAATCAAAATGTCCACTGATTCACCTCTCATAGGAGTTAACACACCTAGAAGTGATGAGGGCAGTAACTTAAACTCTTAAAGAATTGATGGCTTCATGTACAATATTGTCTGACAACATGTTCACATTGATAGATCAGTCAAAGGTACATAGTGAGATCTTCCAAACAAGGGGAGGAAACAAAAGTTATTTGCTTCAGGGGAGGTAACAATCTCAGGGGAGGAAATAATGGCCCAGAAAAGGAAGATAATCCAATAAAAGGAAGGAGAAGACAAGAGCATACAAGATGATGAGGAGGTTGAAAATGACAAGAACATTCCAAAGGAGAAAGTTCTATCTAGATCAAACGAAGAAAGGTTTCAATTTCACTTCAAAGACATGCTGGTTAGATGATTTCACTTGTTGAAACAAGCATCCAAGATACACAGCATCATTGCCTCTTATAATTCCTCCATCCAAGGAAATTGCACCATCTTTTAGTCCAAGATAGGTTCAATATGTTTTTGATATTGCTAAAGTCAAAGAAGAGCAAAGTAGATGAATTACTGAGAAGATATTCAATCTTGAAGAACATAAGTGTTTGAAAGATCTTCAATCCAAGATTTAATTCAGAAACATGTTTGAAAGGATTCACATGTTTAGGGGAGGATTGTTGGGAATTAAATATTCAAGATGTTTAATATCGAATTCTACTCTAAGTATAATTCTGCTGATAGTGCAAAACGGTTTCTGCTGATGATGTTGATTCTGCTGATAGAGCATTTCACTCTGCTGATAGGCTTAACAACTCTGCTGATGATTCTGCTGATAGCGATAGATTGTTCCTGCTGATAATAACAACTCTGGTGATGGAACGATAAGATCAAAAAGATATTTATTGTATTTTGGTCAACAATATACGGTAGATAATATCTTACTCCATGTGCTTAGTTAACAAGTTGTATACATAGATACATGTTGTATCTGATGTACTGACACTCAATAGGATAAGTTAACCAAGTAAGTCGGTCAAGACTTTAAGCAATTTGTAAAGATCTTTTGACTATAAAAGAGATCTTAGACTAGTGATATTTAAGTGTGTGTGAAAAATATAGAAGTGTTAAGAGTTAGTCCATCCATACGTTAGAACATGCATAACTGTTAGAACAAACACAAATATATCACAAGTGATAGAAACATAAGATTCAAGGTTGTAACCCTAGTGATATTTCAAGGTCACTCGTATTATTATCTTTAATAATATTGAATCGTTTAGTGATAATCTTTATATGTTTCATTGCTAACTAACAAACATTACCAACTGTGGAAACTTGTTTTAGAGCTACTTAAATCTACTAAAACAAGTTACGTGTTCGTTTATGGACTCTAGGTTGTTACACCTTTGATCTAGGATTATAACTATGTTAAGAACAATGATAATATTGGCGGAATATTCAAATGAAGAATACAATACTATCACAACAAGGTTTTTCCAAGTTTACCGTTTGTTTATTCCATTAGCCCCAATGTTACATGATCAATTATAACACGATTACTATCTAATCAGGGATCGAAGATCCTTGAGGCTAAACAAACCTAACAACATTAAAACCCATGTCTAATGTTCATCAGACCCCACGTCTGATGTTCCCACACACACTCTTTAAGTGCTCTTACATTTTAACACAACTTTGTGTTGTTGTAATTTGAGAGTACGAAGCACTTTGGTGATCACTAATCACATAGTGATATATTATTTATCTAAGGGTGTGATCTCCTTTTTATAGTATAAAGGAGATCATTACAAAATTGATAAGCTTTAGTCTACTACTTGCTTGTGTATGTGTCAGTCATTAAGATACAACATGTATCTTGTTTTACAACTTTGTTGACTGAGAACATATCTAGATATTATCTACTTGATATACTTGACTCAAATACAAAATATCTTTTTCATCCTTATCCATCCAGCAGCAGTATGACTCATTGATCAGCAGCAGCTAAACAGCAGAGTTATTGCACTAAACAGCAGAGTTATTGCACTAAACAGCAGAGTTATTGCACTAAACAGCAGAGTCATATTAGTGTATTTTGCTTATCATTTCAATATTCTTCATGTTTCTTTCTTCTTGTTTTTGTATCATCAAATCTATGAAAATATAATTCCCAACATTTTTGGATAGAGATTTTATAGTCATCGTAGTTTAGCGAGGGTCGTTGTTGAGGGCCGTGTTTATGGTTGTAGTTTGTGAGGGTCGTTGTTGTCACTGTTGATCGAGTTTGATGTAATTCCTAGCATCTTGCTAGTTTTAATTTTATAAAAATTTATTGCCTTTCAAAAAAAAGTTTATAAGATGACTAGAATATATGTTTGATACAAAGAATAAGATAATAGTACATGCATGAAATATAATGAGACTTGAAATCTACTATAACAACACTGATGTAAGAAACTTGTGAATTCTCATGCATAAAACCTAAAAGATTTGACGACTTGAGTATTTTAACAAGATTTTTATGGCATAGGCATCAAATCTTAACTGATATGTAACCATATGTGCATGGGACATGTTATATATACGAGTGTATCTCGACTTAAATAACATACATTACAAAAAATGGGACGTTTTGGGTCGACAATCTTGACCCAAATATTGAAGTGGGGTCGAGACAAAACATTTGGGTCGACAATCTCGACCCTTTTTGGTCGTACCATTTTTCTTGTCCCAAAACGATTTGGGTCGAAATATACATGCAAAATGGGACGATATGTTAAAAGGGGCCACCACTCAGTCAACTAATGGATTGCAATTTGGGTCGACATTTTTGACAATTTGGTACGAGATTGTAGTACCAAATCTTTTTCCCTTTTTTTTGCAACATTTATTTAAATACGGAAAATATTTTTATAAATGCAATATGGGACGACATTTAGGACAATTTGGTACGAGATTGTAGTACCAAACTGTTTGAATTAATTAAAATTTGGTACGACATTGTCGTCCCATTCTGTCATCTATGCAAAAAAAAATGCAGCAGCAGCCTGCATTTCCAGGTTTTTTCCGAAATTTTTTCGGGAAAAAACCTACCATTACACAACCTGTAAATCAACCAATATCCGCAATACCAATTCGGCGATATGATAAATAATAATTTTTTTCACAAAACTAAAATCGAGAAATCTGTAGCAATACAAATACAAATCTAACATACTAACTTCATTCATAAATAATAATTTTTTTCACAAAACACAAATAGTACGTATAGTTGAAACTCGACACAAAACCAACCAATAACCTATCATCACAAACATGCCTTGAACACTTGTTATCTTAAATCTTTTGCTTTGACTCAGTCATCTTTTGCCTTGAACACTTCTAAGCTTCATGAGCCTTGGTAGTCTGATTTAGCTAAAGATATATGTGAGCAACAACCTGCATCAAAGAAGTCCAAATCAGTCTCTAGGACCATAGAAAAAGTAGAGATAAGTGTATAGCAAAGTCGCTTAAATAAAATTTTGACTTGCCTTCAATGTCTCACAATTTTCATGATAAGTATCCAATACCTTCTCAAAATTTGATAGAGAGCTTTTAAAGTCACCCAATTTTAGTCCGAGACCTGATTAAGCACAATAATATAAGATGTATATCCGATACAAATTGGTATACCAAATCCATATCCATAACAGTTTATAAAGTACAACATGACATTTCAACTCTTCTAGAGTCTAAACCATATTTCTACAAGAAACAACAACTATTCTAGAAAATAATAAGCAAAAAGTGACAACAGTGCATTACTCTAAAATTAAATTACTTACCTCAATGGAAAACAATGACATAAAAGGCTCTATCCACTGAAGATAAACAATGGGTTATAGAAGTCATTAAACTAGAATATTCAATAATGCACGTGTAATATTTCAAGAGATGAATACTCTGAGGAAACTCACTTAGATTAAAGGATCCCTTCTCATATGCTTTCAAGAGATGAATACTCTGAGTTTTGTGTGTGTGTGTTGAAGGTGGTTGTGGTGGGGTCGATCAATGAAGAAGAAGAAGAGCAGTGGGTTTTCTTTTTAGATAAGAGAGTTAGAAAGAAAAGCATATATGGGTTAATAATGGATACACATTAGGTACGACAATGTCGTCCCATTGTGTTTAAGAAAATATTGGCGGGCCAGTTTAATTTTTCGTGAAAATTTTTGGGGGTAAAATATGGTACGACATTGTCGTACCATATTGCTTTTTCTATTTTTTTTTCTTTTTTTTCTTTTGGCGGGGTGATTTAATTTTACTGAAAAAATTTTGGTGGTAAAATATGGTACGACATTGTCGTACCATATTGCTTCTTCTATTTTTATTTTTTTTTTCCTTTTCCCTTTATTTTATGTGTTTAAAAATGATTTAAATTATTTTATTAAAATTAAATAAATTAAAAATGATTTAAATTAGTTATAAATTATTTAATTAAATTAAAAATGATTTAAATTAATTATAAATTACTTAAATAAATTAAAAATGACTTAAATTAGTTATAAATTACTTAAGTGAATTAAAAATAATTTAAATTAGTTATAAATTACTTAAATAAATTAAAAATGACTTAAATTAGTTATAAATTATTTAAATAAATTTAAATTATAAATTATTTAAATAAATTAAAAATAATTTAAATTAGTTATAAATGAATACATTAAAAATGATTTAAATTAGATGTTAAACGAATGAGTTTGATCATCGGTGGACAAAGGATCGCCATCATTGTGAACTAGAGATAAAAACCGAAACTCAATATCAAGTTGTTTCGTTTGAGTCTGTATGAAATGAGCCGAAATGTTTAACGAATGAGCCGAAATGATATGGTTGTACACGAGATGATTAACGAATGAGCCGAGATGATATGGTTGTACACGAGATGTTAAACGAATGAGCCGAGATAATATGGTTGTACACAAGATGTTAAACGAATGAGCCGAGCAATTATGGAACTCGTGCTCAACAACAACGTTCCAGCTTATCTTTTTCTAGTTTGAAATATGCAATTCCTAACTATGGGCCAAGTGTTAACCACAATGTCTTACTAGGCGTAAACCATTTATTAACTCGCCTGTTTCGTTTAACGAATGAGCCGAGTTGTTTCGTTTGCTTGTCGAGTTGTTTCGTTTTCTTGTCAAGTTGTTTCATTTGAGTCTGTATGAAATGAGCCGAGATGTTTAACGAATGAGCCGAGATGATATGGTTATACATGAGATATTTAACGAATGAGCCGAGATGATATAGTTGTACACGAGATGTTAAACGAATGAGCCGAGATGATATGGTTGTACACGAGATGTTAAACGAATTAGCCGAGATGATATGGTTGTACACAAGATGTTAAACGAATGGAACTCATGCTCAACAAAAAAGTTCCAGCTTATCTTGTTCTATTTTGAAAGATGCAATTCCTAACTATGGGCCAAGTGTTAACCACAATGTCTCACAAAGCGTAAAGCAGTTTGTTAACTCGCCTGTTTCGTTTAACGAATGAGCCGAGTTGTTTCGTTTGCTTGTCGAGTTGTTTCGTTTGATCTATTTCGTTTGCTTGTCAAGTTGTTTCGTTTGAGTCTGTATGAAATGAGTCGAGATGTTTAACGAATGAGCCGAGATGATATGGTTATACACGAGATGTTTAACGAATGAGACGAGATGATATGGTTGTACACGAGATGTTAAACGAATGAGCCGAGATGATATGGTTGTACACGAGATGTTAAACGAATGAGCCGAGATGATATCGTTGTACACAAGATGTTAAACGAATGAGCCGAGCAATTATGGAACTCGTGCTCAACAACAAAGTTCCAGCTTATCTTGTTCTAGTTTGAAAGATGCAATTCCTAACTATGGGCCAAGTGTTAACCACAATGTCTTACCAGGCGTAAATCAGTTTATTAACTCGCCTGTTTAGTTTAACGAATGAGCCGAGTTATTTCGTTTGCTTGTCGAGTTGTTTCGTTTGATCTGTTTCGTTTTCTTGTCAAGTTGTTTCGTTTGAGTCTGTATGAAATGAGCCGAGATGTTTAACGAATGAGCCGAGATGATATGGTTATACACGAGATGTTTAACGAATGAGCCGAGATGATATGGTTGTACACGAGATGTTAAACGAATGAGCCGAGATGATATGGTTGTACACGAGATGTTAAACGAATGAGGCGAGATTATATGGTTGTACACAAGATGTTAAACGAATGAGCCGAGCAATTATGGAACTCGTGCTCAACAACAAAGTTCCAGCTTATCTTGTTCTAGTTTGAAAGATGCAATTCCTAACTATGGGCCAAGTGTTAACCACAATGTCTCACCAGACGTAAAGCAGTTTATTAACTCGCCTGTTTTGTTTAACGAATGAGCCGAGTTATTTCGTTTGCTTTTCGAGTTGTTTCGTTTGATCTATTTCGTTTTCTTGTCAAATTGTTTCGTTTGAGTCTGTATGAAATGAGCCGAGATGTTTAACGAATGAGCCGAGATGATATGGTTATACACGAGATGTTTAACGATTGAGCCGAGATGATATGGTTGTACACGAGATGTTAAACGAATGAGCCGAGATGATATGGTTGTACACGAGATGTTAAACGAATGAGCCAAGATGATATGGTTGTACACAAGATGTTAAACGAATGAGCCGAGCAATTATGGAACTCGTGCTCAACAACAAAGTTCCAGCTTATCTTGTTCTAGTTTGAAAGATGCAATTCCTAACTATGGGCCAAGTGTTAACCACAATGTCTCACCAGGCGTAAAGCAGTTTATTAACTCGCCTGTTTCGTTTAACGAATGAGCCGAGTTGTTTCGTTTGCTTGTCGAGTTGTTTCGTTTGATCTGTTTCGTTTTCTTGTCAAGTTGTTTCGTTTGAGTCTGTATGAAATGAGCCGAGATGTTTAACGAATGAGCCGAGATGATATGGTTATACATGAGATGTTTAACGAATAAGCCGAAATGGTTATAGAGCTCTATACAATGCTAATGACTATAGAGCTTTATACAATGCAAGTATTTATAGGAAAACAAGGCATGATATTTTTGAGCACTTTTAGAAGTACACAGTACAATGCATGTGGAATGACGTATTGGCCTATTATTTAGTATACATCCAAGCCACCTTTGTCGTATTATTTTTTCTATATCGAAGCTGTAAATACGTATCATATTGATTACGTTTTAACATCAAAAGTATTTTTGATAAATAGTAAAGTATTGATTTTGTGAATTTTTTAATTTATGTAATTTTTAAAATTAATTTTTACACTAACATATAATTAAAAACTGATTTAAAAAGTTTTTAAATAAAAAATAATAATACACGCAGTTTGGGTCGACATTGTCGACCCATTCTGCTTTCAAAAAAAATATTTATATTGATTTTAAAACAAAAACCGATTTAAAAAGTTTTTAAATAAAAAAAATACACGCACTTTGGGTCGAAATTGTCGACCCATTCTGCTTTCAAAAATGTTTTTATATTGATTTTAAAATAAAAACTGATTTAAAAAGTTTTTAAATAAATAAAAAATACACGCAGTTTGGGTCGACATTGTCGACCCATTCTGCTTTCAAAAATGTTTTTATATTGATTTTAAAACAAAAACTGATTTAAAAAGTTTAAAATAAAAAAAAAAATAAAAAAAAAAAAAAAATAAAAAAAATAACGCTGTTTGGGTCGACATTGTCGACCCATTCTGCTTTCAAAAATGTTTTTATATTGATTTTAAAACAAAAACTTATTTAAAAAGTTTTTAAATAAAAAAAATACACGCAGTTTGGGTCGACATTGTCGACCCAAACTGCTCAATGCTTTGGACTGCTTTTTGGTTGAAAAAAGGGTGGGCCATGGGCAATATTTGAGTCGACAATGTCGACCTAAATTTTTTGCTTTTCCCAAACACAAGCTTTTGGTGTAGTGATAATAACTTATATATTTGAGCAGTCATGCATGGCAAACACTAGAAGTTAAATAATATATGTTTCCTCAATATTATGTAGATCATTTGAAGCAGAAGTAAGTTGTGTTTCGTTTGCGCGTTGATTTTTGAGGTACGGATATTCTGACCTTATCTTTAAGGTTTCCTTTGTGACTTACTACCTTTGATATGAACCATAGTTAAGAGCCTTCATAATGAACCTTTGATATGAACCTCGCTATGAACTTTTGGACTTGAACCTTTGCTATAAACCCTTGATGTGATTATAATGGTTCTTATTATGTATTATGTATCTGTATCACTAGTCATGGGGGTTCCATGACCATATCATTGATGCACCAATGGCATAACTCTAGGGTGGGGGAGTGATGACCCATCACGTCCCTTTTATTATGTATTATGTTTGGCTACGATGATTATGATTTTCTGCAGGGGCGTATGGATGCATCCTAGATCTGGATCTTTATCTGTTACATATGTTGTATATGTTTTGTATCTGGTGTATGGTAATTGTGTGCCATACATGCCATACACACATGGGAGTTCGCTACTCCAATTATGTTACATAAGAGGTCTCCCCTCTTTTTAATTTATGAGAAGTGAAGACTATGTTCGAGCCAATAATATTATGATTCTGTTTATGCAGGCGACTGTATAGATTCCTATTACATAACCTATACACTATGTTTTCCCTTACATTACATTATGCCTACTTATGTTTCCCCATTGTACTTCACTTGAACTTCACATTTATATTTCTATTATCTATTATCATATATCCGTTCACTGGGCTTTTTAAGCTCAGCCGCATTTCTTTTCACCCCGGCAGGTTTTAGAGGGAAGCTGGGATATGTGTGAAGAGTGCATAAGAGCTCTTAGAGGACTACATCTTTGATAGCTACCTTGGATTAGAGTTGACTTGGAGATTTTCATTTCTAGACTTATTCTACCTTTGTTGTAATCCTTGTATTTCGTTTACCTTAGATTTCATTTGTAACCTTTGAATTTAATTGTATTATGATACTTAAATCTTTCTGATTATGGAGACTTTCTGATTATGGAGACTAAAACTGGAAAGCCGACTAAAATAAGTAATCTGAATTAAATAAGATTTTAATAAGTTAGTCATGAATTCGTGTAGATTCGCTGAAGATGGAGTTTGCTTCCGACCTTGATATTTTCTATTGTGCTTTCATTTGCGGTATAAGGTACAGATATTCTGACCTTTCTTATAAGGTTTCTCATGATCTCTTTCATATTATGATCCGTTAGTTTCTGATCTTATGTCATTGCTATGATTCCCTTTGCTTGAACCTCCTCTATTGATTCCATTTGATATGACCTCTGATATGAATCTATGTTATGAAAACCTTTTTAATTATACCATGGAAATGTTTTGAGAAAAACCAATTTAAAAAGATGTTTATAAATGATGCAAAACTACTTTTATATGAAAGGGTACTAACTTTTATGAACACCATACTTTGAAGACTAGCTTTATGAAAAACCGTTTTGAAAGACTATTTTTATGAAAACTACTTTAAAGGATCGTTTTATGAAAATCATGAATTAAAGAATTGTTTAAAATGGACTTTTGATAGAAACTTCTTAAAGCTATTGTCAACCCTTTATCCAACAAATCATCACCTCCTCGCAATTTCTTACCTCCAACCGACTATCAAAAATCACCACCCTTTTCACCAAGTTCTCCAAAAGAAAACAATCTTCCCTTCTTCACCTCATTAGAAGACCTCCTTAAGACACCTAAACCAACTCCACCACCAACTTCAACTCCGCTACCCGCTCCAAGTCAACCATCTAAATCCACACCTCCTATCTTACCTAACATCAACCTCAAAGAGCTAGTTTTC
Source organism: Artemisia tridentata subsp. tridentata (assembly GCA_021014915.2). NCBI lineage: Eukaryota > Viridiplantae > Streptophyta > Magnoliopsida > Asterales > Asteraceae > Artemisia > Artemisia tridentata. The sequence continues at coordinate 195,673,691 of CP139501.1, read as the reverse complement.
CCCACACCTCCTACCTCACCAAATGCTCTTTTCAATGACCTTGAAGAGTTACCTCCTATACCATCCATCACTTCCCTAGAACACTTAGCAAATCAACCTCCACCTATCCCTGACATCACGGAGGTTGATCCCACTATACCAACCTTTCCACCATCTCTTCCGCAATCAAACCAAACAACTTGGATGGATGAATCCCTACCACCTCTCCCACACTATCTATTTTGTGAACATTGCCAAAGCTCTAGGCAAGTAGCCATTGAAATTATGGACGAAATGCGTTTCATTCTAAATCATATCCTCAAACGCATTGACATTATGACCCACCGAAACCACTAAGCCCATATGCAAGCATCAAATGGCCAATAATATATATTTTCTTATTTTTCTTTACTATAAGAACACTTCCTTGTTCTTATTTTTACAAATGTATGTGGCTTATATACAACTACATTTTGGTCATTTTTATTACAAGGATTAGTTCTACATACCTTGTCCCTTCTTCCTTATACTTCTCGTCTATCGACATACATCTATTTTTTATACTTATTGATCTCGTCACTAACATTCTATCTTGTATGTTTTCAACTACATTTTCTCACTTGACGTCCTCGTCTAGGGAGTTTGTGCATTTTGGGATTCAACCCCGCCATACTTTCTCTTCGACACACTTTTTGTTTCGACAAAAACGGGGAGAAGAGAGTAAAAACTTTAAAATCATTTCTAAACTTTTTCAAAAACTTGAAACATCTAATCTTTAAATTTTTACTCATTATAATATTATGTTTTGTCATCAACAAAAATGGGGAGATTGTTAAAACAAATAAACCGTAAAAAACCTTTATTAATATTTATCGATCTCTTTAAGTTTTGTCGATAACAAACATAACATTATGTAAAAGTATAAATCTAAACGTTACATGTTCTTACATTTACAATTTACCATTTACATGCTATAATTAAAGTATACTTCTTGTAATAAATAAAATGCATGAAATGAGTTAGATAATCCATAACCCATAACCCATAACCCATGGAGCTTGACCCATAACCCATGACCCATTGCATGACATCATGCATGACTTAAATAATGGGTAAAACCCATGACCCATGACCCAAAGTCCATAACCCATGACCCAAGATGTCTTTGATATCATTCATGACATCACTTGACCCAAGGACCTTGACCCATAACCCAAAACCCGGAATTGTAACCCAAAATCTGAACTGGTACTACCAGATAGGTGGATCCCTTGCTTTACACTGGCCGGATCCCTTTGGGAAGGGATCCGCCGGATCCGGGTGAACAGTGCTCAGAATTTCCTATAAATAGTGAGCCATTTCTCTCTTGTTCCTCACCCCACTTAGATATATCTTCTCTCTACATTCTAAGTTCTCTAACCTCAGTTATAAAGATCATTCTTTTAGCTCTCTTTCTCTTGTGTTCTCTAGGTTCTTATTACAAGATGAGATCACACTTTCTTGCATATGAGCCATCCTTCTTCTCAAGTAGCTCAGACTTCTTATCACCTCAAGACCACTGATTTTTCTTGTTGTTGATACTTCTTCTTGCATTCTCAAAGTTGTTGTGTTAGTTATATTGTTGTGTTGGTTTGGTCCGCCGTGCTAAGGACTCGGTATTTAGCTTTGTACCGGAAAAAGTGTAAGCGACGTTGTGAAGGTTTCTCCATCGGTTGAAGGAGCTTGTTGACATAGTGTTTACGAACTCTTGAGTAGGTGTCTCGGGGAGTGGAGTAGGGCAAGGAAGGTGTCCTTGTAGCCGAACCACTATAAACAATTGTGTCACACTTCTATCCTTTATCTCTTTACTTTCTCGTATTTATTTCTTTACTAGTATCTTGCATTATCCATATCTCAACATCCAAAGGTTTCACATACTATCAATCTAAAAGGTTTTATAAACTAAATTTAAATCGGTAAAAACTATTCAACCCCCTTTCTAGTTTTCTACAGCCTTGTCTGGTGTTAATTCCTATCAAACTATGAGAATGAGGGGTATGGTAGGAAACAAACACTGCACATATTGGTGGAATGTGGCAGTACTCACAACTTCCTAGATGTTCAAACTGCCAAAAATTTAGGCTGCAAGTTAAGGAAAACATCACCACTGCAAGTTTCTGTAGCCAATGGTCAAAAAATGATGAGCAATTATGAGTGTAAGGATTTCCAGTGGAGTTTGCATGGTGAAACCTTCACTAGTGATGTTATGCTAATACCCTTGGGTAGTTGTGAAATGGTATTGGGTATACAATGGTTATCCACCCTTGGTAAGATACTGTTTGACTTCAAAGAATTGACCATGGAATTTAAGTACAACAAAAGAAGAATGTTGTTGAGAGGGACAAAGAATTCTTCAATTCACTGGATGCAGGGCAAGTATGTAGGAAGTGGTGCTCAGTTAAAGCAAGCTGAATTGTCCTCCATGATGTTGTGTGTATATCCTATGGAATTGTGGAAAGTAAAAGGGGTCAGTGCAATTAATCCAAAGGTGGAAGAAGTTTTATCTCAGTTTGAGGAAGTGTTCGATGTACCCACTAAATTAAATCCTAAAAGAAGTCATGACCACCATATTCCCCATATGCCAAACACTCCTCCAATAAATGTGAGACCATATAGACACCCTCCCAATTAGAAAGATGCCATTGAAGCTATGGTGCAGGAATTACTTGAATCATGTGTGACTAGACCTAGCCAAATGTAAAACCCTAAAATCTGAAACATGTAAAAAGACCAAAAAGGCCCTCATAATCCTAAAAATGTATTAATAAGCATATAAAGTACCAAATGAGCCCCAAACTTTTGGAAATAAGCAAGATATGACATAAATTAATTTTGGCTACTACATTTAATATTTTTGCAATGTACAAAAATTATAAACACAAAAAAATATGTCTTATGGGCCGAATATTCATTTAATTACTTATGACATATTTATAATTAGTTTTAAAATCAAATAAATTACAACCTAATTAAGGAATGAATGCAAAATTTGAAACCATGATATGGTCTCCCCTTTGACCGGATTTCCAGCCCATAACCCTCCTCTAATCACGCCCATTTACCCTATTTAGTTAAACCATTCCCTTTTTATTTTTTTAAACCCTACCGAGAGAATTAAAACACACACCAAAATTCATATTTCTTTCACACAATTTTCTGGAGGTCTTGGACTATTTTTCTGGTGTTAATCATCATTCAAGGAGGCTAGGAAAAATAGCCTTGGGGTTTTTAAGTCGTTCGTTCGGTCGCCAGGAATGTTGCTTGGTCGTAAATTGCATTCGAGGGTTTTAAAATCCTCACGACTCATCTACACGTTCAAATCATCATTTGGTATTTTTCTTATGATCCTTATATTATATATGACTCATATAAAATGTTAGATTCGAATCATGCAAGGTTATTTAATCGTATGAATTATAAATGGTTAAAATACGTCTAAAATCCAAAATACGGAACACCATTTTTCTGGGTCATGTTCATAATTTTATGGGTTCCTTGATCATCATATAGGTATGTAAAAATGTTGATTCGATTTTTTATAGCTTATGTTGATCGTTTTGATTTTAAATGTTTAAAACATACGTAAATTCTAATGTATGCAATACGAATTTTCTGGGTATGAAACATATTTTATTTAGACTCTATATAATCTATATGATCTGGGAAAAATAGTGGTTTGATTTATAGAAGCCTAAATAAGTCGTGGGTTAATTTTGTTGAAATCGGGTTAGGGTTTTGGTTTTAAAATGTTTAACGATTTGGATTTTAAAATATAAGGGGGTGTTTTGTCATTTCTGAAACTTAAAGGTTATTTTTATAATGTTATTTAGGTCAGTACTAAAGTGTAAAAAAATATAACATGAGGTCCTTATGTGTAAAATTGCAAGATATGGAATTATGTGTAAATTTAGGGTTTCGAATGGAAATTAATTAAATAGAGGGTGCAAAGTGTAAATATTGAAACTTTATGGACTAGAGATGTGATTCTGAATAAATGATGTATTTAAATTGGTAGTTTGCAATATTTTCATTTAAGACCCTTAACTTTGGGATATTTGCAATAAAAACCCTAATTTATGGAAACTTATCATATTTAACCCTGAACTATCATAACTTGTTAAAAAAACTACCCTATGTCCATAATATGCTTAAATAATGACTTAACCTAAGTTATGATACTTAAATCTTTCTGATTATGGAGACTTTCTAAAAATGGAAACCTACTAATTATGGAAACCTACTAAAAATAGAAAGCCGACTAAAATAAGTAATGATACTTAAATCTTTCTGATTATGGAGACTTTCTGATTATGGAGACTAAAACTTGAAAGCCGACTAAAATAAGTAATCTGAATTAAATAAGATTTTAATAAGTTAGTCATGAATTCGTGTAGATTCGCTGAAGATGGAGTTTGCTTCCGACCTTGATATTTTCTGTTGTGCTTTCATTTGCGGTATAAGGTACAGATATTCTGACCTTTCTTATAAGGTTTCTCATGATCTCTTTCATATTATGATCCGTTAGTTTCTGATCTGATGTCATTGCTATGATTCCCTTTGCTTGAACCTCCTCTATTGATTCCATTTGATATGACCTCTGATATGAATCTATGTTATGAAAACCTTTTTAATTATACCATGGAAATGTTTTGAGAAAAACCAATTTAAAAAGATGTTTATAAATGATGCGAAACTACTTTTATATGAAAGGGTACTAACTTTTATAAACACCATACTTTGAAGACTAGCTTTATGAAAAACCGTTTTGAAAGACTATTTTTATGAAAACTACTTTAAATGATCGTTTTTTGAAAATCATGAATTAAAGGATTGTTTAAAATGGACTTTTGATAGAAACTTCTTAAACGGACTTTTGATCTGAACCATGACTTGATTATTGAATATGAACCTTGATCTGATAAACTCTGATTTGGACCTTTGATATTACTTCTGAGATATTTTATATGAACCATCTGTTATGTACCATTTGATATATGAACCTTTTGATATGACACTCTAATTTGATATGATATCTGACTCTTAGTTTGATACCCGAGCCAAAATTTGTGACCCTAGGCATGGGGGTTCCATGTCCATGTCATTTATGCACCAATGGCATGACTCTAGGGCGGTAGAGTGATGTTCCACCACGTCCCTGTTATGATTATTATGCGCGCACTACAGTTATTATGGCCAGTATTTGTTTGGGGGGCGCATGGATGCATCCTAGATCTGATCTGTTTAGTGGATTTAACATGATTGATTTATTATTGTGTGGTGATTGGTACTGTGTGCTATACATGCCCTTCGCATATATCTGGGAGCTAGCTACTCCATTTGAAGAATGAGGACACCCCTCATACTATCTGATTATCTGAGAGGTCTCCCCTCTATATGATTTGAAGATTTATGGTTACGATATGGTATGATCTGTTTCTGGGCTCGTGGTGGATTACTATCCCTTTTCTCTTTCCTTTATACTTATTCATTGACTTATCCCTTGAACCATATTATATCTGTTTGACCTTTGTTTCTGTTATTCTGTACTATTCTCTATTACTGTTTGTTATCGTTATATCTGTTCACTGAGCTCTCGTAGCTCAGCCGCATTTCTTTTCCTGCGGCAGGTTTTAGTAGGAAGCTGGGAATGGGTGGAGAGTACCTTGGACTTAAAAGACTTGATAGCTACTTTTGGACTTAGAAGTGATTAGAAGTTATTATTATTTTGGAATTAGTGTTTACTGGAAGTTTCTTTTGTAACCTTGTAGTTCCTATATTTCAATTGTAATCTTTGAGAATTCTTGTATTACTATAGAGGTATGCTTTGTTTTGATATGATACGAAACCATTGTTGTGATATCTTTACCCTTGTCGGGTTGGGGTGTTACAATTTATGGTATCAGAGCGACAGGCTGCGACTCGTAATACATTTACCCTTGACTTGTGAAGTTTGGACCATTAAGTTTCTACTGTAGGCGCTCATAAGACAACCTTTAAGATTTTCTTTAGGATTTCCCTATAGGAACTTAAGTTTGACCAGTGAGGAATAGGTAGACTATAAGGCTTTTGTTTAAATACCATTGCTTCCGCATCACTCTGATTTATGCCCTGTTTGTTGAGATCACTTTTGGAGATTGAAAGCTCACACTTTGCACCACCTAAGATTCCGACTCCGACCTCTGATTCTTTTGTTAATCATTTTGATGTCTCTTCGGGTATTCTGAGAATCTCCATGACGATAACCTACTTGATACATTCTGTTACTTGCTTTTGATAACCTATGAATCTTCTGACCCTATCTGAGTTCGTCTTAAACATCTCCGTTTCCATGAGAAGTTTGGTGGTGTTTTAACCACGAGTATAAGGATGTTTTCCTCTCACTTCTGAACGATAAGACTTGCGTTGTCGATATGTTTTCATTGAATAGTTAACTTTGATTTTTATTCTGATAAAGGATAGGTTGATTGATCATTGACGACTACCCTCCTATGTTCCACCTTCGGTGTTTGAAAACCATTTTGAAATCCCCTACCATGATTCCCGATTGTTAAACTTTTGCTATCTCTACCTGATTTTGATTTTCATTTCCGACCTGTTTGATAAGCAGTTTAATACTCCTCTGACCATCCCGAAGGTCATTCGACCTTAATGTGTTTGACCCATTCTGTGAATTAAATTACCCGTGCTGGATATAAAATGTATCATCTGATATTACTCTGTCCTTGCGAAATCCATTACTACTCCTATGAGAACTCTGGTGATTATTAGCCATGGATATGACGATAATTTTGTCTCGATGAGAAATGGTTAACTGAACATGATGATGCTGATTTCTGATAATCTATATGCCTCACTTTTGGCAGTTATACGATGTTCGTATTACCGATGACTCACAACCTACCTGCCACTTATGCTAAATAGCTAAACAAGACTCCAACACCTTGAATTGTTCGTTTATCTATCTCCACACTTTGATGAACCATGTACTTGACCTTGATATATGAACTATCCGTCTGGCTTGGCGACCGTACTCATCCTACGAATCCGTTTACTTTTGACATATTCGATTTTGAGGTCTTTAAGTTATGGATTGGCTGGCCCTCATACGCTGCCAGGGACTACCGTATCTGATTTGTGACCTTTAGTAATATGTTTCATCCCACTTTCGTTATGATAACCGGTAACCGCTCAAATCTGTTAACGCTGCTATGGAAACATCTACCTCGGTCTCATTTGATTGATGATTGTCCCCTGACACTTATTTGTATCCACTCTTAGAAAACGTTGGCATTGGAAGTTTTGTTGTGCAAATTTTCTGGTGTTCTCCGATGGAACTCTTGGGTTTCCCTCCTGTTTGAGAAGTAGAATGAAATTTGAACCAATCTCAGTTGACGGACCATGATGCCATAGAAGTTGAGAAATTGGAAAAGATGATGGAATATGATTTTGTTCACCTCAGTGTTTCATTTTGAATACCCTGTTAGTTGTGAAGAAGAAAGAGAAAACTTTGGAGTATCGACTATCGTAAACCTAATCGTATCACTACCATGACCATCTTTCAATTCAGCGTGTCAATGAGTGATTTATTCTATCTTTGTAAACTCTGTATCAGACGGCATCACTTAGTGTTTGAAGGACTGAAGAAGCAACCACAAGAACTTCTAAGAAAAGAGATAACTATTTGAGAGTAACCTCCGGGAAGCATTTCAGTGTTAGTCACGAAGAGGAACAGGTAGATCATTTTGTAAAGTGACCCTTTGTTCGAGAAGAGTAGATTTGTTTGGCGTCCCGAGATTTTAGCAGACAACACTACCACGCACCTGGTGACGACAGCAGTTTGAGTCGGCAAATTTCGAACGGTGTGAGAAGACCTGTCAAAGACACGCAGTCTTGCTTCTCTATTCACTTTAGTTGTACTAAGATGAATTGAGGGCAGAAGCAGACTCGCGAATGGAAGAAGGCACAGTGACCATGCCGTAGATTCACGTTACTACACCACAGTTCCAAGAAGAAGTGCCGAAGGCTTGAGGAGCCAGACTCAAGTTTATAATTCCTCTACACCCTATGATCATACGATAGACTGCATGGACTTGGAGGAAGTTTAAGATCATGTATTTGAATGGACGATAATTCTGAAGCGAACGTTCGTATTTGGAAGAGTTGATCCTGTGAAGAATGAAGCTATGGGTGACGTAATTCATTTCCTCTTGACCTACTAAAATTTTCGTTACCTGATGATAGGATCCCTTGAATGATTTATGTTCCCTGTTAGTAATTCCGCTCGGTGTTCATTCTGCGTATGCTGGACGATGGTTTTGTTATGTGAAATTTGACGAATGATGGACGATCTGTTGCTTTTAACGATGTACCAAATTCTGAAAGACATTCTGGGACTTTCGTTAACTCTTTCGAGTAGTTCGTTCTCCTCTTAGTTATGGTGTTTGATTTTGATGATCTCTGAGACTGTAGAAGTACTAGGTGGATTAAGATAGGTGGTTTTGATTACGACTTGAGATAAAGTATGATCATCATGAAGGCATATTTATGTGGTGCTAGTATTATGACGCCTGATCAACGTGATAATACTTACACCATATAACATGCACTCATTGTGGCCATAGGATGTCTTGGGGAGTACCTAAGAAGTTTAGAATTCGATCTTCGTCTGAATTACCGTGATTAGTGAGACTTTAGGTTCATTCTACCTATGCGTATGCTCTGCTTTCGTTCATTTAATATCGGGATGATTTTGGACTCTCGTGTTACATTTTGTTGACCTCAGTTATAAATCTTGAACTCCCTTTAGAACTCTCTACTGTTGATACAGTCAATTTGATTTGAAATCTTGTTCGTATTCCATATGAGCTTTCTAAAGATTCGCCTGTAATCCATTTTATGTTGCATGGACCTTTTGATCAGAATCAACTTATTTGTCTCCTTCTGAGGAATTTGAACTCACCTCGTTTTGATTTGAGTCATGAGAAACTATTTGGTCTGAAGATCTTTTGAAGAACCTCATCGGGCATGAGAGTGTTGTGACGACCTTTTGCGATTTGCTACGACTTCGTTTAACTTTGCGACTTCAAATTTCGAGGACGAAATTTTTCTATTAGAGGGGAAGAGTTGTAAAACCCTAAAATCTGAAACATGTAAAAAGACCAAAAAGGCCCTCATAATCTTAAAAATGTATTAATAAGCATATAAAGTACCAAATGAGCCCCATACTTTTGGAAATGAGCAAGATATGACATAAATTAATTTTGGCTACTACATTTAACATTTTTGCAATGTACAAAAATTATAAACCACAAAAATATGTCTTATGGGCCGAATATTCATTTAATTACTTAGGACATATTTATAATTAGTTTTAAAATCAAATAAATTACAAACTAATTAAGGAATGAATGCAAAATTTGAAACCATGATATGGTCTCCCCTTTGACCGGATTTCCAGCCCATAACCCTCCTCTAATCACGCCCATTTACCCTATTTAGTTAAACCATTCCCTTTTTATTTTTTTAAACCCTACCGAGAGAATTAAAACACACACCAAAATTCATATTTCTTTCACACGATTTTCTGGAGGTCTTGGACTATTTTTCTGGTGTTAATCATCATTCAAGGAGGCTAGGAAAAATAGCCTTGGGGTTTTTAAGTCGTTCGTTCGGTCGCCAGGAATGTTGCTTGGTCGTAAATTGCATCTGAGGGTTTTAAAATCCTCACGACTCAACTACACGTTCAAATCATCATTTGGTATTTTTCTTATGATCATTATATTATATATGACTCATATAAAATGTTAGATTCGAATCATGCAAGGTTATTTAATCGTATGAATTATAAATGGTTAAAATACGTCTAAAATCCAAAATACGCCATACCATTTTTCTGGGTCATGTTCATAATTTTTATGGGTTCCTTGATCATCATATAGGTCTGTAAAAATGTTGATTTGATTTGTTATAGCTTATGTTGATCGTTTTGATTTTAAATGTTTAAAACATACGAAAATTCTAATGTATGCAATACGAATTTTATGGGTATGAACCATATTTTATTTAGACTCTATATAATCTATATGATCTGGGAAAAATAGTAGTTTGATTTTTAGAAGCCTAAATAAGTCGTGGGTTAATTTTGTTGAAATCGGGTTAGGGTTTTGGTTTTAAAATGTTTAACGATTTGGCTTTTAAAATATAAGGGGGTGTTTTGTCATTTCTGAAACTTAAAGGTTATTTTTATAATGTTATTTAGGTCAGTACTAAAGTGTAAAAAAATATAACATGAGGTCCTTATGTGTAAAATTGCAAGATATGGAATTATGTGTAAATTTAGGGTTTCGAATGGAAATTAATTAAATAGAGGGTGCAAAGTGTAAATATTGAAACTTTATGGACTAGAGATGTGATTCTGAATAAATAATGTATTTAAATTGGTAGTTTGCAATATTTTCATTTAAGACCCTTAACTTTGGGATATTTGCAGTAAAAACCCTAATTTATGGAAACTTGTCATATTTAACCCTGAACTATCATAACTTGTTAAAAAACTACCCTATGTCCATAATATGCTTAAATAATGACTTAACCTAAGTATTGATACTTAAATCTTTCTGATTATGGAGACTTTCTAACAATGGAAACCTGCTAATTATGGAAACCTACTAAAAATAGAAATTTACTAAATATGGAAAGTTACTAAAACTGGAAAGCCGACTAAAATAAGTAATCTGAATTAAATAAGATTTTAATAAGTTAGTCATGAATTCGTGTAGATTCGCTGAAGATGGAGTTTGCTTCCGACCTTGATATTTTCTGTTGTGTTTTCATTTGCGGTATAAGGTACAGATATTATGACCTTTCTTATAAGGTTTCTCATGATCTCTTTCATATTCTGATCCGTTAGTTTCTGATCTGATGCCATTGGTATGATTCCCTTTGCTTGAACCTCCTCCATTGATTCCATTTGATATGACCTCTGATATGAATCTATGTGTAATACCCAAAAATCTGAAACATGTAAAAAGACTAAAATGCCCCTACAATCTTAAAATTTGATTAATGAGTTTATAAAACACCAAATTGATCCCGAACCTTTGGAAATGAACGAGTTATGAAACCAAATAATTTATGTTACTACATTTTGACATTTTGCAAAGTACAAAAAATTATATAATCACACAATTAACATATATGGCCGATTTCTATTTAATATGTATTATAATAATTATTATTAAACTTTATAAACAAAATAAATACAAGATATGTACAAATAAATGGGGAAATCTTTCAAAATTTTATTTGATCTCATCTACACCTTACTTGGACCGAATTTCTTGCTCCCTCCCCCTCATATACTCGGCCTAATAATTCTTCTCTTTTTTTTAAAACCGAAACCTTAAAAACCCTAACATCGACAAACGAAAATTCGACCCTCCCTCCATTCGATTTTCTGGACGAGTGCTGGTATTTTTCTAGAGTTCTTCAAGGTCTAATCTAGCTAGGAAAAATAAGAGTTTGGTCGTGGGAAGCTTAATTCGATCCTAGATCTGTTCTGTTAGTGGATTATCTATATTGATTTGTTATTGTCTGGTGATTGGTACTGTGTGCGATACATGCCCTTCACATATATCTGGGAGCTGATCACTCCATTTTGATACATGAGGTCACCCCTCATATTATCTGAGAGGCATCCCCTCTATGGTTACTATATTTGATTTGTCTGGGCTCGTGGAGGATGACTATCCTAACCTATCTCAATACACTTTCACATTTGTTTATACCTCATGATGTTTCCCCATTGCACCATATCTTATTTTTGTTTCATTATCATTACTTTGTTTATGTATCTGTTCACTGAGCTTTTTAAGCTCAGCCGCATTTTCCTTTTCCTGCGGCAGGTATCTAAGCTAGGAGCTGGGATTTTTGCTATGGGGAGGAGAGTAGAGCTTAAATGGAGTTGCTACCTTAGATGACCACCTTTATATTATGACATTTGTTTAGACTTGTTTTCATCCTATTGTTCGTTTCCTTTGGATTATTCGTTATCATTTGAACTTATGTTTTTGGCTTAAGCCGTGTTGGTGATGAACTCAAATAAATAAATTTTATTACCATCATTTATCCTATTTATTTGACTTGTTTTATTATATTATATATGAGAATTGATACGTTAATGTTTACTTTTGTAATTCTCAAGTAAAAACAAGTATTGTGTGAAACTTGGCGATTTTGGACTAATTATGGAGCAAAACAAGCAAGATGTTTAGAGTCTACTGAAATGTACAAGATCAAGACCATTCTGCTCCAGATACGCCGCTTCCTACTTCTAACATACGGCGCATCACTATCAAGATTTCACAAGTTACAATCCAAGACGGCAAAGGACATGCGCCGCATACAAGAATGGAGTTACGCCGCATCTTAAGGCAGTGTACGAATATTCCTGAATATATTAATCTTGGACCCCACGCGAAGTTAAGTCAATGCGCCGCATCTACTTATTCTATGCGCCGCATCTAACCCTCAGACAGAAACTATAAATACCCCAAGGCCAGACGAATTTCGGGAGCCTAGTTTTACAAGAAGACCGAAGACCACAAAACCCTAAGGCCGAATTCAGACGTGTTAGCATCACAAGACACACCCTAAACGAAGATACAAGAGCTGTAAGAAGGTCCTGCATGTATTCAATTCATTAAGTAGTTTTGTTTTATTGTATTAGTACACTTTAATTCATCAGGATTGATGGGCCGATTCCATGTGACTACGGAAAATCATGGGCACCCCTTAAAATTGCTTTCCCACTAATTAAAGTTTATATGTTGATGTCTTTGGTGACTTTTATTAGTGCATTGATAACCTCTGTGTCTAGCTGAGCATTGCTTGGGTCGCCATGCCCCTTCCTCGCCTATTTAAGAGACGCTAAATAAATAGGATAGACATAAGTAATCATTAAGGGTTTACTCGCCGATAAGATTAGAGCCAACGAGAAAGGGTTAATTATATACACTTCATATAAAACTAGCAATAAAACAAGTGACAAGCTACTTAATTATCAGGACAGGTCTTCTTATTGTCTCAAGTATCTATCTGTGTACGTGTGTGTTAATCGCTGATTCGTGCTCATTAGTTTAGTTTATTATTTTATCATAACCAAACCGTGCCAGTCTCTCAGGCTGAACCCCCTTGCGTTAGATTAGTTTGTGCAGCTAACTTAAGATATTAAAATACTGATTAGAATAACTAGATAATACGTTCCACTCTTAGTGATCGACACTCTACTTACCATTATATTCATACTGACCGGGTACACTGCTCGTTAAAGTGTGTGTTTTATTGATAAATCGGCTAAATATAAATTTAAAACTTGAATACTGCTAAACCACAACGACATCACGCGTGCACCAAGTCTTTGGAGCTGCTGCCGTGGATATAAAAGAATTAGAGCAATACACACGCACATCAAGTTTTTGGCGCCGCTGCCGGGGAGTGAATTGTTATTATCTGTTAATTTGATTAGTATTTTAATTAGGTTTTTCTTTTTAATTTTTATTCTAACCACTAACCCCGTTGTATA